>JAJEJO010003161.1:44242-58105 GCA_020662805.1 Glaucomys volans
GCCCACAAAAAATCTCAATATTAACATTGAGAATCACTGATCACTTAATCAATATGATAACAATTAAACAGTTGTAGCATTGGGAAAATTACCAAAATATGAGTCAGAAATGTGAAGTGAACACATTGTGTTGGAAAAATGCCCTAGATAAACTTGCTTGATGTAGCTGTTGGATTGCCATAGGCAGAACAAAAAACAACCAAGAAGGGTGCCTTGGTAAATGTCGCATGAAAACATGTTGTTTCTGCTTTGAAATTATGGGCTATCTTAGCTAACTATAAGTACTTACTTATCAAATACTGCAACAAACATTGCTATTAAATATCTTTGCCAGTGAAATAGCACTTTTATTAGCCTGTATTTAGGATGTTCATAAGCTATCAAATAAAACTTTATCTCAGAAAAATAAGTGTGTTATTTGGAAAATATGTCTCAATGTATTCAAGATTCACTTTTTATTAGCTTCTTACTTGCTTCAAGAAGATTATCATTGACAACAAGATTAAAAAGCACTCCTTAATTATATCTGAGTTTGAGTACTAGATCTGTTCCATATGATATTTATTATTGAACAAGTAGTACAATTGTTAGTCTTCTCCTCTCTTCAAAGGACTATCTTGATTTTATGATACTAGAATTGATTATAAAGTTATAACTCGTGTACTATATCACACTCTACAATACTAATAAGAATTTGAAAATAACTATTTTTGAGCAACCCATACTTTGGGTATTTAATTCAACTAATATAAATTTTATTATTATTACTAAAAGAATACTCTTTAATCTTTCGATTTCTCAGTTTGTTTTAATTAGTCATACATGACAGTAGGATGCAATTTGATACATCACATATAATGGAGTATAATTTCTCATTTTTCTAGGTATACATGATGTAGAATCCCACTGGTCATATAGTTATATGTGGACATAGGGTAATAATGTCTATTTATTTCGCTATCCTTCCCATCCCCAGACCCCCTCTCCTCCCTTCACGCACCTAATGTAACTCTATTTTCCCTATCTGCCCCTGCATTGTGAATTAGCATCCATATTAAAAACTACATTCATACACATGTGCCCACTCAGGCACACACACACATGTGCACACACATTCTTCTGATGACTCTCAGAAAACCTCATGAACATTTAAGCCACTTTGACAAGTTTCTTGAATCATAAACATGAAATCAATTTTTTTATCTCTAATAGTGCTATATTTAGTTATCTATAACCATTAAAGTCATCCCACCCTACTTAAAGAAGATTCCCTGGTTGAAAAGCTCAAAAAAATACAACAATGCTATTGTTGTTTTATTATCCTGTATTTATACACAGAACTGCATCATTATTATGCATAAATACATGAGCATGCAGACACACACACACCCACACACACTTCATTCCTCCATGGGGAAATCACCTCTTCAAGGCCAATATTGCAACTGTTGGGAGATTTACCATTGTAAATGAAGTCCCCTGGAGAAATATTAAGCTAAAAAAGATTCCCATGATCATTTATTTTCTAAAATATTATTCACTTTAGAGTATTAATAGGTTAGAAGTATTTAACTAGGCTCCTCCAACATTAAGATATCACTTTACAAATATTAAAGCAAATTTGTTCCAGTAAAAGCTAATCATTCCAATGCTTTTATTTTCCTTGTTAAGTTTCAGATAATTCCAAAAGGAGACAGTCTTATTATACCAATAATATCTCACCTATTGATACAGCTGTTTGGATTCAAAATTATTTTTTAATTAGTAGATACCATGTGAAGATTTCAATTGATAAAGGAGAATCAGTGAATGCATTAGTAAGATAAAGATATACTAATGAATTCATTGTGAAAATAAGGATATAATAATTTAAGGGAAGTGAAAAGATTACAAAAATATTAAAACTTCATAGAAGTATAATTATTTAATATTATATACAAGGGTCTTAAATAAGTGCAATATGCCTTCATTTAATTACCTTTGAATATTATATCTAAACCATATTTTATGCCACATGATCAGTTTATTCATATTTAATAAAGATTATCTGAGCTGACCTAAAGTGAATTTGTTATGCACAGTCAAAGTAAACATCCTGAAACTCCAAAATACCTATTTAAAGAAAGCTCTACACAGACCATCAGAAAGTCTGGACAAGAGACCTAGAATCTGCATAACAAATTTTTAGAGATGAGAAGCTTAGAGAAGAAAAAGCCCCAAAGGTCCACAAGAAGCACTCCTCAAGGCCTGAGTGTTGACTGGGCCATCCATATACTTTAGAGGAAACTGCTCGAAGCAGAGGATAGATGTACAGGAGAAGAAAAGAGATAATAGTGTCTGCTTATCAAAGAGTAATGCTAGTCTAGAGAAATCCATCATGCTCAAGGAACTGCACAGGACACAGAAAAGGATCTTGCCTTAGGAATGTAGACCAAATAGCCATAAACCAGAGTTTCTCAAACTCAGTTCTTTTGATATTTTGGGCCATAATTCTCTTTTTGTGGGGGCCCTGCCTTGTGCATTATTTATCAGCCTCCCTAGAATCTATCCTCTATATGTTAATAACACCCATCCCTAAATTTGGAAATTCAATATTGGTTTTCAGACCAACATTGTCACATGTTTCCATGGATAAAACCAAAAAAAAAAAAAAAGCACTTCCTGAGAACTACTGCTACAATAAACCAAACACTTCTGTTACAATACCTTAGAAGTCACTAAAGCAACAGATTTAAACTATTTCCAAATATCAATTATAATGCAGAAAATATAGTATGAATACTTATAGGGATATAAAATACCCAGCTCATAAAGGACAAAATTCACAATATTTGGCATTTAACTTTCAATTTTTAAATGGAGGTTTACACACAAGGAAATATAATCCCATGTAATTGCAAGATCAACTAATCAATCAAAAAATACCCGGAACTGAAATAAAAGGTAAAAATAGTAGACAAAGGTGTTAAAAGAGTTATTGAACCAACATTACATGTTCAGAAAGTTAAGTAGAGAGAAGAGAAGATAGAAAACAAAAGACTAAAATTGAATTTCTATAGATGAAAGCTATGAAGTCTGAGGAAAGAAAATCATAGGATTAAGTATTGATTAAACATTACAGGAAAAAAATTATGTTCAGAATGTAGGACCAAAAAGTTGTCAGATAAGGTACTGAGATAACAGAGGAAGAAATGACAAAATATTAGAATTGGTGGGATAATGAATACCAACCTAACATATTTATAGACTCCCAGTAAAAGAAAGGAAGAGATAGGAAAACATTTTAATAATCTGTGATCATTTTTCACAACTTTGTGAAACTTAAAGCCACAGATCTAATAAACTCATTGAATCTCAAATGAAAAAAATATGAAGAGAAATACAACTACATGCCAAACTTTACAAAATCAATGATAGGAGAAAGTCATAAACAGTAAGAAACAAAATCTCTGTTAACTATTAAGGAAAAAGGTAACAATAGAAGATTTCTCACTGGAAAAATTTGAAATAGGATAGATAATGGATTTTTGGAAATAAATTTTAAAAACCTGCATAGAATACTATACCAATAAAATTGTCTTATGAAAATTAAGATGAGATGCTCTTTTCAATTACAAAAATTGAAAAATGTTATTGTGAGCAGTAATTCACTATAGGAAATGACTAATAGAAATAAGAGTCCTTCACCATAAAAATAATGATAAGACTAGGGAATATAGACCTCTATAGAATAATGAATATCATTTGAAAAGGTAATTACATGAATAAATATATAAATTGTTTTATTATATAAAATGAAAATGTATACCTACAAATGTATAAAAATCTCTAAAAAACTGAAGGTGAAGAACACCTGCCCTGGAATTAATGACTGATGTAAAATTAATGATTGAATAATTAAAATGGACACCATGAGGGGAAAATGATAAGTTCTGGCTACTCAATAAATCAGCAGAAACAGAGTTTAGCTGAACTGGCAGCACACTGACTAACCCAGAGCAAATATTATTATACATATGTCAATCCTAAACATTCAGCTTACTTCTTATTTACTTCTGCATTTACTCCCAGACTCCCAACACAATATCTCTTTCTTCCTTTCAACAAGCAACTCGAACTTCAGATGGCTTCACTAGTGAATTATATGAAATATTTAAGGAAGAAATAATATTAATTCTATGCTTAATCCTCCAGAGTTTGAAAGAGAAGAAACACTTCACATATCTTTCTATGAAGTCAGCCTTATCCTGATCTCAAATCCAAAGGCACGAAAGAGAAAGAGACAGAAAGAAATGTGCAAAGATTCAAACTTTGCTCTATAAACAAACTGAAGGGAATAAAAACATGCAAGAATACCACAATTGATGTAGACATAGCATTTGATGAAATCTTACAATACTCCTGACAAAATTCTCAGAAACCTAAGAATAGAAGGAAACTTTTTCAAACTGACAAAGGGCATCTATGAAAACCCAATTGCTAATATTCTGAAGAGCTAGAGATTTACTGAACTTATCCATAGATTGGACCAAGATAGTATGTCCACATTCACTGTCACCACTTCGAACTTCTATTTATTTTTACTGGAGGTTTTATTCAGTGTAATAAGGCAAAAGTATGAAAAAAAGTGGAGGATTAGGAACAAGACAGAGTCAGATCAGAAAAAGAAGAGAGAGAAAAGAAGGGGATGGGCAATGTTGAGATTGGAATGGAAGAGTAAAAATCATTATTGAATAGGAACATGATTGTCTATGTATAAAATCTAAGAGAATCTGCAAAATGTTCCTAGAAATAATAGAAATACAAGACAAAAAATCAGTTTGTTTATATAACAGCAATGAATGATTAGAAATAGAAATTTTATAAAAGAGTAAAAATTTAGAAATATAATGATAGAGTCTTCTCGACCAGAAATTTGGTAAAATGTCACTTTCTACTTAGGTCTTATTTAAATCCTCACATCAATATTTTGTAGTTTTCAACATAATTTTGCATATCTTTCATTAGATTTACTCTAAAGCATTTCATATTTGTAAATTCAACAAAAGTTACATAAGTCCTATGCACAAAAACTATAAAACATCACTTTGTTAAAATTTTAAAAAAGACCTAAATACATGGGAAACTTTATTGAGTTCATTGGTCCAGACTTAATGTTGTCAAAATATCAAATCTCTCCAAATTAATCAGAAAATATAATTCAATCACAATAAAATCAACAGGGATTTTTAGACTTATAAAAAAATTACAGATTAAAAGCAGCATGATATTAGTGAAAGAATGTTCAAGTAGATCTATGGAACTGTTTACAGAGCCCAGAATAGGCTCACATAAATATAGTCAACTGATCTTTAGCAGAAGAGGAAAAGTAGTAGTGCAAAAACTGTAATCCTTTCCACAAACAGTGGTAGAACAAATACTTCCAAATGTTAAAAGATAAATAATAAGGAATCTAGACACAGACTTCACACACTTCACAAAATTAACTCATCATAAGCCACTGACTGCCCCAACCAGAGTAGCTAAATTCTTGGTTCCCGTGAGCGGCCAAGGGGGATTGCAAAATAAAGATTCACAAACACAGATTATGAAGATTAAACTGGGATCAGGAGGAACTCTGCTCTCTGATGGAGATGCAGATCTAAAAAGTCACTCCAGCAATCTTTATTTATATATGTCTCATTATCAGGTTCAAGACTCTGCAAGCATTATTCTTTGTATTCAGAAAAGTTACAGAAACTAGGACATCTATGCAGCCTTTTCACATTTGCAATCCACAGTTGCAAAGTGCGACATTAGGAGCTTTGTGTAGCTCTCAAGAAAGTCCATTGTTAAAGTTACTGTAAAGCAGGCAGGAACAGGAAAAGCAGAGCTAGCAAAACATTGTGGTTGTCTAGCATAAGAATTCCTTTATTGCCAAGAGCTACGTGCCTGAGATCAGAGCTGAGAGGACTCTTGAACAGAGCCTCCTCATGCAGGACATTGCCACAGCATCATCATCACCTGTGCCCTTTCACAGAAACATTCCCAGTCACCAGGCATGCCACAGCCATGAGGTCATTAGAGACACCCAATCTCAGTCACTGCTATCTCATCCTCTGTCACTGCTCTCCACAATGAACCAAAATGTAAGGCACAAAATCATTAAACTCCTTGAAAATAGGAAAAAATCTAGATGAATCTTGGATTCGGTATTGAATTTTTAGATTAATTATAGACCGTGAAATAAATAGCTAACAAATTGAAGCATAATAAAAATTTAAAATCTTCTCTAGAAAAGACACTATGAAATTAGCATAAGAAAGTTTTAAGACACTGGCAACTAAATATATAAAAAGATGCCTCCACATCATATGTCATTCGGAAGTTGAAACAATGAGATAGCACTACATATGTGGAAGAAAAGAATTTCATTATCAGTAGGTGAAAGTACAAAATGGTACAGCCACTCTGGAAGATATTGATGGTTTCTTACAAAATCAATCATATTCTTACCACATAATCCAGCAATTATGCTTCTTCTTACCCTTGAGAATTAAAAATTTATACACACACACACACACACACACACACACCAAAACAAACAAAAACTTGCACACAGATACAGTCTACAGTAACTTTGTTCATAATTGACAAAAGTTGGAAGCAACTTCGATATCCTCCAAAGTGAATGTATAAACTATGGTACATTCAGACAATGGAATGCTATCCATTGTTAAAAAGAAGTGAGTTATCAATTCATGGAAAGATACAGAAGAGCCCTAAAGGGACTTGACTAAGTGAGAATAGTCTATCTAAAAAGACTACAGACAGTGGTTCAATTTGCTATAGCATCACTATGATCAAAATTGCCAACAAGAACTACTTAGGGGAGGAAAAGTTTATTTGGGGCTCACTGCTTCAGAAGTTTCAGTCTTCAGAAGATCAGCTCCATTCTCTGGACCCAAGGTGAACCAGAACATCATGAAGGAAGAACCCTGTGGAGGAAAGCAGCTGGCCTTATGGCAGGATCAGGAAGCATAGCGAGAGAGGAAGGGGCTGCAGGAAGAACAGCCCTTCCACAGCACATCCCCCCAGTGACCTGCACCCTCCAGCCATGACTCACCTGTCCAGAGTCACCATCCTGTTGGTCCCTTCAAATTAAAATGGACTCATTAGGTCATCGCTCTCATATTCTAATTATTTTGCCTTTGAATACTTATGCACTAACAGAAACTTTTGGGGAACACCTCACATCCAAACTATAACACTATAAGATTACAACTATCTGAGATTTATGAAAAGGTGAAATTATATTGACAGTTAAAAAAATCAGTAGTTACCAGGGGTTGTGGGAAGAAAGGGGTAAAGAAAAATGTTAGGGCTTTGAAACTACTTATATGACACAATTGTGGTAGATATGTTATTAAAAATTTCTCCAAACCTGTAAAATGTAAAAAAATCAAGATGGAACCCAAACTGTTTAGTGGACTCTAAGTCTTAATGATGCATAAATATATGCACATGAATTGTCTTATATGTGCTACGGTGGTGGGATAATAATGGGGGAGGCTACACATGTATCGGGATGGGATATAGGGGCATTTTCAATACTTCCTTCTTAATTTTGCTATTAAACTAAAATTTCTCTGAAAAATAAAATTCATTAAAAGTAAAAATAATAAGTTTATTAAAAATACCCCAACAGCAGTTTTTGTAAGATTTGACAGATTGATTATTAAGTACATGTGTAAATTATATAGACATGGAACAACCAAAAACACTTTGAAGAAAGAAAACTAATATTACCTGATTTCAAGATTTATTCTCACTCTAACTGACATGGTGTTTTGCCATAAAGGTAGACAACTTGAGTAATGCAATAGATAGAGCACAAAGAGCCCTACCCATGAAAGCATAACTAATTTTCAACAAATGTGAAAAGGTAATTTAGTGATTTTAAAAAAAGATTATCTTTTCAACAAGGATGTGTGGAATAATTGGATATTTATATGTTTAAACTTAATTTAGACCATAGTTCAAACCATATACAAAAATTAACTCAGGATGGATCAGTCTTAAATATAATACTAAAGTCTTTTCTCTTTCAGGGGAGGAAAGGAGAAAATATTTGTGATTTTGATTTAGGCAATTAATATTTTAAACATAACAACAAAAGCAGAATCGTATAAAAATAAACTGAAAAATCCACATTTTATAAAAACATTTATATAAAATATTAAATAACCAGTTTTTGATGGACATTTTTAAGATAATGTAAAGACTTCAAGAAAGTTATTTTTAACTTTCAAGCACATAATCTAAAAGTCTTTCTTTTTCTATATTATCACATGCCTATACTGTGCTACATGTTTGGATATAATTTCACTAAATCCTTTCAGCAGTCCAATAGGAAAAATATGATTTTCCTCCTTTTACATGTAACAAGAAGACTTGAAAGATTAGATAAGTTGCTTTGGGTTAACAAGCTAAAGGACATGAATATAAGTGGGTATGTAACTTTTACTTCTTCTAAGATCTAATGCAATATAGCCCCACAAATAATGGTTAATGTAACAGTAATTATTAAATAAATTAATTAGACACCAAGAAGGACAAAGATTGTCATTGGTTACTTAGATAATCAATGGAAATTGAGATTAGTGATGTGAATAGGCAGCACAATCACAAGTCCAGAATATACTGTTTTATACATTTGCTAACCTGAAATATTCACCTTATTTCTTGCTTGCTACTTACTTTTCCCCAATTTGAATTTCTTACTCTACTCCCTGCTTTTTTTTACAGAAAAATCGCTCTGGGTTGCCTTTAAGAGAAATTTTAATTCCCCAAATATCAAAGTACTTATCAGAATCTCACTAGCTCTTAAACATTCTTATGCAAAAACACTGAAAATTGAAAGGCACTTACCTTTGTAGATTTTGTCCTCTCTCCCACTTGAGACTAAATATTCATTCAAACCTATGCTCCTTTCCAAGAAAGACAGAAGACTTATAAAACTGGATCCATCCTAATTAAATTCTCCCCATAGAGCTTTTGAAGAAGTGATTAAGATAAATACAAGTCCAATTTCTTAGCTATTACTATTATAGATAAAACTGTTTTGAAAATATGTTTACATCCAGATGGTTCATATTTGCTTCCTCCTCTCCTCAGGAGTTCCTACCTTTTTGAAAGTATGAATACAATGTGAATTTCACTTGGCTAATAGAATATATTTGAAGAAATAAGAAAAATAATGTGTCATGATTATGTCCAAAACCTTCCTGGATTATCCTGTCTTCCAAATAGCATCTACTCCCACTTCACATTTAGGCTCTAAGAAGTTTTAAGTTATATCTGTGGCAGTGTGGATTATATCATGTTTGTAAGTTCTTTAAAATATTGGCTGACTTCCTTTAGTAGAACACGTTCTTTCTTTGTTTAACAGAATACAAGTAATGAAAATATATAGCTAGCTTTTTTCACACCTTTACCTAATCTTTCTGAAGATGCATTCATCTAATGAAAAACAATGTTTTTAATGTTCTTGTAGATTAAAATATTCAATAGAAACATTCACATTTTCTCAGTAGGTTTTACAAAGCCAGACTTATGCCTACTGCAGTTATTGCTGGACCAATTACCAAAATAGAAAACTAAACTTTTGGTCCTCTTTTGTTGGATGGGGTGCATGCATATCCACAGGAACTGGCATTCCTCTTATCCAATTTAGCCTTGCTAGACACCTGCCAAGTGAGTGTGTCAGTTAATATTACAGTTATTACTAAAAATACTTTCAAAGAAGGAAGTTGTATTCTTCCTTAATGCACTGCTACCCAGAACATACAAATGGCTAATGTGTCTGAAACATGCAAGAATAGATCTAATACATTTTAAAAAGATAAAACCTCAGTAGATATGAAGCATATAAACATTTAAAATGAGAAATTTAACATGTATATATATAAATTTAACATATTTATGTAAACATATAACATATAATGTGTAACATAAATAAATTTAACATACTAATATATAAACAAAAGGATATTTTTTCACCCTCAACATGAATTCACAGTTATGAATTTCACAGTGAGCTTTCTGTATACACTGGTTCCATATCCATGAATTCAACTATCCTCAGACATAAAGTATTTTTTCAAAAATGATTGTGTCTGCATTGAGGAGTATAGACATTTTTTCTTGTTATTATTCCCTGAGTAATACAGTATAACAATGATTTACATATCATTTACATTGTATTAGATATTACAAGTAATCTACTGATGATTTAAGTATACAGGGGTATGTGCATAGGTTAAATTAAAATGCTACTCAATTTTATATGGAGATTTGAACAGCTATTGATTTTAGTATCCTCAGGGAGTTTTGGAATCATTCCCTCCACAGATACAAAGAAAGTATGTAACAATAGGAGACATTTCTCATAGTGATCTCAAAGCACAAAAATGAAATTATTTCCATGGCTAATGTCATCAAGGAAAATCTGTAACACTTAGGATAATAAGGCAAAACAAAACAGCAAAGTCTTCTTTAAAATCAAATCAAGAATGGTTCCCTAAATTTTTGAAATCAGATAATGTTGCGATTAGTGATACTATATTCAAAATACTAAAAGAAACAAAACAGAACAGTCTTCCAACCAAGAATACTTTACCTGGAAGAGAAAGTGAAGAAGATATTTTAGGAGGCAAATAAAAACTTACAGAGCTCATTATTATGTCTGCTATGTAAACTTATAGGGAGATCTTTAAGCTAAATAGAGAAACATAATTAGTAATATGAAAATATATGAAACAAACTCACTTGTAACTGGAAGTATGCATTCAAACTCATTATAATATGATAAAGGTGATGTGAAAATAAAATATCTCTAGCACAAAGGTTAAAAGACAAAAATAGTAAAAATAATTTGAAAATAGATATATAATAATTTGATAATGGATATATATGTATTACAAATATAAATGAAGACACCAAAAAGAAAATGTATGTGCATTTGTTGGGGAAACAGTAGGAATTTTTGGATGGGATTGAAGTTACATTATTACAAGATTAAAATACTATTACAAGTGTAGTTTTTTTTTTCAAATAACCCTCATGGTTAGCATATACCAAAGTGTGTAAAATATAAAAAATGATAGAGTGAAAACCAAACATACCAGTAAGCCTACCCCCCTGAAGTTACAAAAAAAGCTGGCAAGAGAGGAACAAAGCATCTATAAACAGCCATTAAATAGCAAAATGGCAATAGTAATTTTTTATCTACCAATGATTACTTGAATATAGATCATAAAAAATTGAGTGGATTAATAGATTAATAAAATAATGCCCAAGTATAGGCTGCCTGCAAGAGAATTCCTTCACCATTAAGAACACATGTAGACTGAGTGTAACAGGATGGAAAAAGGATACCATGCAAATGGAAACCAAAAGGGAACCTGGGTAGCTATACTTTTATCAGGCGGAAAAAAAAAAAAAGAGACAAAGAATGGCAATTTCATGATAAAGGAGCCAACTCATCAAGTAGATATAACAATTACAAATACATATGAACTCCACATTGAATTACTCAAATATATAAAGAAAATATTAATAGATGTGAAGGGAGAGGTAGTCCCAATAAAATATTAGGGGACTTCTATGCTACATTTTCAACAGTGGATACACACAAAGTCAGGAAGCAAACAATGAATATGAAGTACACTTTTTTTTAACGTGATTTTTTTATTAGTTCTTTTTAATTATACATGACAGTAGAACCCATTTTGATAGAATTATACAGCAGGGAATATATCTTTTTTTCACAATGTAGATTCACATGATTCATATAATCTTACATATATATAGGGTAATACTGTCTGTCTCAGTCTACTATCTTTCCTTCCCCCACCCCCTCCCATCCCATTTTCCTCATCACCATTCATACTTCCTCCATTCTTTTCTTATCTCCCCATAACATGCCCCCCCCCATTATGTATCAGCATCCACTGATCAGAGAAAGCATTCAGTCTTTGAGTTTTTGGGCTTGGCTTATTTCACTTAGCATGGTATCCTCAAACTCCACCCATTTACCAGCAAATGCCATAGTTTTATACTCTTTATGGCTGAGTAATATTCCATTGGGTATAGATACCACAGTTTCTTTATCCATTCTTCAGTTGAAGAGCATTGAGTTTGGTTCCACAATCTGGCTATTGTGAATTGAGCAGCTATGAACATAGATGTGACTGCATCCCTATACTTTGCTGATTTTAAGTTCTTTGGGTATAAACCAAGGAATGGGATAGCTGGGTCAAATGGTGGGTTCATTCCAAGATTTTTGAGGAATCTCCATACTGCTTTCCATACTCTGCAAGTTGATGTAGCCACTCTGCACCAATTTGCAACTCCACCAGCAATGTATGAGTGTGCTTTTTTCCCCACATCCACACCAACACTTATTATTGCTTGTATTCCCGATAATAGTCATTCTAATTGGAGTTAGATGAAATCTTAGGGTGGTTTTAATTTGCATTTCTCTAATTACTAGAGATGATGAGCACTCTTTCATATATCTGTTGATCACCTGTATATCATCTTCTGTGAAGTGTCTGCCCAGTTCCTTAGCCCATTTATTGTTTGGGTTCTTTGCATTTTTGGTGTAAAGTTTTTTAATGTCTTTATAAATTTTGGAGATCAGTGCTGTGTCTGAAGTGTATGTGGAAAAGATTTTTTCCCACTCTGTAGGCTTCCTTTTCACATTATTGATTGTTTCTTTTGCTAAGAAAAAGCTTTTTAGTTTGAATCATCCCATTTATTGATTCTTCCTTTTATTTCTTGTGCTCTGGTGGTCATGTTGAGAAAGTCTGGTCCTAAGCCAACATGAAGAAGATTCGGGTCTACTATTTCTTCTATTTGGTGAAGCATCTCAGGTCTAATTCCTAGATCCTTGATCCATTTCGAGTTGAGTTTTGTACAGGGTGAGAAATGGGGATTTAATTTCATTTTATTGCATATGGATTTCCAGTTTTGCCAGCACCATTTGTTGAAGAGGCTATCTTTTCTCCATTGCATGTTTTTGGCATCTTTGTCTAGTATGAGATAACTGTACTTATGTGGGTTTGTCTCCATGTCTTCTATTCTGTACCATTGGTCTACCTGTCTATTTTAGTGCCAGTACCATGTTGTTTTTGTAACTATTGCTCTATAGTAGAGCTTAAGGTCTGGTATTGTGATACCTCCTGCATCATTCTTCCTGCCCAGGATTGTTTTGGCTATTCTGGGTCTTTTGTTCTTCTAGATAAATTTCATAATTGCTTTTTCTATTTCTATGAGAAATGTCATTGGAATTTTTATTGGAATTGCATTAAATTCGTATAGCACCTTTGGAATTATGGCCATTTTGATTATATTAATTCTGCCTATCCAAGAATATGGAAGATCATTCCATCTTCTAATGTCTTCCTCAATTTATTTCTTTAATGTTCTGTAGTTTTGTTGTAGAGATTTTTCACCTCTTTTGTTAGATTGACTCCCCAATTTTTTTTTTGAGGCTATTGTGAACAGAGTTATTTTTTTCATTTCACTTTCAGATGATTCATTATTTATGTATATAAATGCATTTGATTTATGTGTGTTTATTTTATATCCTGCTATTTTGCTGAATTCATTAATTAGGTCTAAAAGTTTCCTGTGGAGTTTTTTGGATCCTCTAAATATAGGATCATGTCATCAGCAAATAGTGACAGCTTGAGTTCTTCTTTTCCTATTTGTATACCTTAAATTTCTGTGGTCTGTCTAATTGCTCTGGCTAGCATTTCCAGCACAATATTGAATAGAAGTGGTGACAGTGGACATTCCTGTCTTGTTCCAGTTTTT
>JAJEJO010003161.1:69801-173204 GCA_020662805.1 Glaucomys volans
GGAACTTAGAGCTCAGAGGAGGTGATTTGATTCTGCTTTATGATACCAGGGGCATCAGTTGAAAAGCCTGGCTTGCTGAAAGCAGAAATCATCTCAAGGTTGGTTGACCGTTTGTCTGATGACTGATGCTGGCTGTTGACATAGATCCCAGCTCTCCATCTCAGTACTTGGACTTCCCCACAGCATGGTGACAGGGTCTCAATAGTGAGTGTCCCAAGGAAATCAAGTCATAAATAGTGACTTAGTTGCAGAAGACACTACTCTCAAGATTAGGGGACAAAAACCTTCCTGCCTCCCCTTCTCCAAGCCAAAGCCACACATTCAAGTGGAAGAGTGGAAACTCACTTTGTACCAGGAACATTTGAGAGGGAAGAAAGATGGGGTTACAATCATCTTTAGGAAATAAAATCTGCCTCACTTGTAGTTATAATTAACTGATTCTAATAGTTGTACCCTAGTAATGTAAGATAGTGACATCACTTATGGGCAATTCATTGTTTCCATTTTCGGGAGTGATGGGCAATTGTGCTGACAGTTTAAAAATAGTTTAGGAAAATAATTTAATAGAGTTTTTTTGATGTTACAAATTTTTTGCAAGTTTGTAATTGCTTCAAAAATTAAAAAGCCAGACAAACAAATATCTGAAAATGAAAGTGGAGGTTCCCAGGAGTACCTGATTTATATTATTGTGTAAAGCAGAAATTAAGAAAATCACTAAGAATATGCCCACATGTGTTCAGCTATAAGAGCAAGACTATGAATATAAGGATTTAGTTAAATGTGAACATTTGAATCAAATGTTTAATGACAATTGATGTAGACTTCCTCTCTCCCTACTCCCTTTCCTTAGTACCAGGGTATGTAGAAATCAGTAGATGCTTTTGGTCTGCAAGATAAAAGCGAAGCACTTCTGAAATTTAGTAGGACTGCAGTGGCAAATATCCTATAATGGAAATGAAGAATTCAGTATCTAACACACTAATAATGCTGTCCTCAAGATATTCTGATTGGATAAATAAGTGAATTCAGTGAGAGAGATAAATAAATTTATGTTCAACAATTAGAACATTTCATGGAGAAGTAGAAATAGAAAAATCATTTTTATGATGTGCACTCAGACATTAGCAATGGAAATATAATTACAGTTGATAATTTTAGCATATAGTCTTAAAAATGTGGAGGTTTCTGCCATGTCCCATGTGGATGAGGGAAAGAGCTTCTGTCAAAGGACAGTGCTCTATTGATAGTTTCTATTGATCAATAGTTTCTATTGATTAATCACCAAGAAACTTATCTAATCAAATAAACAAAAAAGCCAATAATCTTTTCAAATGAGAGGGGGTGGGACGGATTGAGCCCTGCCAGATCTGGCCTCCAACAAAATGGAGAAGCCCCCTTACCTTTATGGATAGTCGAACAGGTAAAGGGAAACCAGGAGGGATTCTTCTCTGTGGAACAGGATGGGGTGGAATTAGGGAAGCCATTTCCTTAGAGAATTAGCATTTCCTCAGATGGTGAGCCAACTCTGCCCAGGTCACCTACCCCAGGCTACCTGAAACAGTCTCTCATGACTGCCAGTTCCTGGGAGTCTGTATCCCAGGCTCAGCCAAGCCTACTTCTAAACATGGATAGCTTCCCACATAAAAGTACCTCAATCACTTTTATCATCACAGTAATAGTGAGAAAGAAATAATTGTTGCTAAAGGCACATATCACAGGGAAAATTTGTATTCTTATTACATAGTAGTTTTGTGATATTTAGATAATTATTTAAATTATCCAAGCTGTATTTTTATTTTCTTAGAAAATAAACAGGCTTACTACCTTATAGTATTATTGTAATATATGTAAGGTACAATATAGCACAATAGGTTCTTAAATATTTAATAATGGCAAATATTATTATTAATGATAATAGTGCTAATGGTAGTGGTAACAATGATAATAGGAGTAATAATTAGAAGACTTCCTATATTTCATCTATAAGAGAAATTTTACTGTTATTTGACAAAAGCATCAGTGTACTTCTGAGTGGGAAAATAGGTTTCAGCTCCTACTTCAAGTAGAAATTATCCTATCATGCTAGTAAAGGTTTAACACACCCCCCTTTTTTTTTTTACCTATTTTGCACAGAATCCAATGAACATTTAAAGATAATGTAAATGTAGAAAAGATTGAAGAAAATATTTTTCAAGTTAGAATTGAAGAATCACACATCAAAGCTAACTTCTTAAACTCTAATGCTTGAGTGTTGCTCTAAATTCTGAAGTGAAGGAGAAATGGTAATTGGTATCAAAATCCTCTTTTTATCCTCCAAAGCAGCACCGTCCAATGGAATTAGAATGAGAGCCATATACACAATTTTAAATTTAGAAGTAACCACAATGTGAAAAAGGCATAATAAATAAGGGCAGGTATTTTTAACATTTTATTTAATTTGACGTGATCAAAATATTTGTTCAGCATATAAAATAGTAAAATTATTTTAATACATTTTTTCTTTTGAAATATCATTAAAAATCTAATTTGTATTTTACATATAGAACATTTTTCACCTGAATTAGCCACATTTCAAAAGTACTCAGTAGCCACGTGGACAGTGTAGCTCTGGAATACATGTGCATCTGTGATATCTAGCACATGGTTCTGTCAGAGCACGAGCATATTAGATGTCTGTTCTGTCTTTTGAGCTGGTTTGGAGAATTCTATTCAGGTACTGTTACACAAAAATATCCAAAATGTTTGAAGTCTGCCTAGTTAATACAGTAAATATTTTTGTGTCCAGGGAGTTTTAGCAGCATTTCTTACACGAATACTCTCTTGAAGACTTATTTCACTGTAAGCATGATAAACACTTTTTTCACAAGGTTAAACACAAAATAATCTGTAGCCTAGTCACACTGTCAAACAATGACTTCTCAAAAAGACATTGCAACTACAGAAATTTTGGTGAAGTGTCAGATGTACTCTGATAGGAGAAATTTGGGTGTTCTCCGAGTGAGAAGACATTTTTCATAATGATAGAGGGAGCTTTAATTCTGATGAGGACTTACTAAAAGATTATTCTGTAAACTTGCTGCTATTCAGAAGGCTGAGCTTCTTAAAGTGTTTCTGATTATCACTAGGATACAGTAAAATAGTCAAGCTATAATTTACTAAACTATTTAACAAGACATCACATCGTCTTTTTATTAGCAATGGAGGTCAGGATGATCAATCATATTTATTTATGTAAGTATGAGGTTTGGGATTCAAGCAGAGGCAAAGGCGGTGTGTATACACCATAAACAGAGTTAAGTACTTCATATGCATGTACTTGTTCAGCTCTTACAAAATCTCCTTAAAAACCGAACTATTAACCAAAAATACTACCTGTTACAAATTGGAACTACAATACAGTTAACTTAATTGTACAAGGTCATGAGACTAGTAATGGAATAACCAGGATTCAAATTTAGTTTAAATTGGCACTAGAGGCCCTAACCTTAACATGTAAACTTCCTGCTCCAGGAAATATAAAAGAAAGAAAGGAAAAGAGAAAAAAAAAAAAAAAAAAAAGGAAGAAGAGAGAAGAAGAGAAGGAAAGAAGAAAGAGAGAAATGGAAGGAAACGAATAGTTTCTTCCATAAATCTATGGGATTATTCAGATATTTATGCTATTCATATTTTGGGGGAATATAAGGAAACTTCTTCAGGGCCAGTAGTTTAATTTAGCTACATATGAATAAAACTTAAATTTTTCTTCTGTACTAAATTGACAAAATATCCTTTTTTTTTTTTTAGATTTTTTTTTTATTTACTTATTGATTCATTGAACACAAATGGAGTACAGCTATTGTTTCACTGGTTGTACACAAAGTAGAGTCACACCATCTGTGCATTCATGCATGTACACAGGGCAATGGTATCTGTCACACACTCTGTTATTAATTTTACCCCCCATCCGCCCCCAAAATATCCTTTTAACTGTGCCCCAAAATATCCTTTTAACTGTGTCTAGTAACCTTCAAATTAATCATCCTTAGTAATTCCCCAAGAATTTTTTTGTGTGTATGTGACCATTCCTCATCCTATATTCTCTTTTTCACTGTGTGACTAATGCTTTATTTTTTTCAACTTTGAAGCCAAATGAAATTTAGTACTTCAATTTTCCCCTGTGACTTTTAACAGATTTCTTCTGTTCTGAACCAGTGGAGAATAACGACAGGCAGTGGAATTTCTCTATGTTCTAAACTACCCTCACTTATTCTGCTGACTGCATCAGAGATTCTCTATCTGGCATCTCACTGGATCCCCAGAAATTTAACAGTAAACAGAACAATATCCACCGTACTCCACCTATCAATTCACACAACCATACAGTCACTCAGCCAGGACTCATGGAAGTAATGAAGTGTTTCTCTTGCATAACGGCAATAGATACCAATTCATTTCAAAGCAATAAAACAGACGGTTCTGCCAAAACATAAGTCTGTCTTTCCTGACTAGTGTCAGTGTTGTTACTGCTTTTTTCTTTTTTTTTTTTTCTTATTTTTTTCCATTTAACTTATAACATTCCAATTTTTGAAAACCTGTGGTGTCTCTAAATAATACATTTGGTAAATTATGTTCTATCTGAATCAAAGAAATAGGACTCCCCAATTTGGCTTCATACCAGGTGTCCCAAAACTTTCTTTGTCACCCTCTTTCTAGGGAGATTGAGCTAGGGCCAAAAAGCAACTTTTTTAATTGGTAAAGAAGGCAAAGTCTATTTTTTATGTATTTAGACAAAATTGACCCCCCAAAATAACACACTAAAAAGGTCATTTTACTCTAGCATGAAAATCAGTGCTGGAAAGTTAATCTCTATCATTATTAAACAAATTAAACCAATCAGTTGGCTGTCTGAATGTCCACTATCATGAAAAATCAGTTGTCCATAAGGTTGAGCAGTCATAAGAATTCTATTCTGCAGTTGAGTAGATGTCCCGTATCCTTTTGGTCCCGTATCCTTTCAGATTAAAGCAGTAAAGTGTAATTTTTCCAACGGTGCATTATTCTTGATGTCTAATTCAGTTTGCATCTTTGTTTGTATTTCTAAAACATATATTAGTTGTCTGTATATACAGTGGTCATATAATCATCTAAAATTATCACCAGTAGACCCTTGTATTCAAACACCTAGAAAAAGGGGGAAAAAATGCGTGATAAATGGTTGTTACCATGAAACAGTTTAGGAAAAAGAAAGTAAAATTGAGTTGTTTGGTTGTTTATAATGAAAGAAATTGATTAAGTCAAGGCTGTAAATCCCCAAATCAAGTTCAAGGGTTTAAAAAACCTCAGCAAATGTACTATAAAGCAACAACAACAACAATAACAAAATCTTTTATTTCTTGTAGCAACATAGTTGAGATTTCTGAAAACTAAATCTAAAGTCTATTCCTGCAGATTGTTGACTTACAATGCACATTGAAATTTTGTTGTTGTTTATATGATTCTTTACATTAGATATAGGGGGTAGATTAGGAATGAACTTGAATCTGAAAGTCAAAAAGCAAACATATAGCTTAAGATCTTAAATGCTCAAATTTTGATGAGCATCATTTGACAGTAAGAATAACCCTCCCCCCCTGTCAGGAAGTCAGGCTTCCTTTGGCTGAAGAACCTGTGATGTACCTGGGTACAGTGGCACACACCTGGAATCCAACTGTTTGGAAGACTGATGCAAGAGAATCACAGATTAGAAGTCAGTTTCAGCAACTTAGTGAGAACCTACTCAAAATAAAAGGTAAAAAGAACTGGAATTGTAGTTCAGTGGTGAAGCAGCCATGGACTCAATCCTAGTACTGAAAGAAAAAAGAAACTGTAACATCCATCTGTAAGGAACTGTTGATCCTTCTCAGGAGGATTCCTGCCTCTAGACCAATAACTAGACTTAAGTTTCACTTGGCCCCAGGGAATGGATTACAAACTATCAGCAACAGATATGACAATACAGATCAATATGATTGCATTATTTCTCAGTTTATGAAGACAGAAACCTGTGGAACGATATGAGAAAATGAATTCAAAGGGTGTTGTGTTCAGTTGGAAAGAACATAATGTTTGATAGAGCTGAATATATTGATATGGATTTCTCAACTGAGTCTAATAGCTCAAATGATAAAGAACAGTTGTAAAGTTTACTGTTGGCTGATACATAAACCCAAATATAGACTGGAGAAAGTTGAAATGCCAGAACTTTCTGAGTATACTATAGTTGTCCGAAGATTTACTGAGACATGAGCCACAGATTGGTTTCATTCTATCAAAGTTGCCATCTATAGCCTCAATGTATCCCCTGAAAGAGGCCAAAAGATATTCTGTCAGAAGGACCATAATGAAATTCATGAAGAGAGATCTGGAGATCTTTTTTTGTTCTTCATTATTGAACATCATTCATTCTTATTCTCTGTAACCTAGAAATGAAAATGCCAAATACTGCCATCACACTGGGGTCTCTTAACAAGACATCAAATAATAGGTCCCAGGGTGACTTGTAGCCAAGTGGAGGCTCTAAATTATCAAGGATACATAGTTATAGTTAGTAGGGGAGCAGACCAAAGGAGGAATCTGTATTGTACCCTCTGCAGATGTATTTGGCATTGATTAGTCAATCATTTTAACTCTACAGGGACAAACTTTTTAAAATATTCCTGGTTTGTATCAGGTTCTACCTGTAGGTGTGGTGAGCAGAAGTCTGACTTGAATCACCATAAGACAGAGATCATAGAGAGTACCAGTTCCTCAATCAGTTCACCAGTTGTGCCATTTTATGAGTCTAGAGCTCTTTGAATGAAAGGGAAGTTTGGACCCTTAGAAGGAGGATGGGGCTACACAGAAAAATGCTATAATCTTCCTATTTTCCCTATGTAACCTGAATCCACTTCCCAGAGTAATTTTGATAAAGTAGGAAAATTGTCAGAATTTGGGGGTTTTTTTCCCAAATGCAGATTCTGAATTAATATTAATTTCTGAAGATCAAAACTGTTGATATGCCAGCAACTTATTATCAGTTCCCTATTTTTATTTTATTTTTTTATCACTGGAGGCTTATTGCATCTGCATTTAGGTTAAAATCGGTCTATTGCTGCATTGTCTACTATTTCTCAGTCCTCTTAGGGATTTCCTTTTCATCCATTGAGGAAGGAAAAAGATCCTTATTCATAGATGACAATATGCACTACACAAAAACAGATGTCTGGAACCCTGCAACACAACTATGAAGTTGCCCTGGAAAATGATGCTGATGGCAAAATCAATAGAACTTCAAGCAGTATGTTCAGTTGTTCATTTTTTTTTTTTCTTGAAGAAAACATGGCTAGGCTCATGGATCTACAGATATGTCTGCAAGCAGTGGAAAATAATGTGACTAATGGTCAGAATATATAATGGTCTGAAACTGAATAGAAGATAATTGAAAATTAACGATAAAGATGACTGAGAAATACATACATACATGTATTTCTCTGAATGATTCCTAATTATGGGAATGTTGAGGTCCATGTGAGTGCTTATCAACAGTAATCTCTTAGCAGAAGAGGTTTTTAATAACTAGGTGAAAAGAAGGCATAGTTCTTGAATGCCAGTGAACCAACTCATTCATTTTCCAAAAGGCTCATGAATAAAGTGGTCATATCATTTAATTTTGAATTTAAGTATGAACTCCACATCCTGGTTTAAACTTGATAAAGATTATTTCACTAAAACTATTAGTAAGTGATCAACCTGTCAGAAGCAAAGACTAATACTGAGATCTCATAAAGGCTCTATTTCATAAAAAAAAACAGCCAGGTGCCATGTGTCATATGGATTACATTGGGATATTTCTATCATTAAAGGAATAGTACTTTTTTTCTCACTACAACTTACAGTTAATTTTTAAGTTTTCTTCCTTTGTTCATAATGATTGTGCCAAAATTTATGAGTTTATGGAATGTCTAACTCAAAATAATAAAGCTGCATTTTATACTCATATTCATATAATTCATTACCATTTTACTCATCGTGTCCAAACAACTTGAATGAAAGAACAGCAAAATGGCCTATGAAAGTGTAAGTGATAATCGTATACTTCAATAACACTATCCAGGATGAAATACATGCTTTAAATATATGCTTTAAATATGATTAATGTTTGGTGATGTTTCTGCCATACATATGGTTTGCAAATCCAGATGTCAACAGGTAAACAACAAAGCGTTCCTTTTCATTCACCTCCAAGATCCACTGGCAAAATATTTTCTTCCTTTCTCTGCAATTTTGGATTCTACTGGTCTAGAGGTTCTAATTTCTAAGGGAAAGTGACTTCTCCTGGATCTAAAACATAATTAAACTTTTTTTTTTTTTTTTTTGGTATGGGAGATTGAACTCCAGAACACTCACCCCTGAGCAACATCCCTAGCCCTATTTTGTATTGTTATTTAGAGACAGGGTCTCACTGAGTTGCTTAGCACCTCGCTTTTGCTTCGAACAGGTGATCCTCCTGTTTCATCCTCACAAACTGCTGAGATTACAGGCATGTACCACCGTACCTGGCTACTAATTAAGCTTTGAATTCAGATTTCACACAGATTCATTGCACTCGGATGCCACAGAATCATCAAACAGAGGTGGTTAGGACTGGAGTTATTTACCCTATCAAGAGGTGTTGTATTACTACTACACTATAGGTTAAAATGGACATGTCCAGAATATAGGAAATTCCTTAGGATGCCTCTTTGAACTCCCATCTCTTCTGATTAAAATCAATGGAAAACTACACAATCTTATTAGGCAGAACTGCTAATGACCAAGACACTATGGAACTGAAGGTTTAGAATCTCATACTACAAGGAACCATGACTAGTCAAAAGAATATAGACAGGTACTTAGTGGAAGAACTTTGGCTATGGCCAAGTTTTAGTCAAACATGCACTCCAGTAGCAAGGACTATTTCTTCCTCATTTCATTTTAGGTCCACAGGTATGAATAAACACCTTCTTCCTCTCTCCTATTCTCCAACTGTTTAACATAGTATCTGTTCATAGTAGCTTTTCTTATAATCTCAGAGTTTAAATTAGAAGATATCAAAAGGGATGACTCATCTAAAAGAGGAATTTTTTTTTAGAAAAACCTTTCTCTTTTGGAATATGAGTAGCATATTTTAAGTTGTATGAGGAATAATTCCATATATTAGGCAAAATTATAGATTATTCCTGACATGTTTGATAAAGAAAAGTGTGTGGCATCAAGTTTGGCAAAATATATAGTTTAGTGAATTAGTACTGTGTCAGTTTAGCTATGCTAAAGCCATTTTCCCCCAAATTCCCTTCACTGTGTTGTTCTCAGTCGGCATTGGCATAGAGACATTTGGATGATATTTGAAAGATATAAGAGAATCAGGAGCTGTGCACTTTCGCACACTGAAAACCGTTGCATGTGACCACAATAGGTCTGGGATATTGTCACTGGTCCAGTAGCTCACCTTGGTGAGGCATCAGCCAAACTCTAAGCTCCTCCACATCTTCTCCTTCAAACTCTCTGGATCCTCAGCCAAGTGCATATGTAGCTGTGTGGTGAAGGACAGCAGCATTCTTAACAGATCACCCATGGGATCAAAAGTAGAGGTGGGGGCTGGGGTTGTAGCTCAGTGGTAGAGCACTTGCCTCACATGTGTGAGGCAGTGGGTTCGATCCTCAGTACCACATACATAAATAAAATAAAGATATTGTGCCCATCTACAACTAACAACAAAAGAAAATTCAAAAAAAAAGTAAAGGTGGGGCATGACAGATATTTCATTCTCTTGAGTTCCATTTTGCCCCTAATCTTTTCCATATCCTGTTTCCATTTTGATTACTATTTGATTAAGTTATAATGATTTCAGCTTCAAACGAGATACAAGAAGCACTAACTAGCAGATAGTGCTCCACACACTCCCACAGTTCTTTGAGATCTAACCCTTCTGAGTCACTTGCTCTATGTCACTCATCTTAGCTCTGCTTTTCTTTGTACCTGACTGATACAAATATTACAGGCATAGGCCATGACTGTTGCTACATCAGGGAATTGGATTGTGTGAAAATGCTAATGTCCCTGCAGCATTATGGATGGAACTGGAAGAAGTAATGTTAAATGAAAGAAGGCAGACAGACAAGTCTCACTGCATGTGGAAACTAAAAATAGATTAACTCCAAGGAAGAGAATAGAATAGTGATTATCAGAGGCCACAAAGGGAATGAGGCTGGACTGTGGTTGGATAAAGGAGAATGGTACCAAAATAAATCTAGGTAAAGGAATGAGTTCTAGTGTTCCAGAGCACAGTAGGGAAAGAGTTCACAAATGCCCAGTATATATTTTATGAAGAACTTGAAGGAGGTATGTGAAAGTTCCAAACATAAGGAAATGACAAGAAGATGGAAGTATTAATTACCCTGGCTTGCTCATTAAACATCGTATACATGTATGGAATTATCACACTGCATTTAATAAACATACAAAGTTATTTTGTGACAATTCAATAGAAAAATGTTAAAAAGCTGATATTTTAAAAGTAACCACAATAATGACAGACCTGCTCGAAAAGCATCATTGCCCCTTAAGAAATAGAGGAAAGAAAAAAATCAGAGTGGCTGATTATAATCCATGTAGAAACTATTAATAAAAAAGAAATTATTACAAAGAAAAATCAAAGGGCAAAAAGTGGAACTTGTTAAATTTTTACAGTCTCTGGTATCTATTCTCTGAGTGAGAGCAGAGCTCTGTCCTCAATCCTTTCTTTTTCCTTTGACAACTTATTATGCACCACATTTTTTGGGAGCATAAAGAAAAAAAGTTTAAATTACAATCCTCATCTGACTTTTATTCTGAGAGCAAAACTTCTAAGTGTCTGTTCTACTGTTCAAAGTGACTCTTATGCAAAGGAGACTGAAGACCTTGGCAGGGCTTGTTTAGAGCAACTTATTACAGCACGCACGCGCGCACACACACACACACACACACACACACAATGCACTTGCAGTGCTACATCCACACTATTGATATAGATCTCACTGACTTTGTTCTAGAAGTGCCCTAAATGTTTAGAGACATGGAAATTACCTTTACCTTTCCCAGCTGATATTGACATGTCAGCTCTCATTTCAGGAAGAAGCAAGACTCTGTATAACTTCACCTCTGGATTTTTTTTGTTTAATCCATTCCTTATTTCCCCACTTTTCTTTCTCCTTTCTTAGGTATTCTGTTGTAGATTCCTAATAATGTTAAAGAGGAATTCACTTTCTTTTTTTCTCTTCTCTTTAAATTACCTGGGATTTGGTACCCTTGTCCATAATGCACATTCCATCATTTGAACTCAGTCTTCATTCAAGAGCTGAGAAAATTTAAGAAAATGGAAGACAAAATTAATGCAAGACTAGTCTTATATTTTTGTAATCTTTGCACACATTTGTTTCTGTCAAAAATAGTACATTAAAAAATCTGTAATTATCACATATCAATGCAATCTCAGCATTAAGTTTCCACTAAAATGTGTTTTATTTTTTATTTGTAAACACTTTTACATTATTTTTATACATTTCCTTTACCTTGTAAACAGTTATTTTCTGTTAAAAATGTAATCCTGTGCCTATTTTAAATGTTTTACCACTAATTTTTAAGATAATTTTTTTTTCTATTTTTTTTTAAGCACATAGCTGTCTTTTTGCTAACATCTGATGACCACAGAGGGAAATGACAGACCCATTGCCCAATCTCCAGATCCAGCACTGATGCCAGGAAATGCTTCATAGGCCTGATTCCTGATTCCCTTGCAGGCAGTCCTTAGAGAGGCATTCTTTCTTTCTTAATTTAAATTTGAGATGTTAGAGTCCTACTGCTTACACTCCTAAGATTAAAAGTCATTTTGTGGTATTTTGTGTTCTAAGAAGTATAAGTTTCTGCACGAGGTCTAAGAAATTTTATGACATGAATCCAATAAACTGACAGCAGAGTCCCTTCGATTCACACTTGGGTTTCCTTATTACCCCAATGCTTGGAACTGATGCAGGCAACATGCATATGAGGCCACAAATGAAAGGCTTTTTTTAAGAAAAGGAAAACCTATTATTGGGGTGCCTCTCTATCATGTATTTTGACAGATCAGAAAACTGAGCATAAGGAATATGATGTTTCCTCTCAGGAGGAAAGAATGACAGGTGAAAAGACAGGGAGAAGAAAAACCTTGCCACAGATTGCTGCAGTTGAGCTGACTGTGTGAAGCAGAGCTTGTGTGAAATGTACACTGCCAGGGACACAGACCAACTCGCACTCTGTCCTTCAGTGACAGAAGCGACCCTGAGTGAGCCTCTACCCACATAGACCTCTGCAGTTGTGCTCCATTCTTCCTGACTCTGGGGCACGAAGAGCAAGGCTTGATTACCAGGTTTTCTGTTTATCTAGAACAGAAGCTTGCAGCCATTTCAAGCCAGGAAACAAATAACTGTGCCAAACCTCCTGTTGACTTAAAGTCATTAATTAGAGTTGGTCCTGTTAAACAGGCTATATGCGTTCCTAAAAATAACCATGCTATATACAATCACACAAATAAAAACAATAGGAAGGTGAACTATCTGAAAAAAATAAAATAGAAAACAATTCTATTTACAATTGCTGCAATAAAGATGAAATAAAATACTTAGGAATAAATTTAACCAAACTGGCATAGATCCCTACCCTGAAAACTAAAAGAAGAATGAAAGAAATTAAAGATGACTCCAATTAATGGAAATCTATTTCATCCTCATGAAGCGGAAGAATTAATATTGGTAAATGTCAGTACTATCCAAAGGGATCTAGAGAGTCAATGCAATCCCTGTCAAAATACCAATAGACACTCTTCATAAGCAAGAAAAAACAATCCTAAAATTCTTATGGAATCAAAAGACTCCAAATAGTCAAAGCAATCTTGAGGAAATAAAAATAAAACAAAAACAAAACTAGAGACATCATAATACCTTAGAATTCAAGATATATAGCAAAGTCAAAGTAATCAAAGCAGCAGAGTACTGACACATCATTCAATAGAAAAAAATACAAAATACAAAATATAAATCCTCACATTCCTAGCCAAGAACCTACAATGGAGAAGGAACAGTCTCTTCAATAAGTGGTTCTGGGAAAACTGGATAGCCACATAAAAAAAATGAAGCTAGACCTTTATCTCTCCTTCACCATACACAAAAGTCAACTCATAATGGAATAAGAACTAAATGTAAGGCCCAAAATGATAAAATTACTGGAAGAGAACTTAATAGAAATTCTCTTTGGCATTAGTCTGGGTAAACATTTTTAGATAAGACTCCAAAAGCACAAGAAACAAAAGCAAAAATAAACAAATAAGATCACACCAAACCAAAAAGTTTCTGCATGCAAAGTAGAGAACAGAGTGAAACAACATCATGCATGCAGAATGGGAGAAAAAAATGTTCAAAATAGGCAACTGATAAGAGGCTCATATGTAAAATAAATATGGAACCAAAGCAGCTCAATATAAAAAGGTACAATAGTTCTATTTAAAAATGGGATACTTTCCTATTTTTCAGTAGTCTGTTGCCTAAGAAGTGCTTGGAATGAGCAGACACCTCATAGAAGAGGATCTACAAGCAATCAACAGATAAATGAAAAAATGTTCAACATCTCCAGTAATAAGAGAAACGCAAATCAAAACTACCTTAAGATATCATCTCACCCCAATTAGAATGTCTATTATCAAGAATACAAGTAACAATAGGTGTTGGCGTAGATGTGGGGAAAAAGGTACACTCATACATTGCTGGTGGGATTGCAAATTAGTGCAGCCACTCTGGAAAGCAGTGTGGAGATTCCTCAGAAAACTTGGAATGGACCCACCATTTGACCCAGCTATCCCACTCCTTGGCCTATACCCAAAGGACTTAAAATCAGCATACTACAGTGATGCAGCCACATCAATGTTTATAGAGGCCCAATTCACTATAGCTAGACTGTGGAATCAACCTAGATGCCCTTCAATAGATGAATGGATAAAGAAACTGTGGTATATATACACAATGGGATATTATTCAACCATAAAGAATAATAAAATTATGACATTTGTAGGTAAATGGATGGAATTGGAGAAGATCATGTTAAGTGAAATAAGCCAATCCCCAAAAACCAAAGGCTGAATGATCTCTTTTATAAGTGGTTGATGACACATAGCAGGGGTAGGGGGAGGAACGGGAAGAATGGAGAAGGGATGGATTGTATAGAGGAAAATGAGGGATTGGGAGGGGGCAGGGAAGGAAAGAAGATAGAATGAGACAAACATCTCTACCCTATGTATATGTATAAATAGGCAAATTGTATGATTTTACTTTGTGTACAACCAGAAAAATGATAGTTTTACTCCATTTGTGTACAATGAACTAAAATAAAAAATAAATAAACAACTAAAAAAGAAATAAAAATGGGAAAAGACTTAAATAGATGCTTGACATATGAATGGGCAAAGGGTACAGTGAAAACATTCAACATCACTAATAATCAGGGAAATGAAAATCCAAATTGCAGTGATGTGTTACCATGCCCCAATTAGAATGCCTATTATGAAAAAGATAAAAAAAATGCTGGTGTGGATATGGGAAAGGGGGAATTATTATACACTGTTGGTGGAAATACCAATTAGTACTTTCATGATGAAAAACAGAGAAGTTTCTAGAAAATTAAAAACAAAACTACCATGCAATTACACAATATTTTCATTACTGGGTATATAGCCAAAGAAAATTGGGCAGCGTGTTGGACATATAACTGTACTCCATGTTCATTGCAGTATAATAATTAAGATGTGGAAACAACTGAAGTGTCCATCAATGGATGAATGGATAAGAAAATGTTTTGACTTGTATATACAGTGAAATATTGGTCAGTCTTACCAAATAGTGAAATATTGTCATTTGTGGCACTGTGGATGAACCCAGAAGACATTATATTAAATAAAGGAAGCCACATGTGGATTCTAAAGAAGTTGATCTCATAAAAGGAGATGGTAGTTACCAGACTGGTTAACAGAGGCTGGGAAGGGTTGGACACAGAGAGATATTGGTCAATGGGGACAACATTAGTTATTCAGGAGGAATAACTTATGGTATTCCATTTCATGATAGGGTGACGGTGTTATTAATAGTCTACTGACTATTTCAAAACAACTAGAAGAGAGGATTTTGAATGTTCTCAATACAAAGAAATAATAAATGTATAAGGTGGTGGATATGCTAAATACACTGATTTGAATGTTTTACAATGTATACACATATTAAAGCATCACGATATATTTAGAATCCAGTTATTTCACCTCTGAAAATTCTTTTATTATTTTGCATATGAGCTTTCTGAGGATACTTCATATCTAAACCTTAATAGATATGCTAAGATACCTTAATAGATATGCTACTTTACTTATAAAACAACGAAATTAGTTTGTTGGAATGGGTATCACTTTTTGTATTACTGTAAAGTAATGGAAGAAGGAGGGATTATTAGAAACTGGATGGAAAGTTGTAATTCCAGATGTGGTTGGCACAGGCTCACTCCATAAACTAGATGTTGAGATATGTACAGATATATGTAATGCATTTTTGTGCATTATATGTCTCAGTTCAGAAACATGCAGTGTTCATTCACCTAGCATTTCTAGAAAACAAAGCAACACATAAACAAATGCAAAATGTATATTATGCTCAAGTTTTTCAATTGCCTTGGAACCAAATTTTATTTTAAAACAAACATTATAGAAAAACTGTGATTAAAAACAACTCTTCAGCCACTGATATGTAGTGTACAGAGTTATATATTTAGTCTAGTTGGGAAATTCAAACTGAGACTTTAATTGTGTGTGTGAGTTTGGGAAGTGAATTGGCAGAAGCTAGAGGCAAAATAACACAGCATGTCCTAAGGAATGAAGAAATTTAGTACATCTGCAGCATGATCTGCAAGGGACAGCGAGGCAAGCAATGAGGCTATAAGCTTAGAATACAATGCAATAAATAACTCATCAGCACCCACAAAAAGAAATGAACCTTGCTCTAAAATCAATGAACATCTTTGAAGACTTTAAACAAAGAAACAGTTAAATAGATTAAGTTGTTTTAAAGATTATTTTTCCCGTGGTTTGGAGAGCAGTTTGGATTAGAGCAAGATCACAAGAAGTGTGGCTAGAGGTTAACAGCTGATAACCAAAAATTAGTGTTCTTCCTTCTAGGCACAATGTCCCTCTGTTTCCTAGCCTGAATTCTCTTGGATCAGGCAAGTGTCCAAATTCTTGCAAACAGAATGTTAGTGGAAAGAAACTTTGTGAGTCATTCTTTACCCAAGGCTAAAAAGATCCTCCAAGTTACTTTTTTCTCCTTTTTCTGGCTGGATGTAGATACTGGTATGGAGTCGCAAGATGGAAGGGGGCTAGCTCCAAATTACTGCATGAAAATAATTGCCTGCAAACCAAGAACACTGACCTTGGATTATTGTATGGAAAATATGGTGCTGTTTTGTGTGTGAGTCATTGTACTTGGGAGCATAGCGGGGTCCTTTTTTTTCTTTACATTTAGACATACCTCAATACAGGCTTATAGATGAGTTATAATAATCCAAATATAAGGTCATAGTATAAGTCGAGATGCAAAAAGGTACATGAATTCATGAATTCAAGAAATATTTTGAAGGTTTTTCTACATTACCTCATAATTTATGGTAATAAAAAATTTTTAAAAAGAAGGAGATCAAAGATCAAACATGACAAGGGGTTCAAGTATTGTCTCCAAGAGGCTACACACATCCCACTTCTCTCCAAAATCAGTCTAAAATATCTGTTCAGTTTTCTTAGACAAAGAAAGATTCTGGTGGATCATTAAGGTTCTATAACCTCCTCATCCCTGTCTTTCATGTTTGGTACCTAGAGCACCATTTGAGGAGGAGATTACCTGTGATTTCTTTTAAAAATGTAAGGTTTCCTGGTTCTTGAAACCAATTTACAATTCAGAAGACCACCTATTTCTATTAAAAAAGAACAAGGTCAGTTACTTGGCTTTTCTGAATATTATCTTTACACCAGCTTTACAGCATTCTGGAAACCTCATTTCCCCAACAGCATGACATTCTTCAGTTTCTCCACATCTTTTCACGGCTGTAAAGATCAAGGTAGAAGTTGCTGATAGGATATCTGCTTATCCTATCCAGACTTTTATACTATCCCATTTTTTACATTCTCTGTATTCTCTAATCACACTGGAATTCTTCCATTCCATAAAGATGCTATACTACAACTAGCTTCTCAGTTCACCCACATGCTTTTTTCCTTCGCCGGGAACATACTGTCCCTCAAATTGTTCACCCTTTACTTGTGTACTCTAAGATTTCACATTACAGATCAAATGCATTTTTTCATAGAAAATTTATTGACATCCCATTTTAAATAAAGACCACCATTTCATATCTTCTTGCCCATTTTACTTAAAAATATTGTCAATTATAATTACTTATGTGATTATTTTGTAATACCTTATTCAACATTTTCTAAGCCTCAGATCAGAAATGATGCAAAGTCATCCCTCCATATCTACAGGGGGAATTGGTCTCAGGATCACCCCTCCACATGGAGACCTAAACTCAAGAATGCTACAGATCCTTATATAAAACAATATGGTATTTGCATATAATCGATGCAATCTTCCCTCTGCTTTAAATCTGCAGGGGAAATTGGTCTCAGGATCACCCCTCCCCATGGAGACCTAAACTCAAGAATGCTACAGGTCCTTATATAAAACAATATGGTATTTTCATATAATCTATGCAATCCTCCCTCTGCTTTAAATCATCTCTAGATTATTTATAATACGTACTACAACTTAAATGCCATGTGAATATTTATACATTATTGGTTAGAATAAAGTGGAAAGAAAAAGAAGTCTGTATATCTTCAGTATAGATACAATTTTGATCTGAATAGTTTTGATCTGCAGGTGGTTGAATGCACAGATGCAAAACCACAGTTAGGGAAGACCAGCTTTATTTTACTCACCATTGCCTTAGTGGTGTGAGGCACAATGCCTAGTAAACTGTTGTTTGTTACAGATAACTGAAGTTCATCTACCTGATACACATCACATTTCCTTACTTTCAGAGTACCAGTTTGGATTAAGTGTGTACCACACTCACATGTGACTCAAGAAAGGTGTCCCTCTTTTCAACTCCTGAAATATTTCTCAGCTAACTTAAGTCAATCATTATGACCCAATTCCCATTGCAAGGGACTGACATGAGATGGGTATATGACACATTCGATCCTAGGAGACTTGGAAGTCTACTAGAGGACTTCTAAGACAGGTTTCCTTGCTCTTAAAATGTAATACATGAGAAAAACTTCTTTCTTCTGAATTTATGCAAGGAGCTAAGCAGAGACAGCAGGGCCAGAAGATCAAAAGAATCCATGAGCTTGTAGTCATTGTTAAGTCACCAAATTAGTCCAGTTAAGATATATTAACTTAAAGAACTTGTGTGTCCATCGAGAACTTTCTAATCCCTGTTGATAAAAGTTCCTTAGGAAATATTCATAAGAATATTTCTACAATGAATAAAAGCTATTACACACATGCACACACGCACATGCACACACACACACACACACACACACACAAACACACACAATAAGCCATGAGCAATACAGTTAGTACTTGGCATGCTTTTAAGCTTTGGCAATGATGGTCCCTCAGCCTTGAATATATTTATTGTCCCCGCTTGACCAAGTCTTTCAACATCCAAAATGGTTCCTTATCTTCAGGATATCCCTTCTCTCACATTGTTCGGTCAACAGCCTCTCCTTTACACTGTACTAGTACTCCAGGTTACTAGTATAGCCTACTTGTTATGGTTTAGGTATTAGGTGTCCCCCAAAACCTTGCGTAAAACAATGCAATGACGTTTTGAGGTGAAGTGGTTGGGTAATGGGAGTTTTAACCTAATGAGTGCATTAATCCCCTGATAGGGATTAACTGGTCAATAACTGTAGGAAGGTAGGGTGTGGCTGGAGAAGGTAGGTTCTTGTGGGTGTGCCTTTGGGGTATGTATTTTGTCTGTCCTTGTTGAGCAGAGCTCTCTCTGCTTCCTCGTGCCAAGTTGCCCCCTGCTTTCCTCTGCCACACTCTACTATGCCACCTCTGCATATGATTTTCTGCCTCATTGCAGGCCCTGAGGAACGGAGTCTGCTGCTTATGTACGGACTAAGACCTCTGAAACTGGTCCTCCTCGTATTGTTCTGGTCATGTCTTTTGTTCGCAGTGGTGAAAAGGCTAACTAGAACACTACTGGATTATATTGTTATTATGTCTTCACTTGTACATCTTCTCCAATCAAACAGAAGTCTCTTCATGGGGGCTGAAATGACTAAGGCAAAACTTGGCATTTGGTAGATGCTGAATATGGAAATGTTCTACAGAAGAAATGAGATGCATAAACTGAAATAACCAGGAAAAACTAGGGAGAATAATGAGACTGGAGCTGATCCGTGGTCATCAGGTAGATCTTAATAATAGACAAACAAAGAGCAATGCTAGAGCAGATCATAGAAGGGCAGAAAACAGACCTTTCTCCTGAGGACACTGGCAAAGAGAAAGTCAGAGAATATGTTTGTAAAGGACACTATGCAAAAATATTAGTATAACACATAATATTGAGACCATACCTAAATGTCACTCCAGAGAGTTTGGAATTTACTTTGCATGTGTAGGAATCCCATATTGATAATACTTATATTACAGTATTCCATAAAAAGAGTCAATGATGTTAGTGAATGACAGGTAAAATGTCACATGCACTAATAAGCCACATAAGGTATATGAGGATTTGAACATAGTTGATAACTTTGTAAATGGAAAGGCATAGGCATGCAGAAAATAAATTACAAGTAAAAATTAGACAGAATAACTTACCACTACACACATACTAGAATAGCTAAAATCCAGAACACTGACATCACCTAGTTTGGATGAAGATGTGAAATGGAAAGATCTCTTATTCATCGCTGAACAGGAATGTAAAATTGTACAAATACTGTGGAAGACAATTTGGATGTTTCTTGTAAAACCAAACATATTCTTCCCATACAGCTGTCATTAGACTTGGTATTTACCAAAAGGAATTAAAAAATGATGTCCTTTCAAAAACTTGAAAAAAGATGTTTACCTGAAATTGTCCAAACTTGGAAGCAGTAAAGACATCAGTTGGTGAATGGATAACTAAACTATGGTATATCCAAACAATGAAATATTATCAAGCATTAAAAAAAATGAGCTATCAAGCCACAAAAAGACATGGAAGAATCTTAAATTCATATTACTAAGTGAAGTGAGCCAATCTTAAAATGCTGCATGCTCTCTCATTCCAATTATGTGATGTTCTGGAAAACGCAAAACTATGGAGACAGTAAAAAGCAATGGTTTCTACAGATAAGGGAGGAGAGAAATCAGTAGAATGTAGAGGGTTTTAGAGCAGTGAAGCTAATCTCTATGATAATAGTGGATGTATTATTATTTTCTTATCAAAATCTACAGAATGTATAACACCAAGAGTGAGCTCTAATGGAAATCATGCATGAGTGATAATGGTGGTGTCAATGCTGTTTCATCCATTATAAGAAATATAGCACTTTGGTGGGATGAAGTGTTCATAATTGGGGAGGCCATGCATTTGTAGGTGTGAAGAGTGTAAGGGAAATGCTTTGAACATAAAGCTGCTGCTAAAAAATAAATAAAAATAAAAATTATCTCTTTTTCTAATCTAATTTAATCTATCTATCTGAATGAGTATTTTTGAAATTGAGTTCATCTACATGTAATATATAAATTACAATGAATAAGAAACACATTTTTTTAATTTAAAGGGTCTTTTTGCATATTCCACAGAATAAAGATATTGACAAATTTATTACTTACCATTCTGAATGCCCATGTGATAAAAACCAATGATTTTATCATCAAATTTGTTAATTTTCCACCACCTATATAGCTTGACAATGTTTTCTTTGGTGATTACTTTTTAGTCATTTTTTATTTAAGAATAACACTGACATCATGATAATATATAAAACAATGAAAAATTGTTGAACAATGCTGTACCACATCTTAATTTTGAAAAGATATAAACAAAAGATGTATTGCTCCAATTATAAACTTGAAATGCACTGTTGCATCTTTTCCATTTAATTCAGCCTTTTGATCAAAATAATTTGATTATCATAACACATAATCAATAGGAAATAACATGTTTGTGAACTTTTTTAAACTTAAAATAAAATTTGTTGAAAAATAAAAATTGCTGATCAAAATACAAAGCTATAACAATTTGTTGTTCATAAGTGTGAATTTAAAGGACATTTTGGACTCATGGAAGGCTTGTTGAAATCATGTTCCTATACTATTGCAGTCATCCCCTGAGATCTTTCTAACCTTTAAGAAACTTTTGAAAACTCTAGATAGGGACAAAATTCTTGATTCTATATCCATCATGTCATGAACTTATAATGTGTTAGTTAGCTTTCTGTTATTATACCAAATACCTAAGATAATCAACTTAAGAACAGAAAAGGTTTACTTTGGTTCAGAGCTCTAGAGTTTCCAGTTCCTATTGATAGTTGCTTTAGACCTGTTATGAAGCAGTGTATCAAGGCAGGATGGATGGTAGAACAGAATCATTCACCTCATGACCAGGACATCAAGCACAACAACAGGTTCCACAATTGCATTCAAGACAGCCCCTTGCATGACCTAAAGACCTCCGATTGGGTTCCTCTTGCAGTAGGTCCCACTACCTCCTAATAACAGTACCCTGCAGACCAAAGCTTTACTACATGGCCTTTGGGTGAAACTTAAGATCCAAATTATATTATGTGGAATGAGCTTTATGTAATCATTTTATTTTTCTGACCCTATTTTCCCCATTTTTCCATTTAGAGGAATTATATTATTGCTAAAATGCCTCACAGGATTTCTGCAAAACAGTAAATTCTCAGAAAATACCAAGTATTAAGTACAATAGTAGAGAAACACCAATATAATACCCCATGATTTTTCTGAAATTGAGTATTTTAAAAACTTGAAATTGTTAAGTGAGCAAGACCTCACTTTCAAATCAACTTCAATGAATGTCTGACCAAATTTTCTTTAAACTATTGTTCTGGCTAAATGATGTTAAGCTGTTTACTTGCTTGCATTTGAAAGAATAGAATATTTTTTCATACATAAAGGGTTTTGGACTCAGAAATGATGTGGATTCATCATATAGCCACTTTGCTTTTACCACATGAATGATGGAAATACAAGCAATTTGATGAACTCAGGTTCCTTCTTTACCAATTTTTTTGATAAATCAGTTGCTTGACTTCCTGAGCCCTTTTCTCAGTTACTTTCTACTATTTACAATGTCCACCCAGAGAAATGGGAGAAATTCCAATCATTCTCTTTGTTTAAATCTCAACCGTGCATCAAAATATTTCAGGATAATTTATGATATTATTTTAGTTTTAATAAGATTCTGCTAAACATTTGTATTTATTCAGCAAAATATTTTTATTTATTCCTTTATTTTTCTATCCATAAAAATAGCCTTAGATGATAGACAATCATAGAGGATCCTCTACAAAACTGTTATATTGTGCTGTTCTGTGTTGTATGTAATACAAAGTGTTTACTTTTACAAAATCAAGTCAATTAATAGAATGTGGAGTGCTTGGATGATAATAAGAGCAAGTAATTCAACAATTTGACATTTAATTGTTAGATCTGATTCTCAAGGTTGAATGAAATACAAATTGTTTTCTATCTTTGTATTTGGACGTCTTGAGAGAACAAACTGTGGATAATGCAGCATACATTTATTTCATTTTAACTGTGAGCAACTTCCATTGTGAATCAAGAATTCATTCAAAACACATTTGGTATAAAGTTCGGCTTTTAACAGTAAAAATGACAACATCTAAACTCATCACAGCTGTGCACAAAGGAATTGTGTTTTTCAGAGAGATATATATTTTTAGATTTTAGATAATTCCAACAGGTTTTCAAATGTAAGAGAGCAGGGAGTCTTATAGTTCTTCAAATAAAAAATGTCTTCCAACCACCTACATCTGAGGTATGCTACCTTACACAGTAATATGAAACTCAGTTCTGTGAACGTAATTTTGAATGTGAGATAAATAAATAATGGTGGTGAAATATTTTCATTTAATTTGATTTCATTTTTATAGAGAACAGAACAAAATTAAAACATATTTATCTTTCTATAGAATTCATATTGACATATAAAATGGAAGATTCTATATTTCTGACTTTGTTTATTGTACATAAATTTCATGTAGACAGTGTACACAAGATCCGATCTTGCCGGTGGTATGTGCACATGGGAACAAATGAGTGTTTAAGTCTCATCTGCTTACAAAATCCATGCAGCCATACACCATTGAGGGTACTTGAGTTGTCACTGTCTTGGTAGATCAGTCAAGGCTAACAGTAAACCTATAAAGGAAGAATATCCCTAGAACCACTGACTCCAGCACAGGTGAGGTTAGGGTACCTTCCAAACCAAAACGCAAAAGAATGTATAGCTCACAAACTATCTTTCAAAAGACAGAATTTTTTCAAGAATCTTTCCAGTAGTTGATAATCGTGACATTTATAGTTCTAGAGCTGTGCCTCAATTTGTTACATAATCTATTAAGCAATTGCTGGATGTCTAATTAAGGGTCTGAGTATCAAGATACTGAGAAGACTTCCATTAAATAAAACCATAAAACAACATTGTGATCCTAATAATGTGTTGGGAAAGTTCTCTCTTTGCTAATAGATGGAAACTAAGGCATTTCTATACCTTTTCATGTGATTATTTTAATTCTTAAATTAAAATAGTAATGATAATGATAGTGATAATAATTATATACCCCAATAATAAGGGGTAAGGTTCTGAACAATGAGAGTAGTTTTGCTCACTCCTAAATAATACTCAAAACTCTGACCATTTGATTTAAAGCTGTTTGCTTTAAGCAAACTGACCTGTGGTCAGTGGAAGGATGTCTTCTTCTCTCTCCGCTTTTCCTTCAGCTCATATTTGATCTTTCAGATCACTTTGCAACTAGAGGCGAAGTGAACAGTGAAGAGAGCAAAGAGAGAAGAGGAGGGACACGAAGGTTCTTACTTGACTGTTAAAGTCATGGTGGAATCTTACCTTATTGAACCTGCCAATATTTAAAGCTTCCTTTTCCTCACAGAGGACTTTTATGATGTAGCAACTAATATTTTCTGCATACCAAACCATTGCTAATACACTGCTCTTTATTATATCTCATGGGTCACAGATCCACTCTGTGCTTCCACTCCTTGTGCCAGGCTTGTCTTAATCTTCTCTGGATTCACTCACAGGTCAATGGTACAAAAACTGGGAATGAATGGTCCAGGAAGCTCCTACTCACATGCACAAAGCTGGGTTTATTTTCATCTGGGTCATTGTCTCACCTTTCAATAGAGTGGCATCATCAAATGACAGACTACAATGAGCAAGAAAAGAGGGCAAGCCATGATGCAAAAGTACTTTTCAAATTGCTGCTTATGCCATGTTGGTTCTTATCCAATTTGCAAAAGTAAATTTTGATCAAACACTGAGTCAGCATGGAAAGGGACTACCCAAAGGTGTGGACACAGGAACGTGTGAAAAATTATGGCCTATCACTATATTTTAATACATAAAGGTTTTTCAGAAACCTTTCTCTGATGATCTGTCATGTCACTTCCCTGAACGTAGATGATCTGCCCTCCTTCTTGCCACTTACTTATTTAGCATCCCCCAAAACACCACTGAAATTCTTGTATCATTTTGTTGAGAGTTCTGGCCAATGGGCAAGATCTGAGAAAATCTAAGATCATCTTTCTTATTCTCATGGTCCAGAACTATTCTCTGGGGAACACTCATGCTCTATGTCTGAACAAATTCTAGGACGTAAAGCTGAGTCAAATTCAGTCACATTTTCTTTGCCCCACATTTACAAGAACTAGCCCCTCACCTATTCCCTGTTGGATTGAAGAGAAGGCATCTGTGATCCCTATATCACCCCTACTTAAGGATATACATATATCCTGAACATATATCAATCTCCACACAGTCATGCTAAAGGCAATCTCACTAAGCTTGAAATTGTGGGAGGCACCTATCACCTTTCTTCCTTGTCAGTGAGTGGATTCATAGTTCATTGATAGTTATCCCCAAAATATATCTTTCAAATCTCTCTTAATCACTAACAATGGAATTCTGAAAGTTCCTGCATCCAGCTGAGGATTAAAATTGTACCACTAGACTTTTTTCCTTAAAAATATGCATCTCAGTATGACACTTTAGTTTGTAGATTCATAAATGTCTTATCTAGGGTCTTTTGCTTTCTCAGTTACAATTGCCAAATTGACGTCTTTTATGTGGAAACTGACAAAATTAGTGAAACAACTAGACTTTGTACTTTCAAATGTAAAAAATAATAAAAATACTATAATGAAAGTATATTAGTGTTGTGCTTATTGATGTCAACTAATGATTATAGATTCATCATTATAGATCATCTTAAAGACCACTGTTGAATTACTGTATTATATCTTTCTCCTAAATCTATATCAATTAAAAATATGCTGATAAATGAATTTAGCAAAGTAGCAGAATACAAGATCAACACTCATAAATTAATCATGTTCCTATACTCCAATAATGGATCTATTGAAAAATAAATTAGGAAAACTATCCCATTCCCAATAACCTCAAAAAAATAAAACAGTATACTTTGGGAATAAATCTAACAAAATAAGTGAAAGACCTCCACAATGGAAACTATAAAACACTAAAAAAAATAAGTTGAAGAAGACCTTAGAAGATGGAATGATCTCCCATGTTCTTGGATAGGCAGAAAATATTGTCAAAATAGCCATACTGACAAAGGTACTATACAGATTCAATGCAATCCCCATCAAAATACCAAAGACATTCTTTAAAGAACTAGAAAAAGCAGTTTTTCAAAATTCATTTGGAAAAACAATAGAACCAGAATACCCACAACAATTCAGAGAGAGAATAACAAAGATGGAGGCACCGCAATACTGAACCTCAAATTATACTACAGAACTATGAAAACAAAGATATCACAGTACTGGTAACAAAAGAGGCATGAAGACCAAAGCAACAGAATAGAAGACACAGAGACAAATCTGCATAAATACAGTTAATCTCATGCTAGACAAAGGTGCCAAAAACATATGTTGGAAAAAAAGATATCCTTTTAAGCAAATGATGCTAAAAAAAATAGACAATCCATATGTAATAGAAAGAAATTTAAACCTTCTCTCTCACCCTGCAGAAAGTTAACTCAAAGTGGGTCAGAGACCAAAAACTCTGCAACTTCTAAAAGAAAATATGGGTCCAACACTTCAACAGGTCAGCTCAGGAACCTTAATAAGACTCCTAAAGCATAAGGAATAAAATTTTAAAAAATCAATAAGTGAGATGGCATCAGATTAAAAAACTTTTGCACAGAAAAGGAAACAATCAAGAGCATGAGGTGACAGCCTAAAGAATGGGATAAAAGCTTTGCCATCTGCTCCTGAGATAAGGCATTAATATCTAGAATGTACAAGGAACTAAACAAACAAACAAACAAAAAAGCAGCTCCATAAAGAGATGGGCAAAAGAACTAAACAGACATTTCTCAAATGATGAGATGCAAATGATCCACAAAGATTTGAAAAAATGTTCAACATTTATGGCAATTAGGGAAATACAAATTAAAACTACACTCCAGTCATAATGACAGTTGTCAAGAATACAGATAAATGTTGACAAATATGTGGGAAAAAGGTACACTCATACATTGCTGGTTTGCTACAAATTAGTGAAATCACTCTGACAAGCAGTGTAGGGACTCCTCAACAAACTAGGAATGGAAACACCATGTGACCAAGCTATCTCACTCCTTGGTATATATCCCAAAGATTTAAAATCAACATACTACAGTGACACAATCACATCAAAGTTTATAGCAGCACAATTCACAATAGTAAAGGTATGAAAACAACCTAGATGCCCTTCAACAGAGGAATGGATAAAGAAAATGTGATACACAATAGAGAATTACTCCACCATAAAGAAGAATGACATTACTGCTTTGGCCAGTAAATGGACGGAACAGGAGACTATCATGTTAAGTGAAATAGGCCAGTCCCAGAAAGTCAAAGCTCAACTGTTTTCTCTGCTATGCAGAAGCTGTCCAAAATGAGATGGAGGCAAATGGGGTAGAGAAAGTTGTGTGTGTGTGTGTGTGTGTGTGTGTGTGTGTGTGTGAGAGAGAGAGAGAGAGAGAGAGAGAGAGAAACAGGAGTGGGAATCTTATCAAAATAGAGGGAAGATTAGTAGACTAGATGAAGGGGATTGAAGCAGAGAAAGGAGGGATAGGAAAAGGGAACAACAGTGGCAGATGCTGACTGAACTTTCATGTGTACATATGTGGATATAACACAGTGAATCCCAGCATCAGGGGCAAGACAAGACACTAATTTTAAAAACTCTATACATAAATTGCAGAAACATCAGTAGACTAGAGGGAGGGGAGTAGGGTGGAAAGTAGTGGGCTAAGTGCTGGAGACTGAATTAGAGCAAATTACATTTCATGCTTTCGTGATCATTTCAAAATGTATCCCAAGGATTTATATAAATAAAAATCATTAATAAAAATAATAATAATCTTTGATATCTGGAAAAAATCTGATAACTATACTGACTATGACTTCACCTAAGTAAACTATAGAGATGTTAAGAAACAGTGCCTTTTCTATTTCTATGAGGAATATCATTAGAATTTTAATTGGAATTGCATTGAATCTGTATATTGCCTTTGGTAGAATGGCCATTTTGACAATATGAATTCTGCCTATCCAAGAACATGGGAGATCTTTCCATCTTCTAACATTTTCTTTAATTTCTTTCTTTAGTGTTCTGTAGTTTTCATTGTAGAGATCTTTCACTCTTTTGCTAGAATGATTCCCAAGTATTTTAATTTTTTTGAGGCTATTGTGAATGGAGTAGTTTTCCTCATTTCTCTTTCAGAGGATTCATCACTTATGAAAAGAAATGCATTAGATTTATGCATATTGATTTTATATCCTGCTACTTTGCTGAATTCATTTATTAGTTCTAGAAGTTTTCTAGGGGCATTTTTTGGGTCCTCTAAATAGAGAATCATGTCATCAGCAAATAGTAACAGCTTGAGTTCTTCTTTTCCTACTCATATTCCTTTAATTTCTTTGCTCTAATTGCTCTGGCTAGTGTTTCAAGGACTATATTGATTAGAAGTGGTGAAAGAAGGCATCTCTGTCTTGTTCCAGTTTTTAGAGGGAATGTTTTCAGTTTTTCTCCATTTAGAATGGTGTTGGCCATGGGCTTATCATAGATAGCCTTTACAATGTTGAGGTATGTTCCAACAATCCCTATTTTTTCGAGTTTTTTAAGCATGAAGGGGTCCTGTATTATATCAAACGCTTTCTCAGCATTTATTGAAATAATCATGATTCTTAACTTTAAGTCTATTAATGTGATGAATTACATTTATTGATTTCCAGATGTTGAACCAACCTTGCATCCCTGGAATAAACCCCACTTGATCATGGTGCACTATCTTTTTAATATGTTTTTGAAAGCGATTTTCCAGAATTTTATTAAGGATTTTTGCATCGATGTTCATCAGTGATATTGGTCTAAATTTTTCTTTCTTTGATGTGTCTTTGTCTGGTTTTGGTATCAGAATGATACTAGCTTCATAGAATGAGTTTGGAAGGGTTCCCTCCTTTTCTATTTCATGGAATACTTTGAGAAGAAGTATTTGTATTAGTTCTTTAAAGGTCTTGTAGAATTCTGCTGAGAATCCATCTGGCCCTGGGCTTTTCTTGGTTGGTAGGCTTTTGATGGCTTCTTCTATTTTAGTGCTTGAAATTTATCTGTCTAAGTTGTGTATGTCTTCCTGATTCAGTGTGGGAGGATTGTATGTTTCTAAGAATTTGTCAATGTCTTTGATATTTTCTATTTCGTTGGATTATAGGTTTTCAAATTAGCTTCTAATTATGCTATGTATTTCAGTAGTGTCTTTCGTGATTTTTCCATCTTCATCATGAACTCTGGTAATTTGAGTTTTTTCTCTCCTTCTCTTCGTTACTGTGGCTAATGATTTATCAATTTTGTTTACTTTTTCAAAGAACCAACTTTATGTTTTGTCAATTTTTTCAATTGTTTCTCTTGTTTCAATTTCATTGATTTCAACTCTGACTTTAATTACTTCCTGTCTTCTACTACTTTTGGTGTTGATGTGGTTTTCTTTTTCCAGAGCTCCGAAATGTAGTGTTAGGTAATTTAGTTGTTGACTTTTTATTTTCTTAATGTATAAGCTTAATGCAATGAACTTTCCCCTTAGTACTGCTTTCAGAGAGTGTCCCAGAGATTTTGGTACGTTGTGTTATTGTTCTCATTTACCTCTAAGAATTTTTAGACCTTGAATAGTCAAAACAATCCCGAGCAGAAAGAGTGAAGCAGGAAGTATCACAATACCAGACCTTAAACTGTACTACAGAGCAATAGTAACAAAAACAGCATGGTACTGGCACCAAAATAGACAGGCAGACCAATGATACAGAACAGAAGACACAGAGACAAACCCACATAAATACAGTTGCCTCATACTAGACAAAGGAGGCAAAAACATACAATGGAGAAAAGATAGCCTCTTCAACAAATGGTGCTGGGAAAACTGGAAATCCATATGTAGTAAAATGAAATTTAACCTCTATCTCTTACCCTGAACAAAACTCAACTCAAAATGGATCAAGGTCTTAGGAATTAGACCAGAGACTCTGCACCAAATAGAAGACAAAGTAGGCCCAAATCTTCATCATATTGACTTAGGAGGAGATTTCCTTAACAAGACTTTCAAAGCACAAGAAATCAAAGCAAGAATCAAAAAATGGAATTGACTCAAACTAAAAAGCTTTTTCTCAGCAAAGGATGCAATCAATAATGTGAAAAGAGAGCCTACAGAGTGGGAGAAAAACTTTTCCACATGCACTTCAGATAGAGCACTAATCTCCAAAATTTATAAAGAACTTACAAAACTTTACACCAAAAATACAAAGAAACCAATCAATAAATTGGCCAAGGATCTGAACATACACTTTACAGAAGAAGATGTATAGGTGATCAATAAATATATGAAAAAGTGTTCAACATCTCTAGTAATTAGAGAAATGCAAGTTAAAACAACTCTAAGATTTCATCTTACTCCAATTAGAATAGCTATCATCAAGAACACAAACAAAAATAGATGTTGGTGTGGCTGTGGAAAAAAGGCACACTTTTACATTGCTGGTGGAGTTGCAAATTGGTACAGCCACTCTGGAAAGCAGTGTGGAGATTCCTCAGAAAACTTGGAATGGATCCACCTGTTGACCCAGTTATCTCACTCCTTGGTTTATACCCAAAAGACTTAAAATTAGCATACTACAGTATCACAGCCACATCAATGTTTATAGCAGCTCAATTCACAATAGCTAGACTGTGGAACCAACCTAGATGCCCTTCAACAGATGAATGGATAAAGAAGCTGTGGTATATATACACAATGAAATACTACTCAGCCATAAAGAAGAATAATATTTTGGCATTTGCAGACAAATGGATGGAATTGGAGATTATCATGCTAAGTGAAATAAACCAATCCCAAAATAAGCTAAGGCCAAATCTTTTCCCTGATAAGTGGATGATTATATAGAATCGGGTTGGGGGTGGGAGGGGAGAGAAAAATGGAGGAACTTTAGATTACTAAGAAGGAAATGAGGGGGGAAATGGGAGGGGTATGAGAAATGGTGTAATGAGACAGACATCATTACCCTATGCACATGAATGATTATATGAATGGTATGAATGCACTTCATGCACAACCATAGAAATGAAAAGTTGTACCCCATTTGTGTACAATGAATCAAAATGAAGTCTGAAAAATTTTAAAAATTTTTTAAAAAGAACCAATAGCAAATCTCTAGTCTTGCCTTGAACAGTTCCCCGCTAATCAAAATAGAGTCACTTATAATTTATTAAACATTGCTAGTTACATCTGTAGAGAATGCTGAAAGTAAAAACAAGAAATCAAAAACTCCAAAGAAATGGATTGAAGTCATGATGCAAACACAAGCTTTGACAACTGTAAGCATGCAACACATCTTAGCAATTCTATTATCACATGAACAAGGAATGCCCCGTGATACCTTCCAGGGTTCTTCAGATGATTTTGCTGGAATCTCTCTTGGTTCCTGCCTCGTGTTGTTCAATCTGTCCATATAGCTGTTGAGCCCTCTGTCACACAAAATACCCAAGCAACACTTACCACCTAGATTGTCACAATTATTTGATTTTTCTTGAAATAATTACTTAAACTTTGCTTCCACAGGACATAGCACACTGAATGCAGAGTAAGGATTTAGGCTGAGAGCAGACCTACTTGCTTTAGCTTTTCAGATTCCACCAAGCGACTGCTACTCTGAGCGCTATTCCTGCTTAAATACTGCCAAATCCCATCTTTTCTACTGTTCTTGAGAGTTAAACTTTGAACCTTGATCACCTTATCCAGACCACCTTGTCCATCCTACCACAGACTTCCTCAGTTTTTTCCTTTCCTTTGCTTCATGGAAAATTCTTCTTAGTAACCTCATGACTCCAAGGAAAATCACCCTTGTAACTTGATCTGATACCTTTTATGCTTCTTCTGTCTTTGTACCCAGCTTACAACTCAGTCACAGGGTGACTTGGTTCAACCTCCCCACTTGCACCCCCTGCAGCAGTCAATCATGTCCATGCCTCTCCAAACACCACCGAGGACCCGGTACTAACACTTCTTTCAGGATGTTCTTCTGATATTTTCCTCCAATTCCTTCTACACTTTCCATTTAGCAGGGAGTTAACCAATTTGGCTTATTTTGACATTCCTTTTTCTCCCCTGCTTCTAAGGAGTTTAAATACTAGGCATTATTTTTCCCAGTTGACTCACTGTTCTTTTTCTTTGTTTTTAGCATGTTCTTACATTGGCACTTAAGCACTCATACATAGCTAGTTTAAATAGACTTCACACTATTCTCCCCAACTAGAAATTGGGTAAGACTATCTTGCTTACCTTTGCTGCTAAAATTGATGAGTACATAGCAAATTAAAGATTGACAGTTAGCTCCTTATGAACATTGGCTGAATGAATGATCAAATGGATGAATTTGTTTTTTTCTCTACTTGTCTTTGAATCCAAATCAGTTTTCTGTTAATATGGGTAATCACAATGTCTCTAAGAAGCCATTTTATGCGCAACACTTCTATTACCAAAAAATAAATTTTATTTCTCACTTCACACCAAAGTCCAAATACTCTAGCCTATGTCAAATCTTTTGTGTCTGTTCTTGAATTTCTACAATAAATAAGCATTTTGGAACCCAGATACAACATAATCCTTTCTTTTAATCAAAACAAGAAGAATACAAAAGCACAGAATAGTATGATTCATGGTACAAAAACAATGCTAAAAGGGAAATATGAAGGCCAACTTTGATAATGTTTAGGAATTTACGACTCTAAACACTAATTTGGGAAGGATTCAAGCAAAACACAATGAAAGAAGTTTCATTTTTATTTTTTTAATTTGATTTTCTTTCCAAAGTTTTCTCTAAAGAAGAAAATTTATGTAAAGAAAAAAATTATAGTTAGAGCACAAAGATAAAAATGCCACTGATCCAATTCTAGAGTAGAAGATAATCTAGACATGTGTCAAATTCTATTCAAATTTTACCTCAGTCTATATTTTATTCTTTGTTCTACATCATAGTAGGACTCTGAATATGAGTCATTATAATCTTAATATATGTAAATTATAGTTTATAACAATTGTGCTAATGACAAGGTGATATTCTACAAATTCATATTGATAATGATAAACTCTAAAGCCATGAAAAATGAATATACAATAATGAAGCTTTCTGAATTCTGAAATCAAATATTAAAAGTTGGTCAGTAATGCTTTCTACTCTGTTAGAGATAGAGGGAGAGGTGAAGGAAATGAAGTGGCCAGAGACTAGCAGCCTGGGATCTCTTCTGAATCCTGCTCTCTTACTATTTATCTGCGAAACAGCCAGGAGAGTGTTCATGCTAGGGTCTGTTCATTCTAGGTTCTCTCCCTCAGAAATTCCTATTTTGAAATCTAGTCTCCAGTGGCAGTAGCAGGTGTGACTAGGTCATGAGAGTGCAGCCTCCAGGTCGGGCAATAGGGCCCTTATCAAAGAGCTGTAAAGGAGTTTGCTGCTCTCATGCCATGCAAGGGGACAGAGGCATCATTAATGAGGAGGATGCCCTCACCAGGTTCTGAATTTGCTGCCACATTGACCTTGGACTTCGTGTTATCCAGAATTTTGAGCAATAAATTTCCGTTGTTTATAAGTTACACGCTGTAAATTATTTGTTTATAGCATTCTATAAATGGATTCAGAGCCTGCATGACAGCCAGCCCCTACATTCACAAACCTGAGTTGGTTCCCCAGAATTTTAGGCTCAATTACTTTCTGTGAACATCTGTTTTGTGAGCAATTTTTCCCAACAGACAAATATGTGTTAACTAGTAATTGCTATATTAGGTGTGCTGGATACAGGATATCTGAAAGGGGGTTTTAGCATTCAGGGAATGTAAATACCCATGGGGAAAAAAGAAAAAGATACTTTGAGTAAACTGAGTTAAGTAAAGGCACAAATGAGGACATTTAGCATGTACTAGGTTTAAGCATGGCTGAACCAAAAAAAAAAAAATTCAAAACAAAACAAAACAAAACAAAATACAGTCACAAGAGACTTCTTGGAAAAAATGAGGCTTAGAACTTGCAATGAGACTACAAGGTTAGATAAGAGTCAGTCAAGCAAAGATAACGAACACAAATCCCACAATCAAATTAGACAAATTAGGAACTTTTATCTATTTTGATCACTAATATATTCCAAGTACCTAAAGCAATTCCTGTTGCGTAGTAGGTGCAGCACACATGCACATGCATGTTGAGTGAGCGGATAAAATAATATTTTGTAGAAATCAGTAAGGGTAGAAAGGTCTGGGAATTTTAACTTCTTCAGTCTCAAATGTCTGGGATAAGATTAAGAGTGGTAGGAGCTGATGCTGAAGAGCGATGCAGGACCAACTCATAGAGGACTTTTTATACTGCTGTCAAGGAGTTGGGGTAAGATGGTGAAAAGCGGAACTGTTTGGTCAGGGTCATGTCATCATAAACCACTCAAATGTAGGTAGGAAGATGGATTGGAGGAGCATGTGACAAGATAGCAGGAGGGTAGGAGCCCTCACCTAGGACACAGGGCACAGGACGTGAAGATCTCAACTGGGGCACTAGAAAGAGAAGAGAACAGACAGATGAACTCGTCTTATTCTGGAGGTTTGAATTCTGAGGCAGAATCTCAGGATTGTATGCATACTTCCCTGGGATAGAAACATTTCAGTGTCTTGCTGGCTAAAATGTAGCAACATCACGTCATCCAGGGATTTCAATGTTGTGTGTACCCCTAGCAAAATTTTGACTCAGTAATAAAAAGAAATTCATTCTAAAACAGAGGCAGAGAGGGAGAATAACTTGAAGAGTTAATTTGCAAATTGAATAGAGAAGTGATTATTAGTACATTAAAAAATAGTGTTCAACATTTGTAGTTATCTGGGTAATGCAAATTTGAACCATGATGAGATAGTACCATACCAAAATTGTTAAAATTTAAGAATGAAAGCATATGTCACTAAACACTAATTTTGCCACTTGGATTTCCATATATTTTAGTGTGCATAAAGTGGTACAATCACTTCAGTGGTACAATCATACTTTTATAAAGTCTTCTTGATGAAGTTAATATATACCTGCCCAATGGCTCAATAATTCCACCATCAGGCATTTATCTAAAAGAAATGAAAATATAACTCTACAAAATGCTTCATGAAAGAATATTCACAGTAGCTTTAATCATAATAGCACATACTGGCCCACCAGTGCCCTTCAATAAGAAAATAGGTAAGCAAAATTGAGATGTATTCATACATTGGCGGCTTTCAGCTGCATTTATGGAACAAGATTCTGATACATGCAACAAAATTGCACTTTCCAGCTGTAGGCCAAAATGGAGGTGGGGTGTTTCAGGTCTGACCACCAGTAAAAAACAAGATTTTGCTCGGCAGTATGCTGAGTAGGATACTGTCCTCTCCACACCACACTTGGTGCACAGCCTTACACAGATGTGCTGCAGTTTGCTAAAGGGAATTTCAGTTCAGGACTCCAGCAACCCTGGGTCATCCAACCTGAAGCTCTGGCCGCATATTTAGTCCAGGTGCCTCCATTCAGACACTCCTCATGGGGTCTTGGCTGGGGCACTCCTCCTCTTTGTCTCTGTGCCTTTCTACTTCTGGATCTTGCTCTCTCCTTCTGCCTGGACCACGAAAAGAGGCAAGAGCCCTTGTTTAAGATGCCTTGGTGGAGCAGAGAGAAAATTCCTCCTCTCTGTACTAATTCACCTGGATCTCTTGGGGTTCAAAAAACAACACCCCAAAGTAAAGGTCTCAGAAGCAAAGTATCTCTCTGATCTTCTCCAGCACTGCTGTTGCTTTCCTCATTTTCTCCTAGACAAGCAATAGAAACTAGAAGCCCTTTCCTCTAGGTGTGATGGGGTATAGAAACCAGAACCTCTTTCCCCAAATCAAGCCGTAATACCTGAAAATACTCCCTTTTTCATACCTTTCTGTGTAAGCATGGACTATAAATCAATTTTCTTAGTTTGATTATAGGGTAGAAGCACCATATTCTAGAAAGGTCCCTGAAAGGAAGGATTGCTGCAGAGAAGCAAAGAAAAGTCTGAACAGACATGTCTTGTTGGGTTTCCCAAAGTTTCTATAAATGAGAAACAAGCAAACTTCTCTCCTGGCTTTAATTGTAATCATAATCACCTTTGTTTATGCAAAGTTTATTATTTCCAAATTACTCACCCAGGGCCTGATTAAAAATGATGTGTATTCTCCTCATTCTTTCCCTTAGTAATGTGTTCCTCAAAGAAAGAAAAAAATTCTTATCACGCACCCTAATTAATTAAATTTGATAGTCTTGATGTTCATTATACCTCTTCCAGTAGTGCAACTTCATCCTTTTCAATTATGCTATTGGGAGGTGAGAAATCTAAGGAAAGAATAAAGGGAAGAAAAATAAAATCACAATAAATTAACACTGTTCAAACTAAAGACATAGGTGGCTATTGTGATCAAAGTGACGCATAGACAGCAGAGACCATAAAATCCCCAAGTCAGGAACCTGAGTGTTCTGTACTAAGTAGCATCCTGCTCTTTAATCACATTTGTTCCTGACCTTCCACACACGTTTCCTTAATTTATCAAGTCATTGATAAGTACTTATCAGATTCTCTAACATCACTTCTGGTTTCGAATGCAAGTTACATTACAAAAAAAAAAAATGAAGTTTTTAAAAAGAAAATTGGATAAGGATAAATTTCACTTCCTAAGCATAATACAAGAAATTTAAATTCACTTTCCATTATAAATCTACTGATCACCCTGTGGGAAGAAACATGATGTTGTTCCGATAAATGCCAAGTTCTTTTAGTTCTTACACTGAAGTTAAAATATACCCAAATCCCTAAGGTCATTTTAGATTCCAAACAAATAGGTGTAAAGGTATGGGCCCCTACACCAGGAGCAGGTGTAGGGATAGGTACAGCACAGATAGAGGGAATGTGTAGGTGTGGAAATAGAAGTGAGTGTGGGTGTAGGGTTTGGTTTGGAGACAGCTATCTCTCTGTATTATATATACAAAATAAATAAGAAATGTGAAGTCATAAAAATTAAAAAGAGTAAGGTAATGGTTTTATAAATAATTGTCTATTATTTTTCTAATATCTTTCTATGCTTTACTGGAGTTAAGCATTAACTTTAAAATACACAAAACATCTTTAATTAAAGAGAGGTTTGTAATCTTCCTCTGTTTTTACTGCTTTCTAGGAGAGTTATGTCATGTGGTACTTTAAATCAAGAACGGAGTTACATAATAGACAATGTCTTAAATAGCAGTTTTTCAGCATCATTCCTTATAGGCGTGGCCCAATTTGCGAATCGCCCCATGTTTAAATCAACAGCCAGATGTCTTCCAGGCAGTGACGTGGTGGTGGTGTTACATATAACACTCAAAAGCTAAGAGTGAGCTCAAAGATCTAATAAGAAAGCTTTCTTTATCTGGTCAACCAGAATTTCAAACCTCAATAATCCCGATCCTCATGCATTTTAAATGTATATTTACATATATATATATATATATATATATATATATATATACTATGTATCCATACATATAATATGAATCCATATATAGTGAGATTAAAAATATCAAGCTCTAATTCAGAAAAACAAAGATAATAATGCTGTTATGTTTTTGATAACTGAACTAATTCTGTTTCTGGAGTGATGAACCATTTGCTCTGGATCTGTATGTACCTGGAGATCTTCCTGTCAATCTCACCCACTGTGTCGCCCCCCTGCTGAGGAATCTCCTGAAGGCTGCAAGTTAATCTTTTCCTTTGCTGTGCACCCAGCAGCCATGGACTACAGAATGGCTTTGAGCCTTACTTCCCCAACCTCTCTGATTCCCCCGCCAAACACACTTACACACCCAATATAAGACAACACACTCTCCAGAATAAATTATGACCCAGTATTGGAAGCCCTATTTCAAGTATGCTATGAAAGAGAGAGTTCTGTATCTCTATCATTCAAATTCAAACAAAGGGAAACTTGGAAATAAATACAATCCTCTCTCTCCTCAAATATCACCATTTTTATTCTTCTGGGTAAACACTTTTCCTTGTGGTCAGCGTGTATCTGCAAGAAACTCTGACTAGAGGTCAAGATGGTATATGCAGCACAAAACTCTCCACTTTTGATCTTCATGACTCAATCTAGCATTCCTTTGCAGTTAAAGTGTTGGTTCTAGAAAAGAGAATTTAGGGTCTGTGTCACAGAATCCTTGCATATTTTCTCTTCCCTTCAGTTCCTTGGCCAATAGCTCATCCTTTGATCTTTGTTATTAGACAAGGGACTGCCCTTTGTACTAGTCTCTTCCTTTCTCAAATGACATTTATCTTTTTTATCCTGCCACACCAGGTGGCTTCCAAATCTGATTCACAAGGAAGAAATGTAAAATGTAAACTTCTTTGTTCAATAGTTTCAAAATACTATTTTCATGGACCTTAATTTGGTTTTCCCACTCCTCTTCTCCATTCACAGTGCTACTTCTGACATCAAATTTGGATGCTTTAGCACTTGAAGGCACACATATCAACTTATTTTTTTTATACATACTTTGTGAAAAAAACATATAACTGCATTTTCTAGGTAAGTGACTTACGTACATTGAGCCCAGTGCTTTAAATTATTGAGACAGACTCAAATATTAGTGAAATAAACATTATATTTTCCTTTGAAACACATTATTGAACATAATCTAGTCAGTTATTTAAGGGAATTGTTTTAGAACAAGCAGTTGTGTTTTGATGTAGTATGTAAATTTTCTTGGATACCCTTGAAAGAGTATGTAAAGCTTTTGTTCCTACAGTTATTGAATGTGATGAATTTCATGTTTGTTTACATGCTTGCCTCCTTTTCTTGCAGTCTCTTCTTGTTATTGTCTATGTCCCTGTTTATTAAATGCTTTACACTTGATAGTAAAAAGCAAAGGCAGGATTCAGAACCAGGACTACCTGACTCAAAATCTCATATATTTCTAACTTTACCATATTTTCTTTGAAAACTCTATAATATCTAAAAAGTCATAAAAGCTCTATAAAATTCTTACTCTAGAATCAAGATGCAACAGATTTTGTGCTGTGTTGTAAAATAGGTTCTAAATAACTGTTGGAATTGTTTTAGTTTAGCTATATTCCCAATAAAAGATATTTCCACATAAATATCCTCCTAATCAGTAGGATGAGTCTACATGTACTATTTATGAAATCAAAGTTTATGAGATATTAAGAATTTTTAGGGGACAAAGGTACCATTCTTTGATTTATCAGAAACCTTTCCAGAGAGTCATAAAATCAGGTTGTCAACCTGTCTTGGGTGCATCTTATTCACACAAATAGGTTTTTCCATTAAGAAGAGAGGAAGTGAGTAACAGGAAAGGGTAAAATACGTCAAATATCAAAATGTTATACATAAATGGTCCATATAGATACTTATACATATGACAAACCAAAATGCAAGCTCCTCCATTTGTTTGGCAGAAATGAGTCAAGACTACCTTTCCAGACTACAACCAACTCCCTGTTTTCTGTGCCCATTCCATCTCAGTATGTCTTTAGGAATATGCAGGATGATGGTTAACATACAGAATTTTAATGATTTGCTTACCTGTTTTTCTCCTTTCTTTATCTGTGAGCTGTTGACAAAACTGTTTCTTTCTTGATTGTTTACTTAGTTGTTATTGAAAATGCCCATGAGTCATCATATACTGAATGATTTAAGTTCAGTTTATTTATTGAGCATCTATACTTTCAAATATTTTCCATTGTATTGGGTATAGTTAGAATTTTGAGTAAACAGCACTTCAAATATTATCTCTCTGTCAACTGCATTTACATATGCCTTTGTTTTTCCAAAAATTTTGAAATATATACCAATAACATAAGTCAATATGCTAGTGCATTCTAGTTCGGTTATTATTATGTACATTTGTTTTCACTTCTTGGTACTAATTTAACTTGACTAATTTCTCTCTAATGTTCTAAGTTGAAGTAAATTAATGTGTTTTTCTGAATTTATTATTTAAACATTCTACTTACTATATTACTTGGTAAGTAAAATTATATTTAATTTTTATGATCTAATATGTAGTGTTTTAGATCTACAAGGTAATAGTCAAATAAAACCCCAAATGAAATAATCAATGTACAGCTCTGCTCCTTCAATTTTACTTTAAGTTTAAATAATACTTCCAATATGTTTCTTGTTCTCTAATTGCAAAGTTATTTGTCAGACTGTTATTTAAGCCCTGAAATGTGGTGCTAGTCTCAAATCTTAAAGGTCTAGATTCCTATCATGAAACTGATTAATCAGACAAATTCTTCAAATGCATTTTCCCTAATAAATTCTGACCCACATTCTAGACACAAGGCAGATCACAGGGAGAAGACATTGGGTTTGGAAATGTTCAGGATTGTGCATTTCAGTCCCTCTCAAACTCATGTGTTAAAGACAAGTCCCAAAGTGATGTTGTGTGGAAATTTCATCCTTGAATGATAATTGGGTTTTGATGAGTTCATGACTGCAAGACTTCTGTTTTAAGATTAGTGTCCTTAAAAGAAGAGGAAGATGGACCACAGCTGGATCTCTCTATATGAGTTCAAAGAAGTCATATGAGGATACAGCAAGAAAATCGCAGCCTACAGGCTAAGAGGAGGGGCCTCAGAATGAAGTCCGTCTTGCTGGCACTTGATCTTGGACTTTTCAGTACTAGGAACTATCTGGAATAAAAGTCCATGGTTAGCCAGGCTTGGTGGAGCACGCCTGTAATCCCAGCAGTTTGGGAGGCTGAGGCAAGAGGATCGCCAAGTTCAAAGCCAGCCTCAGCACTGGGCAAGGCGCTAAGCAACTCAGTGAGACCCTGTCTCTAAATAAAATACAAAATAGGGCTGGGGATGTGGTTCAGTGACCGAGTGCCCCTAAGTTCAATCCCCTGTCCCCCGGCTCCAAAAAAAAAAGAAAAAAAGTCTATGATTTAAACCTCCCTTCTATGTGATTTTGTTATGGTCACTAATAAGACCAGGACAATGTCTTAACATAGTACAATCCACTTTGGATTAACAGAAGATAGTTTCACAGCACATGAAAACTTTGCTCCAATATGACTTTATTCTCTCCACCCACCATATGCTATAACTGTCATATAAAATAACCTTTATACATTACAAACCCATCAACATGGTTTAATAATTATTTCTCTATTTAATTTCTTTTTAAATCCAATGGAAAAAAAGAGTTGCAAGTAAAAGTGCATTGCCTACAGTGACCTTGACTGAGACTCTATATTTGTACCAGTGGTGTGTGTTTGTAGATTGGGTTACTGTTTAATGCCATTCATAACAGACTGAAGAAGTCTTTCAGTATTTCTTGCTAGGCATGTAACTGGGGACAATTTCTCTCAGATTTTGTTTATCTGGGAATGCCTTATTTTCTCCTACATTTTTGAAGATAGCTCTGTTGTACATAGAATTCTTGGTTTGGCATTCTTCCTCTTTTCTGCACTGTGAATATGTTATTGTTCTGCCTTCAGCTGCCACGGTTTTTGATAAGCCAGCAGTGAATCTTAAAAAGGATCCCTTGTATGTGATCAGATTCTTTTCCTTTGCTGCTTTCAAGATTCCTTCTTTGTAATTTGACTTTCCAAAGTTTGACTGTGATGTTTAGTTACAGGTCTTTGAGTTTATACTATTTGGAGTTTACTGTATTTCTTGGATGTGTCGATTAACATTGCTCTGTCACTCTGGGGAGTTTTTCTGGAAATATCCTTTCTGCCTCTTTGTTTAGGTCTCCTCTTTCTCTCTTCTAAAACTCACATTATCCACCAGTTAGCAACTTGCTGGTGCCTTGCAGGACTTTGAGGCTCTGTGCATCTTTTCTGTTTCCTTTTTCTTTCTGTTAGAGTAGATGATTGATTGATTGATGCCTAATTTGTTTATTCTTTCTTCTTTCCCTTCAGATATGCTTTTGAGTTCTTGTTATCCTTTAGATCTGAGATGTCCTCCAATAGCTCACCTATTAAGTACAGTCCCCAGTGCAGTGAGGTTCAAGGGGACAGGGGCTTTCAGTTGATAATTGTATCATGAGGGCTCTGACTTCATCAAATGAATTAATCCATTAAAGGCTGAATGGACTCCTGGGAGGTAGTGTCTAGTTGGGGTAAGTAACTAGAGGTGTGCCTTGGAATGTTTATCTTGTCCCTAGTCTCAATCTCTCTCCTCTCTCTCTCTCTCTCTGTCTCTCTCTCTCTCTCTCTCTCTCTCTCTCTCTCACACACACACACACACACTCTTTCTCAATTTCTCTTTTTCTCTCTCCCCCAACCCCCTGCCTCAAGCTGAGCAACAGTATTCCCCATGTTCTTGACCTTGGAGCTGGTTGACCATGGACTGAACCTCTGAAACTATGAGCCGAAATAAATCTTTTCCCCTCCATGTTGTTCTTGTCAGGTGTTTTGATCACATTGAGGTAAAGCTGACAAAACATAGACCTTCTAATATTTCTCTTCTCACTTCAATTATTATGGTTTTCACTGCAAAATACCATTTGCTTATTTTCATAATCTTTATTTCTTTATTGATATTTCCATTTAGAGAAACAACATTCTCACAATTTCCTTTAAAAGTCATTAGATATGGTTTTCTTTTATTCTTTGAAAATATTTTTAATACTTGATTTAGAGTCTTTGTTTAGTACAAAGTACACCTGGACTTCCTCAGGAAAAATTTATACTTTTTTTCTTCACAGTAGATGTGATTTTTTTTGATTGTTTACACAACTCTTTTGGTGGTGGTGTTGAAAGTGCACATTTTAAATAATATACAATGGGTATTCTGAAATATTGTTTCTTCTCTTGTTTGTTCATTCAATTGCTAAACGGACATATTCTGTGAAGTCTGAATTCTTTGTTCATGTGGCCACCACATGCACAATCCACCTATGCTCAGTCAGAGTGGCTGTCAACTAATCATTGAACAGTTTCCCTTGAAGGTTTTGAACCAAAATGGCGCCCACTCTGCTAATGACTTTGTGTGTGTGTGTGTGTGTGTGTGTGGTGGGCAAGCCTGAAAAGTTCCACTAGACTAAACCACATTAGCTCTCATTTTGTGTTTGCATGGGGTCCTATCTATGCAAGCAGAATGTTAGAGCTAATGTGGGTGAGCAACAAGTGTCAGCAGCTGAGCTTTCTCAGTCCTTCCATGGATTTGCACACATTCCTGCAAATCAGCCATCTCCTGGAATGTGTCAGAGCTCTTCAAGGCACCTCTGGATATCTCATTGCACACAGATTTTCCTTTAAAGCTTTTGCCAGGTTTGCTTGTCTTACCTTTTATTTTCTCTTCGGATAGGCGCAATGTTAAACCAATGCTGTAGTTTTTTTTTTTTTTTTTTTTTTGAGAGAGAATTCTGGAAATGGTCTTTTGTTAGTAGGTGGGCTCTGAGTTAGATGAAATAAGGACTAGCCCTGAAAATAGGACTTTTTTAGAGACCTGGAGAACAGGTCGAAGTATAACAGTTCTCTAGGGATGGAGCTTTTTGAGAGATTCAAGTCTATTCTATATCCTGCAGTCACTGCTAGACTGCTGATTTTCAAAGCTTGCTTGGTTGCATGACTGATGGCTTTCAAGTTTATCCCGGAGCTAAAAAGAAGATAGAAAGAGAACAAGTTAAATAAAATCTGAGGTTCCTTCTGAAATTCAATCATTTATTTAGAGTAAATCCTTCTTGGATTATAACCACACTTTGGTTAATTTCCATTGTTATTTTTAAAAGTTCACCCTGACGCTTTGGACAATTTTCTTACTTTTTATGGAAACGTGGATTTTGGCATGTTCTTACTCAGTCATTCCTAAAAATAAATTAGATTTCAATAGAAAAGAGAAATATATCTGATGTATAAAATTAATATGAAAACTTTCTAAAAATTTAATTAATTTGTGCTGATAAATGATAACTATGAATTCAAAAATAAGTCATAAAGTCTCTTTTTAGGGAGATATGATTAGGGATTTGAGAAAATAAAATTTTAGAACTGCATTAGACAGAAAAATATTGATACTTGGTACCTCTAATAATGTTTTCTATTTTAATAGTTTTTTTTAGAAACTCTAAAAATAGATATCCATGTGTCTGTAGTAGAACAATCATATGAATAAGAATGAGGTGAGGTTTTTATTTTTTTTTTCATAGAAAAAGAAATCATGCCTGGGTTAATCTTTAGCTTCAATATCAGTGCTTGCAGTAAATGAATTAAAACACTTAGAGGGCCATCCTAGTTCTGATACAGCAGTGTTGAATAAAGAAGTATATAATTGTTCAAGGCTGCTAATCAGTTGTCTGACCTACAACATAGATTCAGTATTTTACAACTTTCTACTGAAAATTTTATCTTAAAAATTTTAGGATACCTCTGAAGACCTATGAATTCATATTTTTCTAGAAGGGCTGTTTAGATTATAGCTCTATATAAAGCTTTCAGGAACTAAGTATCGTCTTTAACTGTCATGTTCACTTGTCATCTTGCATGACTCTGATTGCTTGCCCTGTCATGATTCAATTAACCTGTCATCAAATGCCCCAACAAAGGACACAGGGCATTACACATTATAAATGGTCCGCGGGTGAGCTTACTGAACTGTGATAAATGTGTTAGTGGGCTGCATGTAGAGGGGGAACTCATAAAGATGCACATCTCCTCTCCCTTTGTGTTTGGTTACATTCCTCTCCTAATCCAATTCACCATGCTTTCTGGACTCCAGCAGACCCTCTCAGTCAAAACAATTGACCATACCAAAAGCACGTTAGAGCCTGGAGTGTCACGCTCCAGTCACATTTATTCTCTGACTGCAGGGAAGCCTCCAGATGACTATTAACCTAACAAGCTGTACTAAATATTTATGCACACTTTCTTTAGAATACTTGCTCATGGAACAGTTTTTTTCTTTGCTGCTAACAGGTATATTAGCCTAACTTTCTAAATATAGGCCATGCCAATTTTTTACTCTGAATTAATGTGCTCGACTAAATTGCTTAATGTTCATATGACATTGTCGGCATTTTGCTTCTTTTTAATTCGAGATTTCTTTCTCACCGTTCCTTAGTGAAGGCAATGGGTCCAAAGTGTGATAGTGACAGATTACAGCAGATCCTTTAACTTGCTGACTTAGGGTTATTCAAGATCATCTGCTCATTGGGGATTCTGCTTGGATAACATATTTGAAAGGCTTGTCTTTTTTTTTTTTTAAGTATGAGGAGCTACTTTCTGCTTCATTGTTTCGCTTATATAAATATAATTAATTCATTAACTGTTGCCAGAAAGCTATGTGACTGATATTAACTGATTTTTCTACATGGGATCTCAGAGATCATTTTTATACTTTCCAATTAAGGGCCAATTTGCTGCTAATCATAGAGCCATCTGTGTGAGAATCAGTGTCCTTCAACCTAAAAAATGAGGAGCTTGTATTTCATATAAAGAGGAGCAATGCAGCCCATTCTTTCCATGGGCAGAAGCTTGGGAATGAGGCAGACCTTCTATGCAGGGTTAACGTTGACTGTCTGTATTGCATTTACTAAGTTTCCTTTCCAGTATCTGTTTCCTTATCTGAAACTCAGAGATTTGTATATATCATAGTTTTCTTGTGCAGATAAAGTGATACAAACAAAACCTCTCATGTCCAAAGCAGTGCATAAGTCAAAACATCAGCTCAAATGGCCTGGGTCATTTACTAAGTTTCCTTTCCAGTATCAATTTCCTTATCTGAAACTCAGAGATTTGTATATGTCATAGGCTTCTTGTGCAGATAAAGTGATATGCACAAAACCTCTCATGTCCAAAGCATTGCATAAGCCAAAACATCAGCTCAAATGGCCTGGGTCACCTATGTCTGGCTTAAAATACAACCAATTCAGAAACAACCAGTACTTTTTATGAACTGCATGAACTGCTCTCCTTTCCCAGAACTTTCCCTGGTATAAGTTATCAAGGCTATCTTATCTATAGCCAATGTAGGTTCCATAGAAAAAGTTTGTTTTCCTTCCCCAAATTTCTTTTCAAAAGATACTCTTAGCTTTCCAACTGTTCTCTATCATTGATTTGCAGTTGTAAGAAGTTGGCCCAGGAACTGGTACTCATTTTAGCTAGTATTTGTAAGGCTCAATATATCCTTTTATTAAAGAGATTCCTTTATCTCAATAGTTTCATATTAACAACACTAAATCAAGACAAGTACTGAAAGGGAGAAAAAGGATTTTATTATTGTATTGATGTTGCTTTTTTTTTTTTTTTTTTTTGGAACTGGGGATTGAACCCAGGGGCACTCGACCACTGAGCCACATCCCCAGCCCTATTTTGTATTTTATTTAGAGACAGGAGCTCACTGAGTTGCTTAGGGCCTTGCTAAGTTGCTGAGGCTGGCTTTGAACTCGGGATCCTCCTGCCTCAGCCTCCCAAGTGCTGGGATTACAGGCATGCGCCACCACGCCCAGCATTTTTATTTTTTTTTGGTGTTTTTTTTTTTTTTTTGTGATCCTGGGGATTGAAACCAGGGCCTTGTGCTTTCGAGGCAAGCACTCTACCAACTGAGCTATATCCCCTGCCCCACTATTGTTTTAATACCAAGAATTTATCTCCTTGACAATAACTCAGAAGACAATTCTTAGGAATTGCTGTATTCACATCTCTAAACGTACTCTATTTGCACTTTTCATTTATTCAGTCATTGAACATTTAATGAAAAATGCTACTAAATCCTCAACAATGCTTTTTTAGGCTTCTGACATTTTTTATCAAGACTGAAAGCAACATTCTGTCAAGAACTAGGGTTCATTTTTTTAAAAATTGGTTCTTTTTAGTTAAACCTGATAGTAGAATCCATTTCAATATAATTATACAAGCATGAAATATATCTTATTCTAATTAGGACCCCAGTCTTCTGGATGCACATAATGATGTGATTCACTGTGGTGTATTTATATATGTACATAGGAAAATTATATCACTTTTTATGTATCTATCTATACATATATATCTATATATACAGATTAATTCCCATGTCTTTCCTTTTCCTATCCTCCCTTCCTTTCATTCCTTTTTGTCTAATCTACTGAATATCTATTCCTCCCCTCCTGCCTCCTTATTGTGAGTTGGCTTCCTCATATCATTGAAAATATTTGACCTTTGTTTTTTTGTGATTGGCTTATTTCACTTATCATGATAGTCTTCAGATCCGTCCATTTGTTGACAAATGTCATACAGTCATTCTTTTAAATGACTGTGTAATACTCCATTGTGAATATATATCACATTTTCTTTATCCATTCCTCTGTTGAAGGGCACCTAGTTTGTCTCCATAACTTAGCTATTGTGAATTGTGTTGCTATAAATATTGAATGGAATATTTTTTTCTTGATATGACAAGCTTTGGCTCAAAATTAAGGGTGAATATATATTTCTTTACAAAATTTAAATTTACTTTCATTTTCAGGAATCATTTCTTGGCAATTCCAAAACATTCCAAAAGACTATAATAAATCATAGATTAAAAAAAAAAGTTAAGACAGAAAACACCATCTGTATGCTAAACTCAGGGGAAGAATATTTAAGGCATCTTTGATTTAAACAATACATTTATTAAATAAAATATTTGGCAAAAATATATTTCACAGCAACATGATGTGTGGAGAATTTCTATCACCATTTACCAACTATTCTTCCGCTAGGAGAATTTACCACTTTAACATGTGAAAATAAGATTTTATACACACACACACACACATTTGTATATATATATGTGTGTGTGTGTGTGTATACATATTCACATACATATATAACTAAATATAAGAACAACCTAGACTGAATAAAATAAGGAATTACTGTAATGATAAAATAGGTTAATATCAAAATTTTAAATTGTTTCCCTTTTTCTTTTTTTCATTTTGGTTTCTGCTAGGTATAATAGGTATGTTAATTAGGGGTAAAATAAAAGTAAAATGTACTGAACACACTGAAATGACCAGATCCATCATGCCAGGAAAACCAATTTCTAAGCCAAGTAAATAAAATACATATCTCAAGGTTAAAATGAATTTGTGGATCAGAATATTGATCTTCCTGGAATTTTCTTCCAAATATTAAATATTTAAGTCTTAAGCCTTTAACTGAAAATATGGATTATTCGTCTTTTTCAAACTAACCCTAAGATGTCTGATGTGTACTAAACAATGAAATAAGTGCAAAAACAGAAGTCAAAAAAATTTTCAAAATTAGTGAATTGCAAGTTAATTTGGTTGCATGGTTTTTATTTGATGTGCTTTTTTCCCCCAGTTGTTCATTAGTTCTTTCAACATGTTATATAATCAAAGCAAACAAAGTAATCAATTGAGAATTAAGGCCCATAGAATAAGCTTAGACAGCACAGAACAAAAGGGTGGAATTTCACACGAAGTGGTGGCCTGTCAACGGGCCCACTGCTCCAGGCTGAGACACACTTCACTGTGAATGCCCTGCCCACAGAATGGTTTGGACTGAAATGAAACTGCATCAGTTGAGAAGGATAAATGTGGTTTGAAAGCAGAAAAAGTAAATCTATAAAAGACTGAACTTTAAATACCAATACGTGTACTTGAACCATTTCCCAAAATTTGATAGTAAAGGGAAAGGTAAACATTGAGAGCTTGAAGAAGAAAAATGGCTAGGAGATCATTTTGGGAAAGGGAAGTCAAAGTTTTGTGATAAGCTGTTGACAGAGGAAAAGATAGGAGAGAATAATTAATGATTTAAAATGTCACCCATGCTTTTAACAAAGGGAAATTTGAAGACAGGACCTGGAGGAAAAATGAGTGTCTTACATTATAGCCTGTGTCTGTTTATTTGTGTCTCCTGTGGAAGACTGGAAAAGTGACTCTGGTTTTCCACCCAACACTGTTTCCACACCTTTAAATATGATTTTTATAGCACTCTTCATCGAGATAGGAAGCCTACTTTCCTATTCTGTGTATGAGCTGGCCTTGTGACTTGGATGGCTAATACAATGAAACTGTACAGAAAGTGTGACAGTTCCAAGACTTGCCCAAAAGAGGTCCTTCTCCCCTCTTTCTCTCCCCTCTGCCATCCCCAAGAGGACAAACCTAGAATAGCATTCTCTTGGGTGCACACAGAGGTTATTTTAGCCACCTCAATCTAGTCTGCTGCAGTATGAGAGACAATGTGAAGTTGTCCTACCTAAGTTCGTTTTAGAGCAGCTCATACCTAGATCACCAGCCAAAAACCACAAACCCAGGAGACACCAGTTGACATCAGCTGAACTATATCACATCTGCAAATCCATATTGTCAGCCCATAAAGTAACAAACAAAAATAATGCTTATCTTAGTATAAAACAAAAGTTTTGTGGCTGGTTTTTATATAATATTGTTGCAATTTATAACTAATACATCCACATAATATGATTGTATATTTGATAGAAAAACAGTATATTGTTTAAAGTCATGGTCAAAAATCTATTCCAGATCATGAGATAGTAGATGGATAGGTTTATTTTGTGAATGTACTCATGATGAATGAATAAGTTGATGAATATATGAGATATGGAAAAAGAATAAGTGACAGATGTTACCTGCTGAATATTTGGTAAAGATTGAGTAAAATTTTAGAATCCCATATAGTAGGATAAAGAGTTAAGGAGATATGTTTATGATCAATGGAGTTTCTTTGTGTTTCTATCTTTTATAATTACTTTTATGTATATATTTAATGTATTTAAGTACATATAAAATGTAAAATTATGTGATGTTCTTTGTAGATACTGTATCAGTTAAAAAAAGATTTTCATTGTCCTTTGATTTTCACACTAAATTTGTGTGGGAGATATTTATATGTATATTTCATAGATGTGAAAAACATTTTAGTGGAACCGAATTACCTGCAGTGGCTCAAATCAAAGTACTTTATCATTTCAATCAATATTTTAATTCTACAACAAAGACTGTTTTAGGAAAAGTAACATGGTGGAATAAGAGATATTGGAGGATTTTAGCAAGAAAGGATGATTAATATTTTGCAAAAAACAAAACAAAACAAAACAAAAAAACTAAAACTAAAGCAAACTAAAACAACATCTCAACATCTGGTCATGGGAAATAATGAACATCTAAAAAGGGATTACATAGAGCTGAAGATGTAGCCCAGTGGTAGCATGCTTGCTTCTTGTGTGTATGCCCTGAGTTTGATTCCCAGCAACACACACACACATACACACATGTATACACACTAAGTAAATACACAGTAAATAACATAACAACATAAGCTTTTTGGATTACTAATTGAAATATATTCTATATGAATGCCATTCCATTTCTGGCCTTAGATAGCACGTATTACTAAGATCAAAGAAAAACTATATAGTTAAATCCAATAATTCCAACATGAAATAGTTAATTACTTATTTTTGTTGTTACTTTAAAAATTATTTCCTAGAAACACTTTGAGGATTGATAAGTACATATATGACTACATGACTGATGTGATCCTACATTATGTAAATCGGAAAAATGAGAAATTACACTTCATTTATGTATGATTTTTCAAAATGTATAACTGCATTCTACTGTCATGTACAACTAATTAGAACAAATTAAAAAATAATAAAATTTTAAAAAATTTAAAAAACAAAAGCTTCCTACATCCTATAGATCAGTAAATTCAGATCTCTGAAGATGGTCTGATCATCTCAATGAAAGTCTCTATAGTGATTTTTTGTTTTAATTATGTACTTCTCAGAAGGTATTGAAGAAGTGTATAATAAACATGAGCTACAACATGATTATATGGTTGCTATCTCTCTTTTCTGAACTATGAAATTACTTATACTAAAAATCATGTATTTCCGGAATGGTTTTTGAATTTTGTAACACATTCAGTTTCCCCTATCCCCCTGCCCTAGGTTTTCTAAGATATCTGTTACTCACAATCCTCTACTTCATTCTGTCTACAAAAGCAGACTATGCCAAACTCTCTGTGGAGGGAAAAATATTTAAATAAGAAAATATTTTGGTCCCTCAGTTAGTTTAAAACATAAGAATAAAATTTTGCACACAAATAAACTGTGTAATACAATTTGCAATAACTTAAAAACATGTAAAAGTGGGATTACAGTTACTACAAGATATTCCTTTCATACATTTAGTCATTCATTCTTGTCAGAGATTTTTTAAAAATGGTTTTTAGCAAAAGTCACATTGTCATGAGATGATGATTTGACAATAACAATGAATAATAACCAATACCTCAATTAATGATGCATAGAATTCAGTGGAGATGATAGACAAGCCTAGAAGAAATAAAAATGCTTTTAGTGGTGGACAATCTATGTACTTACCATATATTTCAATAATATGGAATGAAATTCAACCAGGAAGGGAGGAAAGAGTAGAGGGAGACAGCAAAAGAATGCTCACTCTTTGCACAAACTACATGAACCCAAATCACAAAACCCTTGAAAGGCTCCTTACAGAGAACCAGCAGAATAACAACCCCAGATGGAAGAGGAAAGTTTTTCAATGCTCAGGATAAAAATCCACAACTCACACATTTAAAAATCTCTTTAATTTTCCCAGCACCATTTGTTGAAGAGGCTATCATTTCTCCATTGTATGTTTTTGGCTCCTTTGTCAAGTATGAGATACCTGTATTTATGTGGGTTTGTCTCTGTGTCCTCTATTCTGTATCATTGATCTACCTGTCTATTTTGGTGCCAATACCATGCTGTTTTTGTTACTATTGTTCTGGAATATAGTTGAAGTTCTGGTATTGTGATACCCCCTGCTTCGCTCTTCTTGCTAAGAATTGCTTTAGCTATTCTGGGTCTCTTATTCCTCCAAATGAATTTCATGATTGTTTGCTCTATTTCTGTGAGGTCGGTCTTTGGGATTTTAATTGGAATTTGTAGTATGACCATTTTGACAATATTAATTCTGCCTATCCAAGAACATGGGAAATCTTTCCATCTTCTCAGATTTTCTTTAATTTCATTCTTTAGTGCTCTGTAGTTCTCATTGTAGAGGTCTTTCACTTCTTTTCTTAGATTGATTCCCAAGTATTTTATTTTTCTTGAGGCTATTGTGAATGGTATAGTTTTCCTAATTTCTCTCTCAGAGGATACATCACTTATGAATAAAACTGCATTAGATTTATGAGCATTAATTTTATATCCTGGTACTTTACTGAATTCATTTATGAGTTCCAGAACTTTTCTGGTGGAATTTTTAGGGTCTTCTAAATACAGAATCATGTCATCAGCAAATAGGGATAGTTTGAGCTCTTCTTTTCCTATTCGTATTCCTCTAATTTCTTTGGACTGTCTAATTGCTCTGGCTAGAGTTTCAAGGACAGTGTTGAATAGAAGTGGAGAAAGAGGACATCCCTGCCTTGTTCCGGTTCTTAGGGGGAATGCTTTCAATTTTTCTCCATTTAGAATGATGTTAGCTGTGAGCTTAGCATAGATAGCCTTTACAATGCTAAGGAACACTCCTACTATCCCTATTTTTTCTAGCATTTTGCGCATGAAGGGGTGCTGTATTTTATCAAATGCTTTCTATGCATCTATTGAAATAATCATGTGGTTCTTGACTTGAAGTCTGTTGATGTGGTGATTTACATTTATTGATTTCCAGATGTTGAACCAACCTTGCATCCCCGGGATGAAACTCACTTGATCATGATGGACAATTCACAATAGCTAGATTGTGGAACCAACCTAGATGCCCTTCAATAGATGAATGGATAAAGAAACTGTGGTATATATACACAATGGCATACAACTCAGCCATAAAGAAGAATAAAATTATGGCATTTGTAGGTAAATGGATGATGTTGGAGACTGTCATGCTAAGTGAGATTAGCCAATCCCAAAAATCCAAAGGTCGAATGATCTCTCTGATAAGTGAATGATGATGCATAATGCGGGGTGGAAGGGAGGCAAGAATGGAGGAAAGATAGATAGCATAGAGGGAAGGGAGGGGTGGGGTTGGGGTGGGGGGGCAAGAATAATAACAAAATGAGACAGACATCATTGCCCTGTGTACATGCATGAATGCACAGATGGTATGACTCTACTTTGTGTACAACCAGAGAAACAATAGCTGTACTCCATTTGTGTTCAATGGATCAAAATTAAATGAATTAAAAAAAAATCTCTTCAGGTATCACAAAGTTGGAACCAATGAAGCCTCATCTCTTAGTGTCTGTCTAATGTCTGCTTTCCAAGTGGTTTATGAAACTGTACATATTTACAATATACATTTTACTCAGGAAAAAATATTCAGTGCATTTTTGTGGAGAGCACAAGCAGGAAACAAAACCAAAGAGCTATAAACTAAAATGTGTTTCATTACCTAGATTAGGTTCCTCAATCCCTATTATGGTTTAAATGTGAGTTGTACCCCCATAGCTCACATGAGACATTGCAACATGGTTTAGATGTAATGTGACTGGGTATTAAAGCCATCACCTAAGCAGTACATTAATCCCCTGATAGGGATTCACTGGGTGGTAACTGTCAGCGGGTAGGGTGTGTTTAGAGGAGATGGGTCATTAGAAGTGTGCCTTTGGGGTATATAATTTATCCATGTAAGAGGAGTCTCTCTTTCTCTTTCCCCCACCTCTCTCTTTCTCCTACCTGGAGCCAAGTTCCCAAGTTCTTTTCTCTGCCACACCCTTCCTCCATGATGTTCTGCCTCACTTACAGTCCACAGCAAAGGAGTTAGTGAAACTGTGAGTCCCCAAATAAACTTTTTCTCCTCTAAAATTGTTCTTGTCAGGTCTTTTTATAATAGTAGTGAAAAAGCTGACTAAAAAAATCCCCAGATTCCTAATCCAATTTCATAGAAATATGCTCATAATAAGGTATGATCATACAGGAAAATGCTCATAATAAGGTACCAATACAATTGTCCAAGGTTAGATGGTGGACCATGAAAAACCCAATACAAAGTGTGTTCTAATTTTTAAAGAGCACTTTCAAACAAAAAGTTATTGTTTTATTATTCTTCCACAATCATTATCTTTTGTTCTAAACTCTCTTAAGGAATAATTTTAGCCATAAATAATTTCATAAATGATAGATAGATAAAAGTTAGTCACAAGTAATTGACATACATTGTAATTAAGAAGACTAAATAAACACTGTGCTGGACAGGGAGACAGTAAAATTGATAACCAGGGAAAATATTCAGGAAAACGGAAGTTATACCATCAGCTTTATGGGAAAGCACAGCTGATGTGGCAATAATGAGCTTCCTGAAAATGAATCTCGCATTTAGATATGAGTTACTCAGCTGTTTTCACATATGTGACTTTTGTTGTAAATGAAATTGTAGAGGAGTTTGGAAGAATCACTATTATCTCTGATTGCTTAGAGGAAAATATAGAACTAAAGAATAAATTCCACATAATCATATAAATCCAAGTCCATGAGTAGGAATAAATAATCCACAGTGTGCAATGTTAGTCACACTGTGTGGCTGAGGCACAATCCTCCAGATAACCAAGTCTGTCCAAGTGTTCTGTCCTCAATTGCAAGGAGTTGGGCAGAGCTGGGGTAGGAGTCTACTCAAGACCATCCTCACTTCTGACACCAGTTGCTTGATTCTTTAAAGCATATACACACAAAAGCAGTTACTTTGCTAATTCCTAAGTATTAAGACCTTATACATAATAATGCATTAAATATAAAGATATCAAGTATATAAAGAGTAGAAGAAAAACTACGTAATATTACAAAAGACATCCTTCCTTAATAAAATAAAAAAGGACATACTCCCATTATAATACAAGAGGGAAATAAGTACCAACCATATAGCTAAAGCAGAATTCACAATAAATAATAAGAAGTATAAACACAAATAAACCTGGAAATATTTCTCTGAGAAATGAACTTTGAGTAGACTTTGCTTTTTCTTTTTTAAAGACAACTGGTTTAGTACAGGAATCTGAAACCATTCTTCCCAACTCAAAATTCTTGCATTGTGTCAGAAATATCAGTTCATACAATAGATAAATATTTGACCCAGATATGTAATTGTTAACTGGAGACACCTACATGAAGTCAGTCACTGATAAAAATATATTTCTGAATATAACATCATATTTGCCTTTTTATGATCCCTTTTGTATTATGTAAAATTAGCTTTACAATATCTCTTCTATATAATAGATGGGTCTATTTAAGGGGAGTTAATAGAAAAATAGGCTTTCATACATTAAATTTTACTATACAGGTAAGTGTTTAGAATTCAAATATTTCTACTAAAAAGTCATATTTGCACCCTGAACACTTTGTATTGTGGACATGTTTTGACAAATTTTTTTCTTTTACTTTACTGGAAAATAGACCATACTACTGATCCATCACATATACCAAAGTTTTACTTCCAAAAATTATAATATGCAGTAGATTTAGCATAGAGAAATGTATTTGTAGTATCCATAATTAGGTCCCATGAACAAATACATTGAATGATAAACTAATGTATAAATAAAGTTTTGATGTTTTGGAAAGAAAGAACAGTAAAGGACATTTTTCATGAGTTGATCTGGAGAATTTTTTTCCTAATCTAGAAACTCATAACTCCCAAAGGATTTGAAGATCATCATGGAGCTCTTCAGTTTCATCATCTATAAATTGAGGAGTATTTTAAAATCTTCCATTTCTGAAAGTCTCAAATTAATAAACGTTAAAACCAAGAAGAAGAAGAAGATATAACACAAAATCATCTTCCCTCTTAACAAAATCTTTTTTCCTTTTGGCACAATCTTTCTAGTTTTCCTTCCTCATATTCCATGGTGAAATAGTCACATTTATTTAACTTGGTAGTAGATACTTTCTGTAAATGAAGTCAAATGTTCAATAAGGTAGTCTTTAATCTCTCTAAAGCTAATTTAGCTTTTAAAAAAATGTATCCTATCTGACAACTTTTATCTCTTAATTTAATACACATGCAATCAGTCTGCTAGACTTCAGGGTCTTATTTCTGGCTATTTCTCAGGCTTATCTCCTGTGAGGATCTTTCTGTCTCCGCCCTATTATGCAATTACACAGTCGTTAGTGGTTTCAGTTCTCTCTCTTCTAGGAGCCGCACTGATGTCAGCAGATCAGTGTGGCAGGCTGCAGAGTTTTAATGGACCCCTGCTCTTTTCTGAATGTGGTGTTGACCAATGGCATGGGAAAGTTAATTCATTTCCGATTGATTTAACACATCAAATACTTTTCCAACCATGATGTTTGTTTCAATAATCAAAAACGCTAAATCATCAAAACACATATAATTGTAGAATATGCAATTGTAAAATAAATTTTGGTTTTACTGAAAGTAATTATGGCATGTGATTTGAGAATCTCCTTTTCTCTCACTGGGAATAAACTAGCCTGACACAGTTACTTGAATAATTCATAAGAGAAGAATAAAAGATTTATCAATAAAAACAGGGTCAAGTTCTCTTAAAGAGCTTTAGAACATAAGTATATGCTGGAAAAGCATCAGAGAAGACCTATGTATTTGAATGCTCTATTTAAATTTTCATCCTATGCTGGTTTTTGTTAATAACTTATGAAGAATTCCCACACTACCACAAAGCCTGTGATATTTCAGAATCACTGGTTTTTAAATATTACTCTTGGGAAAAATCCTCTCATGCCTGTGAAATCATTTTCCACTATATTAGGTTTTAGGAACCATTCCACTTACATAACAAGAGCAGAGCTACTTGTATAGCCTCATGTAGCAGGGCACTGGAAAGATGCTACCACACAGGCTTCCTGTCATCTGAGTATAATGTGATGTTTGCTTCCTATGCACACATGGGTATCATATATTTATGGTACATGTGCTCATACTTGTTGGAGCTGTCGGTGAACAAGACCACATGAGTGTGATCACCCACAGGCAGGCAGTTACCAGGACTGGAAGAAGTACTGTCAGCTAATGTCCCCACACTCAGCAATCCTAACAACCATGACAGGTTGCTGCCAAATAAGCAGGGGCATTACAAAGATAGTGCAGCTGCCAAAAGCAAGACAAATGCTTTTGGAATTAGCAATAAATCATATCAGCTGTCTCAAACTTCCCCTTAGTGTATTGATCATAATTAAAACAAACTAATTAGAATTATGGTATTGACGCACATAAATGTTGAGCTCATAGATGAGAGGGAAAGGATGTTGGATTCCGGGGGTGGTACCTAAAACTGAGAGGGACAGAGAAATTATTCCAGAATGCTTTTACACAAATCTTCTGACCATGACAATTTTTAAAAAATTTTTTATCTTTCTTTTTTTTTAAATTTTATTGCTTCAAAATCCCTTGCTTCCAGGAAACTCCCTCCAAGAAGTCATGGTATTGATATTAATTAGTTGGTGACTTTTAATCACTTTGGTTTACATGTGCCATAAAATATCACAGTACCAATTATTTAAATACATTGTTCGCATTTTAAATAACAGTCAACATACATGCATGTTGTGAAGTCTATGTGACAGTTTCTTTTGAAGTGACAGACTGCATGAAGCTACGCAAGTACTTCTGAGTGGAACAAACAGTTCTCTTTTGTGCTATTGATGCCAGTGGCTCTTAAAATCTGATAACAGTGGGAAACCATTTCAGAGGCATGAGAGATCGTCCTAAGACTACTTCTTAAATATCAATGATTCTGAAATATCACAGGCTTGTTGGACAGGTCAGGATTTTCTTTATTAAGTCATTAACAAAGCCCAGTACTGGATTTAGAAGGATATACTTGATAATGCATACAAGAAAGGATTATATTGGTTCTTAAAATTATCATAGGGATTTTTACCATCATAATTTCCCACACACATTTGACAGTTTATTGTTCACAGATGATCTGATAAAAGACAACTCCTTGAGACAGGGAAGATTCTTCTATAAATCGATTTGCTATTAGTCTTAGCCATAGCATCAATGTCCTAGTAACTGTTAGGATAAGAGAGTTGCAGGAATCTCTAGGAAGATATTGAATGATTTACTAATGTGAACCCATAGTAAAGAAAATAGCATATAATTGTAAATACTCCTTTAGACTTTGATTTCGAGGAATGCCAAAATATATAGTATCCTACACATGACTGTTTAAAAAACACATTTTCTATCTTGAGAATTCTTTTCTCAATCACTTACATTTATAAAGAATACCACATGTGGAAAAGAAGATAAATATTAAATTAAAAAGAAATTGCCCAATCTCCTTTGAAGAACATTTTTAAAGAAGAGACAGTGAATCAAGCACTAACTCTAAATAGTGTTTAATGAGTGTTATTTATACATGATGGGAGTTGTATTCTTAGGAATAATGTATTCTAGGTACACTGTCAGCAACGGAAAATGACAATTATTTAAACTGCCTAATTTGTAGTCAAAACTAATTTCTAAACTTTCATAAAATCTGATAACACCAAAAATATTCATAATTTTAGAGGAACAAGGGACCTTTTCACTTTACCAAATTGCGTGTGTCTGCACACACACACACACACACACACACACACACACATATTAGCATTGAATTAAACTACGGCATTGCAGAATCACATATAAATTTTTGTTTTAACTTTCCATTTTAATAAAGTAACAGCTGATAATACTAATAGTTAATACTCATTTTATAAATGTATTGTGCTAAGGACTCTATAAAGGCTCTATTTACAAATGTTTTTTATCCTTTATGACAATGCTCTTCATAACATAGCTTTCACTGACTCACTGGAAAATGTTGCATTTTGCCCAAAATAAGAGAATAGCAATGACTAAGTCAGCATGTGGATGCAGAACGAAACAAGCTTTGAAAACACAGTTTGGTTATAAACATAAAAACAAGGATTAAAACAGACTAAAGTTTATAAGTTGATATAGCCTACTATACCATTAATCCTCAAATGTAATCAAGAACAAAGGTATAGTCTTTGAATGAAGAAAGCTAGGATTCACAGATGGTTTGGGGTGAAAATAGTCTTTATTAAATACACCAGCAATTGACCTAAGGGCTTCCTTATAATTAAACACCTGCTCACCTTAGTACTATTACATACATGAGCCCTTTGGGATAAAAGCAATAACATCTTTAGACTTCTTTGAAGTCCTTTACTTTTCAAAAATAAATTCTTAGAAATGTTTAAATAAACAAAATTTGTAAAGGGATTCATTCCATTCAGCATGCATGTATTGTCCTTAATGCATGATGCTAAGCAGCGATTTACTGCAATCAAAAGATAGCTAAATAAGATGAAATCCTTGAGTCACATTGCCCTCAATGCAGTGGAAAAGACAAACAAGGACCTGATACATATCAAGATAGAGATACAGACAGGGTATCCCTAAGGTCGAAAATGTAGCCCAAATCTGAAGCTTTTTCAGTCAGGTTTGATGAGTGAGATATAGTCATTAGGTCATAAAATAAAAACTGCAATATGGTCTAGAGGAAAGATAGACATCAAAGGTGAAAAAGAAGTAAAAGTGGGACTGTGCAAGGTGAGTTGAAACCCATTAGAATGGACAGAAATTCACCACCTTAAAACTTTCAATGTTGATGACAGGGCTGCATCAAGTGACGAGAAGGTCTGTGAATAGCAGACTAAGTCTCAGGGTTGTAGGTGAGTGATATTCTGAGGATTAAGGATTATTTGCCTGTTTCTTTTCTGCTTCTGTTTCTCTTACCAAAAAAAAAAAAAAAAATAGAAAAGAGGAAAAGAAAACCTTTCTGTGACTTACCATCATTGGAAAGAGAATGATGAAAAAAATGAGAAAGCAGTTTCAGCTTAGTAAAATTGACACACACAAATATACCTCACTGTTTGAATATTCAAGGGAATTGCATATCAGAGATGGGAAACCTGAATAACTAAGACATTCAGAGATTGAAAACAGCTCAATCTCATATGAACAATGTTTCTTGGTGCAGCAAAATGTGTCAGCTACCCATATAGAAACACAAATGCCTCTAAATTTTCGAAATTTTAATAATTTTCTGTTTAATTTTACACAGTATGCTATCTTAACATTTGAAATATTACATTGTACCCTTCCCTGGAAATGTTTAATTTTCAAATACCAAGTGGGGATTTTGAATACCTTCACGTTCACATGGATTTTAAATAAATGTGGGAATGCTTTGAGGCTCTGTAAGGTGTCACATATATAACAGTACACATTCAACATTTTTGACCTACAGTACAAATACCAAAAAATGCTTGTATTTATGATGCAACAGAAAGTCAATTATTCTTTGAGACATTTAAAAAACACTGACCACTTCAAAGTAAGTTTTTACCATATATAATGAAAGAACATTTTATCATGTTTGTTTTTGTTTTACATATGCAAGTCAGAAAATTTTACATTCACAAATCAGTTTGCCCTAGTTATAATAAATCATCATAAAAATAAATGATTCCTAAAGAGAGGTCCACACATTCCTTGCCAGCTTGAATGGGAAGACATTAGAGCTCACTTTGAGGATTTGAACCGGTTTTCGTTCACGTTCTAAATCTGCATTGCCCATCCTGCTACAGCTCATTTAATGTCACCAAGTCTCAGTTTTTGCACCTAGTATTAGAGGTAATGATATTCTTTAGCCCACATGGCTTTATTTTAACAAAAATTCTAGATACATATTTCATATAAATGAAATATATTGAGTATTTACCAAGAACCAAGCATTGTGGTATTCTACTTAAAGTTTATGTATATAAGCTGCAGTGGCTTAGGGAAGGTTAGTTTTGCTTAGATCAGTGTGTTTCTATCACCCTTCTACTCACCTCCTTATTAAGTGTTCCACATAATGTTGCTTCAATTTTATTTTGGGGATGTCCACAGACAGCCTTAAAATACAACACCCTGTTTCAGCATTTGATCTTCCTTGATGTGAAAATCACATCAAAAACTTTATGATACCAGTCCCAGGGTTCACATGATTATAATCTAGTTTACATTCTTCCAAGCATTATGACATTTCTATTTTGTTAATTCATTTTCTTCTATGAGGTGCCTAGAAGTGGGCCTTCCCCAAGTTACAGTTGTTGACACTCATTCCTTGTACATACCTGGAAATTCTCATCTACAACTCTGTGATCCACAGCCTGTATTCGTGACTACCAAGTCTATATGGTTTGATTTATAGAGATAAAAATATAGAAAGATGATAAGTAATATAAATATATATGATATATATGTGTAAATATATATTTATATATCAGCATCCATAATTATCACTGCTTATATAAACACATTTACATTTAAATCTATACCACTTGGTTTGAGATAGATCTCCTTTCGTCAATAAGCATTCTTTATTAAATTTTATTTGTACAAAACAAAATTATATATGTCTATTCACCACATAAGTTCTCATATGTTTCCTATTGCTGTGATCCAAGATTTTACAAAACTTACTAGATTTTAGTACCGACTAAAATGACTGATTGTACCATATGGGTGAGAATAACTAACTTTGCTAAGCACTCTTAAGAAGAAAAATTTCAATTACTTCTAAATTATCCAAGTACACCTGATGAGTCTTAAGTAGTGTTTTTTAAAATCATTTTTTCCAATTTTGGAGCTATTATTAACAAAAGTTTGCATATATTCAAGATATACGACATAATGTTTCCATATACATTTACATTGTAAAATGATTACCAATATCAAGATAATTAACATATTCATTAGCTCATATAATTATCTTTTTGTGAATTTGGATGTGATAGGAATATTTAAGGTCTGTTCTTAGCAAATTTCAAATATACATGTTTTTTATCATAGCCAGTCACCACATTATACATTAATTCTCCATTAGCAAATTTATTTTAATATTATAAATTTATACTCTTTGACTAACACTCCCCAGTGGTCTTGTTTATGAACCACTCATAACTACCCTGTTTGTGAGTTTAACATTTTTGGATTTACATGTAAATGAGATATGCAATGTTTGTTTTTTGCATCCAACATTTCACTTAGCCTAAATTCCTTCAGATTCATCTGTGTTGTCACAAATTATAGGGATTAATTTTAAAGCATGAATAATATTTAATTGTGTGTATGTGTGTAAAATTCCCCCTACTCATTCTTTTAATCTTTAATAGGCACTCAGGTCATGTCTGTAATTTAGCTATTATAAATAATGTAGAAGTGAACATGAGAATATAGATAGATTTTTGAAAAAATAAATACAGGGAGTTAATATTATAAGGAGTTAATGTCATGTATACAAGGAGCACATTCAAATCAATAGCAAATAAATTCAAATACTCAATTAAAAAAAAAAGAATCTAAATAGACATATTTCCAAAAAAGACATACAAATAACCAAGAGGTTACAAACTAAAAGGAGCTTAACATCACTAATAAGAAAAACACAAGTCCACAGTAAGTTGCCATCTCATACTTGTTAGGATGTCAACTATCAAAAGGTCATAAAAACAAGTATTGGTAAAGACGAAGAGACTAGGAAACCTTTGTACCTTGTCAATGGGAATGTAAATTGGTATAGTCAATATGGAAAACGGTATGGATGTTTCTCAAGATATTAAAAATTAAAGTATCATGTGATCTACACTTCTACTCTGGATATGAATTTGAAGCTAAAGATCAGGTGGTATCTTATTCATGCTTAAGTTCTATCTCACATTGTCCAACTAAGGCTCCCTGGTCTTTGATGTCTCCAGTCCAAGAATCCACTTTTTGGGAGTGGTGGGGGGAGTCTTCTTTCTATTAACATGAATTTAAGAATGTTGATTTTTGACCATGGGTTTGTCTCTTACTTCTTGAGATCTCAAAGTGATACCTTGGTACCTCAGTCCCTAAAGGAAATAAGTCATTTTGGAACAGGGTCTATCTGACACCATTGCACTCAATGTCATTTTTTAAATTTCATTAGATCCCCAGGGCAATGGTGTTGTTGTGACCCCCAGGCAAAGTACTTCAGTTTTTATTTGTAGAACTTCTCTCTGTAAGTTTTAGATGTAAGACCTAGGGCTATCTAGAGACTTAAGAATATACAGTCAGTTTTCATCATCCTTAGTATTCACGTTCTATGAAGTCACCATGAACATTGAATTACCAAATACCAAAATATTTCTGGTAGGAGGAATACAAGTTTAGAGACTTGAGAGCCTCTAATCACATTTTCATCAAAGGAAAAACCATTTATGCTACTTAGTTTCCTTTGCCAATATCCTTCTAAAATGAGCTAGCTTTGTGAGTGTTAAAACTGTGCTTCTTTGGATAATCCTTCTCCTGTATAGCACTTAGAAAATATTTTGTAAATTCTTCCACATCCCTGAGATTTGTGGATGTTGCCTCACTTGCAGTTTAACATTTTCCATGTCCTATCACCTAGCCAGCACCGGTCATGAAGTGTTGAACATTGTAGTAAATTTGTTTAGTTTTCAGCTCACAACAATTCTGTCCACTGTGCTCTTTCTTTCTGCTGTTGTTCTCATGCACCCTCAAATTTAGCCAATTCCATTCTTCTCCATAGTTTCACCACGTGCTGTAATGTTAGCTTTGACATTTTCTGAAGCCATCTCACATACGGATCAGTGCCTTTCTTCCTTCTTTTCTGAATAGAGGATATTGTTGATTCATTAACATTGAACTCACAGTTCAGAACACTGCAACTCATGCCTGAATGAAGCTTTTCTAACACATCTTTTGTCCATGTGGCATGTTGTGGCATTCTTACACTCAGAAGCATTTGATATCACTTCAGCTCTAAATGGGACATTTTACTTATTTCATTTAAAATAATTAGTGTGTATTGATTGTATAAATTCATAGATTTCATTGTCATTTCCATATCTTAATATAACTTGCTTTGATTGCATCCACCCTTACTATTCTCTCTAACCACCCCCCCACCCTTGGTCTTCTCCTCCTTCTAAAGGGAGTATTTCAAACAGGAAAATAACAAGGAAAAAAAATGCAAAAGATGTGGCAGTAAATAGGCCATGGAAGGGACACTTTATTACAGCTTGAATGTTGCAACAAGAAGGCAGAGCACTGTCGTATTCACTCTGAGATGGGAGACGTGAGATCAGACTTAATTTTTTGTCTATTCTGCACATGCCTGGGAATGACTATAAATCACCATGAGTATTGCTTTTGTTGTCTCCTATACATTTTAGCAAGTCAACTAAAACACAAATACAGAAATCTGCAAAACAATAAGAATCCATTACATTATGCTCTTCTCTCTATTTTTTAAGGGATATTTTATAAGGTTGTAGGTATTTTATACTTCCCAGAAGAAAGAGAAAAATCAATATGAAATACATTAAATAGTAGTCTCTATATTTTCTGTCTGTTGACACTGTTTTTGCGTATAAATTGTTTTTGATTTGGTGATGCTTTTAATTTTTTTTCATTCAAAGGAACTTTTAGAAAATTTCAGGTCATTAAGTAAAATGAAGCAATATTTTGAAGACTAAACCTAAGATGTTATGAAAGATTTGTGCTTTTTGCTTTATTATAGTTTGCCTAATTTATGAATATAAATGACATTTATAAGTTTCATAGCATTATAAATTACTTCTATTTTTCTTCTTTTATAGGACATTACAAAAATATTTATCAAACCATCAATATATTTGAATTTCAGAGCTTCAAAAAATAGTGAATGATGTTTGCCATATGAAGATATCCAAAGCAAATCTGCTAGGGAAAAATGTCCTTAGTGTGAAAATACCACATTTTCCCAAGAAACTAACTATATTTGCCACCATGAAACCAGTTTCCCCTTGATCAACAAATTTTTAATGCACTGGTAAGATTTCTTCCATTAAAGGGTACTAACAAATGGATAAAGGTAAACAAATTAAAACATGGGAGATCAAATTACATACTTGTTTTCATCTTAACTACCACTTCAGATACTTAAGGAAATACTTCATGTAAAGATTTTCATATACAAATACCACTAAAATGACTGCTAAGATTCAAGAATTGGTATTTTCCAAAAGCGACTTCCAGAACATCAGTGCCTTAGACATGTTAATTTTTTCTTTTCACCGAGTTTCAGTGGTTACAATAAATGGGACCAGTTCTATAGACGATGCCCCTCTAGATACTCAGAATAAATATTAAGTATTACAAAGTGTCTTATGTGCATCTGAGTTTGTTCTACTGAAATCAGTATTTCCCAAGTTCATCTGAGTAAAAAAGTACACACTGAAGGAAGTGTGGGTAATAATGTAAGTCAGAGGTTGTGGAGTCACACTGCCTGATTTCCTCACTATCACTGTGAACTGGGCAAATTGTTTTGACCTTTTCTTAAATTAGTTTCTTCATTTATAAAATGGAATAATTGCAATACCAACCTTCTAGAACTTAGTGTGCATTCAGTGAGAACAGTGCCTACCTATATTAAACTACCACAAACCATTAGTATTTCACAAAGGAAAACTGCCTTTGGTGGAGGATAATTTGGGAAGCATCATCAAAAGATATTCAATGAATTTCATACTTCTTTTCCAATTTAGAATTATTTCAAAATTGAATTACTTGAATCAAGTCCTGGACTTTAGGTACTATTTTCTTTGTGGATGAAAAAGTGAAACTTGAGAAGACCAAATGACTTGCCCAAGGTTATACAACTCATTTGTGAAACAATTAGGGTAAGAAATGAGGTCTTATAATTACAAATTGAATAGTATTTTCTCCTTACCCAGCTGCCTTTCATATACTAAGATATTCACATATTGATTCCCTTTCAGTCTAAGGCCAAAGACACCATGCAAAGAGAAGGGAGTTAGGAAATCAATTTTCTATTACTTTAGTCATTAATGCTATCAAAAATTTTGATTTTCTTAAATCACTAGTCCCTCCTTATCATTGAAGCACTGCAAGGTTATGGTCCTCTATGGCACAAACATTATTTTATGTTGAAAATACTAAGTCATAAACCTTTACAATCATCTTGGTTGTACTTCCAACTATAGTACACTGTTCATTCATTACGATTTTAAGATTTATTTTGTCATACGTTATTATTTTTCTTCCTATATGTGGTCCATTTTAATTTAAAATTTAACAAGTGCCCTAGAATCTGCTCTTTTCAGTAACTATATTGTTTCATAATTTATATAATTATTTGACTAAATAAGCTATGTGCTATAATTATTGGGTTGTTTCAAGTTAAAATTAAATTATGCATCTCAATAGTTTTGATGCAACATTTCACACAGTCAATGAAAATACTGTGTCATGGTGCTCCAAATGCCCATTCGTTAAAGGTTTCTTGCCAGTTTGTCGTGCTACTCAGAGGTGGTGGAATCTTTTGGAGGTGGAAAGTGGTGTGAATAAGTTAGGTCTTTGGGGACTTGTCCTTGACAGATATTAGAATGTGTCCCTTTCCTGTCTCCTTTCTTCCCAGCCACCTTGAAATGAACAGGTAACAATAAATAAATAAATATATAAAGTTATTTATCTCAGGTATTTGTTACGGTGACAGAAAGCTAACACAGACTAATTCCTTAAAAATACAAATCTTACTAATTCATTATTATCTCACATAGTGTACAGTAAGAAATTTTGCAGAAGTCAATTGTTATTAAGATAATATAAAAGACACCTACAAATTCATTAGAAAATAAATGGTGAATATGTCAATAGATACTGACACATAAGTGGAACAGGAAAATTATTTCTTGCAGTCCAGCAAGCATATTATTCAGATTTTAAAATCAAAACAACAAATTGAAGCAAAATCAAGTTCTTCAGGATATTAGTACTTGCAAGGAAGTAGCCACCTGCACATAATACTTTACAATTCACTTTTGGGAATTCCTTGGCACATATTTTCTGAAAGTCACTTGGACACTCTCCCAAACCTTCACATACAGTGAAAGGAAAGATGATAAAACTGCATCACACAAAGTTGTGTAAAAAATTAAGATTTAGAAATTTCCAAACTTAAAGTATAGATTAAAAGCATGATGGCACATAGACTATTAAAAGAGCAGTGGTCAAAAGGATTTCATAGAAATTTGCTATTTAACTTCTAATTGAGATATATTAAAATGTTTAGCTAAGATTGCAAAAAGATATTAACAATATCAGTTTCCAGGTTGTGAGATTATGGAGGATGTGCGTGTGTGTGTGCACATGCTCGTGTGTGTTCTTCAGCATGTACTATTTAGAGGATAAAAATTTTGTCTATTTGAAACCATTGTCCCTAGCTAGTCATGGTAGCATGCACCTGCAATTCCAGCTATTCGGGATGCTGAAGCAGATTAATTGCTGGATGCTGGGAGTTTGAGGTCAGTCTGGGCAACACAGAAAGAACCAGTTTCAAGTGAATGAATAATATCATTATACTTTAATAATTACATTATACTATTTACCTGCATGGAGAAATTGGGGTGTAACACAAAATCACTGATAATTCATAATTCCAAAACCATGATTAGAAAACTAAAGGTTGAAAATATGATTTTACTCTAGAAATATTTTTGATAAAGACCTAGGAACATGGACAGAATTTGCTTCTGACAATTCGTTAAATGTATAACCATGAAAGTAGAATTCAGAATAATTTTCATTTAAGTTAATATCTTCATTATACATTTCAATATTATCTTAAAAGATTAATAATGGCTGTATTCTTTTGCCACAGTTTTGACTGACTGCTCATAAATATCCATGGTAAAGGTCAATGTAATATTTTTAATGGATAAGTATAATCTGATATTTTTAAATACTTACATGGAATAAATATCTACAAATTTTGCTATTTCCCATTCTATTTTGTAGGCAAAATTACCATGTGTATTCTATAAACAACATCTTTTTCCTCATATTATCCTAACATTAATCTGTGTCGCTATAATATTTTGTCCATTCTTAGTGTGCATGCACAAATGCAATGAGCTTGTCCCTGGTTTCATTTGCCAACTAACTAATTTTTTTCAGGACAATTTTATTTAGTGCAAGCATTTTATGAAAGGAAAATAGTCATCACTTTAGCTTTCATTCAATAAGCAGGCCATTTTTGCAAGTGATATATTATGCAATCTATAAAAAAAAGGTCTTTATAACAAGAGAGAGGGTAATAGCATGGGACCAGTCATGCACGGCAGTGCCCACACAGTAGGCAAGCACCTGGGGGAAAAAAACCCAATGATATAGTGGCTCATTTGGTTTGCAAAGGAACTGTTTATTTTGTAGTAATTTATACCAGTCTAAGTATAATAAAAGATTAATATAGCTATTATATCTGTGCTTTTCCAACTAGTAATGTATCCTAGTTACAAACTTAAAAAATGCCCGATATACTAAAATGCTTTCTTCTTTTTCAAATTCTTTTGTTCAAAATATCTTAATATACATTGTGTACAATCATAGAAACAAAAAGTTGTACCCCATTTGTGTATGATGGATCAAAATGCAGTCTGTAAAAAAAAATTAAAAATAGTTTCATTGTAGATGGAAAAAAAACCCAAAATATCTAAATGCCTAAAACTAGGAAAGGGGATTTTATTCACATCTAAGTGATGGCACATACTCAAAAAATGAGGTCTGTCAAACTCTTTAGAAATGGAGGAAAAGGGCAGAGATAATCTTATTAGTATTAGCAGGAATTTAAACATAAAAGATGCCAGATTGTTCTACCTATATGTAATCCATCTTCCAGGGAGTTGTTGACCTTTGGAAAGGGCACTTATTTCTGAGAGTTACCTAACGTCACAGTGTGAAAATTCTCTCTATAAATACCCATATGTTACAAATAATTGGGGTTGTCCACTTTTTTATATTCCTATCATCCACTGTATGCATCTAAATTTGTTCTACCCTTCAAATTTCCTAATTCCATTCATATTAAGACCTATGCTTAATCTTTCCTCCCCACCGTATGCCTGAAAAGATTATCAATCAAGTCATCACATTGATATCTGAATCCATAAACCTTCCTCAATCGATCTTTGTGAATTAGGTAAGCTCCATTCAGTTCATGTTTCTCATGCCTGAACAGACTTCAAAGACAAAGCTTTCTCAACAACAATTCAAACATGAAATAGAGATGTGTGTTGTGCAAAATATTTAATCTGATTATTTTCAAGTGTGTTCTGAGTTTCATTACATGACAATCACTCGCAAAATACTATTTAACTTCAAAATAATATGGGTTATATCTGTTACTTATATTTAATTACAGTGGCACAAAAGCAATGCATTTGGGCAAATAATACTTATGAATACTTTCATCTCACAATAAATCACTGATTATAAATAACATTGAGAAAGGGAATAGGCCTGCTATTGAACTCTGATCATGTGCTTACCATATTTATTCTCAGTTTGCCTTCATTCTACCCAAAGTAAATTTGAAAAGGCTACTCACTTGTGTTTTCTATCTACAGTGCCCTTTTGAAGGAAGTTGAGCTAACCAATATGCAGTTGTTTACATTGATGACCACTTCCTTTATTAAATAAATTATGGGCAGTTTTCCAACTTCTATAGTGTAGTATTTTCATCTTGACACTAGTATTTTCACCTGACACTGAATCTGTTGGTGTTGACTCTTTTGTCTTGGGCACTTCAGTCTTCAGAAGTTTGAGAGAGAAAATTCTGTTGTTTAAAGAATACCTAGTTTAGCAAGGTACAATGGTGCAGGCCTGTAACCCAGCAAGTCAGGAGTCAGAGACAGGATTGCAAGTTTGAGATCAGCCTCAGAAATGTAGGAAGAACCTGCCTCAAAGTAAAAATAATAATAATAATAATAATAAAGTAACTGGGGATGGGAAGATCTAGCTTAGTAGTAAAACACCCCTGTTTTAAATCCCCATTACAAAAAAAGATAGCTACTTTATGTTATTTTATTGATGTACTTGTTTTTATAAGTGATTCCAAATTTGTTGGGTCAAATTACATGTTCTACTGTTACTGTTCTAATAATTTTGTCAGAACAAAGTATATCGAAATCAGCAATGTTTTAACTGTGTATATTATTCTCTGTGTACTTGTTTACACATTGATATCTATCTATATATACATATTAGGAATGGAATTAAAATCTTTTTTATTTTTTGTTCTATTTAGTTATACATGAAAGCTGAATGCAATTTGATTCATTGTACACAAATGGAGTACAACTTCACTTCTCTGGTTGTACACAATGTAGAGTCACACCATTCACGTAATCATACATGCACAAAGGGTAATGATGTTTGTCTCATTCCACCATCTTTCCTTTCTCCTGCCCCCTCACCTCCCCTCATTTCCCTCTAAACAATCCATCATTTTTCCATTCTTTCCTTACCTTCCCTCCCCCATTATATATCAGCATCCAATTATCAGAGAAAACATTTGCCCCTTGGATTTGGGGATTGGCTTATTTCACTTACCATGATATTCTACAAAGCCATCCATTTACCAGCAAATGCCATAATTTTATCCTTCTTATGGCTATAAGGCTATGGTAATACTCCACTGTGTATATATATCAGAGTTTCTTTATCCATTCATCTATTGAAGGGCATCTAGGTTGGTTCCACAATCTAGTTATTGTGAGTTGAACTGCAATAAACATAAATGAGAAAAAGCTTTTTAGTTTGCAACTATCCCTATTATTGATTCTTGCTTTTATTTCTTGTGCTTTGGGAGTCATGTTAAAGAAATCTGGTCCTAAGCCAACATGATGAAGATCTGGACTTACTTTTTCTTCTATTAGATGCAGGGTCTCTGGTCTAATTCCTAGGTCTTTGATCCATTTTGAGTTGAGTTTGTGCAGGGTGAGAGATATGGGTTTAGTTTCATTTTGCTGCATATGGATTTCCAGTTTTCCCAGCACCATTTGTTGAAGAGGCTGTCTTTTCTCCATTGTATGTTTTTGGCACCTTTTCAAGTATGAGAAAACTGTATTTATGTGGATTTTTCTCTGTGTCCTATATTCTGTACCATTGATCTACCTGCCTATTTTGGTGCCAATACCATGCCATTTTTGTTACTATGGTTCTGTAGCATAGGTGAAGGTCCAGTATTGTGATACCCCCTGCTTCGCTCTTCTTGCTAAGAATTGCTTTAGCTATTCTGGGTCTCTTATTCCTCCAAATGAATTTCATGATTGCTTTCTCTATTTCTATGAGTTCCGTTATTGGGATTTTAATTAGAATTGCATTGAATTTGTATAGCACTTTTGGTAGTATGGCCATTTTGACTATATTAATTCTGCCAATCCAACAACATGGGAGATCTTTCCATCTTCTAAGATTGTCTTTAATTTCTTTCTTTAGTGTTCTGTAATTCTCATTGTAGAGGTCTTTCACCTCTTTTGTTAGATTGATTCCCAGAAACAATCAGTAATGTGAAGAGAGATCCTACAGAGAGGGAGAAAATCTTTGCCACACACACTTCAGATATAGCACTAATTTCCAGAATCTACAAAGAACTCAAAAACTTTACTCCTAAATACAAATAACCCAATCAATAAATGGGTTAAGGAAATGAGCAGACACTTTATAGAAGAAGATCTACAAGCAATCAACAGATATATGAATAAATGTTCAACATCTCTAGTAATAAGAGAAATGCAAATCAAAACCACCTTAACATTTCATCTCACCCCAATTAGAATGTCTATTATCAAGAATATAAGCAACAACAGATGTTGGAGAGAATGTAGGTAAAAGGTACACTCATACATTGCTGGTGGGGTTGCAAATTAGTGCAGCCACTCTGGAAAGCAGTGTGGAGATTCCTCAGAAAACTTGGAATGGATCCACCATTTGACCCAGCTATCCCACTCCTTGCCCTATACCCAAAGAACATAAAATCAGCATACTACAGCAATGCAGCCACATCAATATTCATTGCTGTGCAATTCACAATAACTAGATTGTGAAACCAACCTAAATGTCCTTCAATAGATGAATGGATAAAGAAACTGTGGTATATATACACAATGGAATATTACTCAGCCATAAAGAAAAATAAAATTATGTCATTTGCAGGTAAATGGATGAAGTTGAAGACTGTCATGCTAAGTGAGATTAGCCAATCCCAAAAAACCAAAGGCCAATTGATCTCTCTGATAAGTGGATGATGATACATAATGCGGGGTGGAAGGGAGGTGAGAATGGAGGAAGGATGTATTGCAAAGAGGGAAAAGAGGGATGGGATTGGGGTGGTGGGGTAAGAATAATAACAGAATGAGACAAACATCATTACCATGTACAGATATGATTACACAAATGGTGTGACTCTACTTTGTGTACAACCAGAGAAACAGCAGCTGTACTCTATTTGTGTACAATGAATCAAAATAAATTAATTAAAAAAAGAAGTTGGGACTCAGAAAAATAAACAAACAAACAAACAAACATTAATGTGTTTGCCTCACTGTAGTATGCTGATTTTAAGTCCTCTGGGTATAAATCAGGGAGTGGGATAACTGGGTCAAATGGTGGGTCCATTTCAAATTTTCTGAGGAATCTCCATACTGCTTTCCAAAGTGGTTTCACCAACGTTCAGTTCCAACAAAATGTGTAAGTGTATGTTTTTCCCCACATCCTTGCCAATACTTATTTTTGCTTGTATTCTTGATAATTGCCATTCTGACTGGAGTGAGATGAAATCTTAGAGCAGTTTTGATTTGTATTTCTCTAATTGCAAAAGATACTGAACTATTTTTTATATTTGTTGATTGATTGTATTTATTTTTCTATGAAGTGTCTGTTCAGTTCCTTTGCCCATTTATTGATAGGGATTTTTGGTTTTTTGGTATTAAATTTTTCGAGTTCTTTGCATATCCTGAAGATTAGTGCTCTATCTGGGGTGTGTGTGGTAAAGAATTTTTTTTTTCCATTCTGTAGGCTCTCTCTTCATGTTATTAATTCCTTTCTGAAAAGAAGCTTTGAAATTTGAATCCATCCCATGAATTGATTCTTAATTTTATTTGTTGAGCCTTAGGAGTCTTTTTAGGGAAGTCACTATCTACGCTGACCTGGTGGATCTTTGGGTCTACTTTTTCTTCTATTAGGCTCAGGGTCTCTTTTCAAATGCCTAAGTAAGTCTTTGATCCATTTTGGGTTGATTTTTGTGCAGGGTGAGAGGTAAAGTTTTAATATCATTTTTGTTACATATGGATTTCCAGTTATTCCAGCACAACTTGTTGAACAGGCTATCTTTTCTCCAATGTATATTTTTGGCACCTTTATCTAGTATGAGATAACAGTCCTTATGTGGGTTTGTTTCTGTGTCTTCTATTTTGTACCATTTGCCTACATGTCTATTTTGGTGCCAATACCATGCTGTTTTTGTTATTATTGCTCTGTAGTATAGTTTAAGATCTGGTAGTGTGTGGTCTCCTGCTTCACTCTTATTGCTAAGGATTGCTTTGACTTTTCTGGGTCTCTTATTTTTCTAAATAAACTTCATAATTGCTCTTTCTATTTCTATGAAGAATGCCATTGGGAGTTTAATAAGAATTGCATTGAATCTGTATAATGCTTTTGGTAGTATGGCCATTTTGACAACATTAATTCTGCCTATCCAAGAGCATGGAAGAGCTTTTCATCTTCTAAGGTCTTCTTCAATTTCTTTCTTTACGGTTCTTAGTGCTCTGTAGTTTTCATTGTAAAGGTCTTTTGTTAGATTGATTTCTAAATATTTTATTTTTGTTGATGCTATTGTGAATGTGTTAGTTTTCCTAATTTCTCTTGCAGTGGATTCATTGCTTATGTATAGAAATGCATTTGATTTGTAGGTATTGATTTTATATCCTGCTACTTTGCTGAATTCATTTATGAGTTCTAGAAGTTTTCTGGTGGAATATTTTGGATCTTCTAAATATAGAATCACGTTGTCCATAAATAGTGATAGTTTGAGTTCTTTTCCTATTCATAGCTCTTTAATTTCTTTCATCAGTCTGATTTCTCTGGTTATAGTTGAAGGATGTTGAATAGAAATGGTGAAAGAGGACATTCATGTCTTTTTCCAGTTCTTGGAGGGAATGCTTTCAACTTTTCTCCATTTAGAATGATGTTGGCCATGGGTTTAGCATAGACAGCTTTTACAATATTGTGGTATGTTCCTACTATTCCTAGTTTTTCTAATGTATTGAACACAAAGAGGTGCTGTATTTTGTCAAATACTTTGTCTGCATCTATTGAGATAATCATATGATTCTTGCTTTTAAATATAGTGATACAATGTATTATGTTTATTGACTTCCATATGTTGAAAACTTTGCATCCCAGGGATAAGCCTCACTTGATCGTCATGCATTATCTTTTTAATATGTTTTTGTATTTAATTTGCCAGAATTTTATTGAGAATTTCTGCATCTGTGTTCATCAGGGATATTGGTCTGAAGTTTTCTTTCCTTGATGTGTCTTTGTCTGGTTTTGGTGGTATCAGGGTGATACTAGCTTCATAGAATGAGCTAGGAAGGGTTCCCCTATTTTCTATTTCATGCAGTGGTTTGAGGAGTAATGGTGTTAATTCTTCTTTGAAGGTCTTGTAGAACTTAGCTGAGAATCCTTCTGGTCCTGGGCTTTTCCCGATTGGTAGGTTTTTGATGGCATCTTCTATTTCTTTGCTTGAAGCTAATTTGTTTAAATTGTGTATGTCCTCTTCATCAGTCTGGGTAGATTATTTGTCTTTAGAAATTTGTCAATGTCTTCAAGTTTTTCTATTTTATTTGAGTACAAATTTTAAAAATGATTTCTAATTATCTTCTGTATTTCTGTAGTATCCATCGTGGTATTTCCTTTTTCATCACAAATTTTAGTAGTTTGACTTTTCTCTCTCTTTCTCTTTGTTAGTGTGACTAAGGGTTTAACAATTTTATTTGTTTTTTAGCTTTGTTTTGTCAATTTTTTGAATTGTTTGTTTCAATTGCATTGATTTCAGCTCTGATTTTAATTCTGGAATTAAAATCTAACATAGAAGATTCGATTTCAAATTAATTCAAAGTAGCACTAAATTATTCAAATGTTATATTTAATACTTATGATTAAATACCTAAGAACCAGTAAATATAGCTTTTATTATACAACATTCACAGAGCATAAAAGTAGGACAAATTTGGAAGTAAATTTCCAATGATGAATTGGATTTTACACATCATGCCTAGTTAGAATGAGTAAAGTATTGGAGGATTTAGCAAAATAGACTATAACTTGACATTGAAAAAGAGAACTGATTTCATAAATATTTATTTTATTTAAGTTTTTAGAGATTATAATAAAGGGCTACAATTTGACATACTTTTTAATGTGAGAGAGGAAAAGTAGCATTGTTTCCCACAGTCTTTCACTTAGTCATATGAATGCAACCTTCAAAACAGCTAAAGTGACAGCAGGAATTTTATCAGTGATTTTAGAAGACATAGTCTAGAAGTTATGTATAACCTCTCTCATTTCTAATAGACTCCAAGTTACAAATATACCTGCCCTTTACATGAGAGTCAAAAATTTTATACATCTTGAAATATAAAATAAGTTAGAGACTTATAAATTCTTATCTTTGTATCAGATGATGAGTCAACTCTACATTTATTTATTTATTTATTTGGGTACTAGGGATTGAACTCAGGGGCACTCAGTCACTGAGGCACTCCTCAGCCTTCTTTTGTATTTTATATAGATACAGGGTCTCACTGAGTTGTTTAGCACCTTGCTTTTGCTGAGGCTGGCTTTGAACTCATCCTCCTTTCTCAGCCTCTGAGCCCCTGGGATTACAGGTGTGTGCCACAACACCTGGCCATTTATTTATTTTGTGTATATTTTATGTATTAAAATCCAATTCAGGAGAAAGAAATATCCAAGATGCCTAAATAAAGGTGCCTCGGGCTTCCCTCTGTCACAGAAAAGAACCAAGGCAACAAAAGAAAGACTGTTTCAAAGAAATGGATGGAGAAAAGACTGGAAATTGACTATAAGTTATGGGAACCCTAAATATCACAGGGAATTGAAAGGTACCATAGAGAAAGGAATAAAGCATGCTGCATCTTCTACTCTGGATTTGTGGTGGGGTTAGTGGTAGGGGTTATGGGTGGGGTGACTCCACATTGCCAGGAGTAAGTGGGAAAGTACAATTTTACCCCCATCATAGCAACAGACTTTTAGTCCTAACTACAGGAAAATTACACAGTCCTCATAGGTTTGAAACACAGTTTAGGGAGTTGGCTGGGATCAGGGTGACTGCTTTGCTCTAAAGAAAGAATTTGCATTGGGCCCCCCTTGTCAGCTCCCAAAATCCAAGTTCAACAACAACCTCTGCCAGACTATGTCTCTCCCTAGAGGCCAACAGACAGCCTAGACACTCTGCCAGAAGCCTCCAGTGTGCATGCATCTCATAGGGTGGAGAAGCACACCTCAGCATTCTGCAGTTCCAGGATTTATTGCTACCAGAAACAAAAGCCCTGCTATCATTGGTATTTGTCTAAAGGAAATTAAAGAAGTTCCCCTTCTTGTTCTGTCGTTCTGTATTCATGGCTACTGCAACAACCACCCCTGGTGACAATTTCATTTGCTCTGCAGGGTCTGGAAAGGTCACCTCCACTTCCGACAGCACCAAGACCTTGGCCGTTGTTATTGTTAGCCCCAAGTCCAACAGTGCTTGACTCCATGGGACATGAAGCCTCATATCTTTGGAAAACCACATTTATTGCAAAGTTGCACAACTATCGTCATGAACTGCTGCAGACTACATTATTGAAGCATTCTTACACACCACTGACATTCATTAATTCACACAGGTATTGTATATTTGAGCTCACCTACAATGAACACTAAAGTATATATCCACTACATCCAAATCCCATCTAAATGAAAACAATCTTTCCCTATAGAAGCTGCTCCATAAAATAAGAAGAGACAAATATTACACCAGATGTGCATCCATCAATTTACAGACACAGGCATATTAAAATGCAAGAAATCATCACACCTTCAAGGGAACACAATTCTCCAGAAACAGATCCCAATATGAAGGAAAACTGAAATGTCTGAAAAAAAAATTTAAATAATGATCATAAAGAATCTCAATGAGGTGCAAGAGAATACAGGTAGAAAATGTAATGAAATGAGCAAACAATTCATGATATAAATGAGCAATTCAACAGAGATTGAAATCATTAAAACAGAATCAATCAGAAACCTTACAGTTGAAAACTTCATTCAATGAAAAAAAAAATACAATTGAGAGTATCCATAACACAATAGACAGTCAGAAGAAAAAATTTCTGAACTTGAGGACATGACTTTTGAAGTAATTCAGTGACACCTGTGCATATGCAGACTAGTGCACATGCAAAATAAATGCAGAAGAAAAAGAAATGAATTATTAAAATTGAAGAAACCAATGACATATGACATATTGGATACTATTAAGTGAATAAACATTCATAATTTGGGAATACCAGAAGAAAAAGAAAAAAGGGAAAAGACATCAAAAAACCTATTTAATGAAATACTAACTAAAAAACTTCTGAAGTCTTCAAAGAGATGTTTTTATAGTTATCTTTACATCACTGTGTCCAAAATAACCAATGAGAAGATAAATTAAAGTTAGTGTAAGGTTCTTAATTTCTGAGGTTGCAGTCTATAGTCGGTTGACTTCACTGCTCTGGGCCCAAGGTGAGGCAGCACATCACAGCAGAATAGCCCAGCAGAGCAAAGCTGATCATCTCATGGCAAGAAGAGACAGAAAGGAAGATGCACTCTTCCAGGGCATTTATCTCTGAATATTTCTACATTGATAGGAGTTTGGGGGAGTGGTGGGGAACTCACATCCAAATCACAACAAATGTCAATATCCATACACGAAAATATTGAAGAACCCTAACTAGATGTAACCAAAAGCATATTAAAATCAAAATGTCAAAACCACAAGACAAAGAGAGAATTCTACAAAGAGCAAGAGAAAAACATCAAGTCAGGTATAAGTGAAACCCCAATACAATAATAACACATTTCTCTGCAGAAACCTTAGAGGTCAGAAGAGAATGGGATAATATATTCTACATGTTGAAAGGAAAAAACAAACCAGCCAACTCCAAATTCTGTATTGAGCAAAACTGTCTTTCAGAAATGAAGGACAAATTTTGTCTTTCCTAAACTCCTGGAAACTTAAGAAATTTGTCATCACCAGAATGACTCTACAAGATATGCTTAAGAAATTCTTACACTAGAAATACAAGGATGATAACTACCATGATGAAAACACATAGATGTACAAAACTCACTGGCAGAAAGGATACACACAGGAGAAAGAGATTCAAAATTCATCATGAGAAAAAACCACTGGAAATAAATATAAATGGCCAGAAGGTAGAAAAGAACAAGGAATATGTAAAACAATCATAAAATAATTAGCAAAAGGACAGGAGAAAGTTGGTACCTATCAATACTAACCATAGACTGAGGAAATGGTTTTAAAGAAGATCTAAGTCTATGCTGCCTACGGGAAATTCATTTTAATGACAAACCTAGACACAGACTGAAAGTGATGGTTTAGAAAAACATATACCATGCAAAACTGGAGTGGGCACACATATCAGATAAAACAGACTTTAAACTGAAATTTTAAAAATTGACAAATAGTCATTATATATTGATAAAAGGATCGATTCATTAGGAAGATATAATGATCATGAGAATATATCTGTCCAACACTGACCCATCCACTCTTGGCCACAGCCTGCATGGGGAGGTAACCATGGGCCAAGTAGAAATAAAAGCTAGAAAAGCAGTATTAAGAAATAAAGCAAAAGACACAGAAAACTATTTTTTGAAGCAAGGGTTTGGCATGTGAAAGAGATCAGATAGGTCTGATCCTAACAAAGAGAAAAGCCTGTCAATGCTTTATTTATAGTGAAACACACCAAAGGAATTTATGGTGAGGAGGGGTTCTTCACGGTTAACAAGAAGCCAGAGGCTGTGTTGAAGTTGGCCTGATATGGGACTTATCACTTGCACAGTAATTCTTCCTCCTCCAGGCAGCTGGTGCCACAAGGCTAGTTGGGGCACTGATATCTCGTCCACCTCTGGGGAGTTGTTTTGAACCTAGGGCCGTCTGAGCCAATAAATTCAGCAATATCACAGAATTCTGAGCAGGATGTCTGCCAAAGCCATGGAGCAATCTCAGATCGGTGAGATTGCACTGAGAGTTCTCTGAAGGGCCTACCTCTGTTTTCAAGTTTACTCAGACATGCTCACAGTTCATTCACGGCTTCACACAATTCACATACATGGATTTTTTTTTTTTTTTTAAGGTACTGGAGATTGAACTCAGGCACACTTGACCACTGAGCCACATATGTCCTCAGCCCTATTTTTGTATTTTATTTAGAGATGGGGTCTCACTGAATTACTTAGCACCTCACCTTTGCTGAGGCTGGCTTTGAACTGGAGATCCTCCTGCCTCAGCCTCTGGAGATGCAGGAATTACAGGCATGTGCCACCATGCCCAACCATAATTCACATATATAAAGCAAATAGATCTAAAAGAAGAGCTATGTTGTAATATAGTAATTGTTGGAGACTTCAACATCACATTTTCATCAGTGGAAATATTTCACGAACACATAAAAAGATATATTGGAATTGAACTACAACACCTATAACACAGAACAAATGGACCTACTAAATATTTCCAGAATGCTTCCTCTAACACTAGAGGAATGCACATTCTTCTGATCAAAACATGGAACATTGTATAGGATGTACTACATTAGGCCACAAATCAAGTCTCAATAAATTTAAGACACTGAAGTCATATCACATATTTTCTCAGACCACAACAGGTTTAAACTAGAAATATGCAAATACATAGAACAACATGCTCCTCAATGACCAATGGGCATTAGAGAAACTAAAAGAGAAACAAAAATGTTCCTGAAGCCAATGAAAATAAAACAATAATGTATCAAGATCTATGGGATACTGAAAAAAAACATTAAAAGGAAAGTTTGTAGCAATAAATGCAAATCTCAAAAGTATAGATTTCAAATAAGTATTCTGATAATGTATTTCAAGGACTTAGAAAGAACCAAACCTAAAATGAGTAGAGCAAAAGGAATATTAAGGATAAAAGCAGAAATTAATCAAAACAAACAAACAAAAAATATGTAAGAGAGATAAAGCAAATATTAGATTTTATAAACAAACAAACAAGAATAATTAAACAAGCTTTAGCAACACCAACCAGGGGAGGAATAAAAAAAGAGATAATATCCACATAAATAAAATGAGAGTTAAAAAAGAAGACATTGCAAAATATACCACAGAAATATGAAGGATCATTAAGAAACTATTAATAATTAGATGCTAAAATTTGAAAACCTAGAAGAAATGGATGTATTCCTAGACATATATAACCTACCAATACAGAATCAAGAAGAAACACAAAGTATAAACAGATCAATAATGAGTAATGAGGTTAAAGAAGTAATTAAACCTTCCATAACAAAATAAAATGTCCAGGACATACCTGTGACTTTGAAACAAAATTATACAAATATTTTAAGAGCAAATTTCCCCTCTTCTAAAACTATTCCAAAAAGTTTCAGAGGTCAAAATTCAGCCAAACTCTTTCTATTATTGCTTTTTCTATTAAGTTTTACAGAGATTCACTCTAATTTTTTGAGAGGTTTTAATGATTTAAAATTTTAAGTTTTTATTGTGATTGTCTTATTTAAGGCAAGTATAAAAGTTTTTGAAAAATTCATACCTTTAACAGATTTCAAACCTCTGGTTATGATTCTTTTAATTCCATTCTTAAACTATTCTAAAAAGTTTCAGAGGTCAAAATTCAGCCAAACTCTTTCCACAAAGCAGGTAAAGACACAATGTCACAACAAGCGGGGGGGAGTGTGGTGACAAAAGAAAGAAAATATAAAACAATATCCCTCAAAAACATATATGCAAAAATTCTCAATAAAATACCAGCAAATCAGATTCAAAACCATCTAAAAGATCATGTATCATGATTAATTGGAATTTATCCCAGGGATGCAAAATGTTTTAGCATTTACAAACAGAATGGAGAACAAGAACAAGACCATATGATCATCTCAATAAATGCAGAAAATGGACTCAATACAATTCAATATCCCTTTATGATAAAAACTCTCTGCAAAGTATATATTGAAAGAATATTGTACTGAAAGTCGTAACAAGAGCAATTAGACAAGAGAAACAAATATAAGATATTCAAAATAGAAAAGAAAAATGTAAAATTATCCTTGGTTGTAGATAAAATGATTTTATAGACACAAAACCTAAATATTACATCAAAAATTTGTTAGAGTTGATAAATGAATTCAGCAATGTTTTATGATACATAGTCAACATATAAAAACCAGCACTTTTATATACCAATAATGAACTTGCTGAAAAAGAAATCAAGAAAGCAATCTCATTCACAGTAGCTACATTTTCATTAAAAAAAAATTTAGGAATAAATAAAACCAAGGAAGTGAAAGATCTTTGAAAGACATCTGCAATGAAAATGATAAAACATGTATGAAAGAAAGTATTGAAGACATAAAAAATGAAAAGATATCTTGTGTTCATGGACCAGAATTAATATTTTAAAATGACAATATCTACAAAGATAATCATAGATTTAATGCATTCTCCATGAAAATACCAATGACATTACTCATAGAATAGACAAAAGTAATCCCAAAACTCATGTGAAACCAAAAAAGACCCAAAATATCCAAAACAATCCTGAGGGCCCAGGGAACTGGAGGTATCATGATATGTGACTTTGAGGAAAACTACAAAGCTATAGTTGTCAAAACACCATGGTACTGGCACAAAAACTGACATTTAGATTAGTGGACAGAGTAAGGAAAGCCCAAATTAAATTCATACATACAACTGGTTTTTGACAAAGGTACCAAGAATATACATTGAAGAAAGGACAGTTTCTTCAGTAAATGATGCTGGCAAAATTGGATATACAAATGCAAAAAGTAAAACTAGCTTTCACTCTCACCATGAAGAAAACTTAATCCAAACAAGTTGACATCTATCAAATTTTGGTAGTTTACCCCTTAAATACAAACAAATGTTATTTCAATAAAAATAACATGAAAAGAAAAATAATATAAAAATATTAGTAAGTGCAAAAATTTAGCTTGCTTTTTCTTTGTAACTCCCATTATAATTTACTATTGCTCTTTCTCCTAAGTTTTACAGAGATTCACTGTAATTTTTTGAGAGGCTTTAATGATTTAAAATTTTAAGTTTTTATTGTGATTATCTTATTTAAAACAAGTACAAAAGTTTTTTAGAAAGTCATACTTTTAACAGAATTCAAACCTCTGGTTATAATTCTTTTAATTTCATTTTTCTATTTAATTTTCCTTTACTATTATTAAAAGGCTGCGATAGGCATTCTTTTTTTTCAATTATTCTTAATAACCCCTAATACACATTTGCAGGGATCTTATGATGGAGTACATCTTGTCCATTCAGCATGTGACAGTATCTTCAGTGATTCTTGCACATTTATTTTTCAGCTATTTCATTTGTGACCAACCACCCTTCTTCCTAATATTATTTTTTATTCCACTATAAGATAGATTTTTCTGCCCCTATCATTTTTAACTTTTCAGAATGTGCCAACTCTCTTTGAACATCCTAATTCTTATCACATCCCTTAATGTGCTCAAAGCATAGATTATTACAATTTTATCTACTCTCTGGAAAATAAACATCTCCTGCTATGTGGTTTAATTATCTTCATTTCATCTCTGTTTCTATTTATTATTTCTACTAGAAACTGTAAAATTTCATATTACAATAATTGCATGCGTGAATGTGCTTTATCTGCATGATAAAACTATGGATATTATGGTCTAAAGATTTGTCCCCTCGCCCCAACACTTTGTTTTCAAACCTATTCACTAATGTGATGGTAATGAGAAGTAAGGCACTTTGGGAGTGATTAGGTTAGGAAGGTGAGGCTCTTAGGAATATAATTAGTGTCCATACAAAATAAACCCAATGAGCTCATTCTCCCCTTCCTCCATGTGAGGATTTATCCAGATGGCACTATCTTTGAACTGGGGAAAGGGTCCCTATTGGACTTTGAATCTTCCTATCTTGATCTTTGATTTCCTAGTCTCCAGAACTATGAGAAATAAATTTCCATTGCTTGTAAGTCCCCTCAGCTTATTTGGTATTTGGTTGTAGCAGCCTTACAGACCAAGATGGCAGGTCTAATTATTTAATTTTACAGATACAGAAACTCTGAGAAGTTGTTTTATCCTGATAGTTTTTGGACAAATTAGAACACAATCAAAATCAAAGTAAAGCCTTATGACTTTTCTAGAATGCCATAGCAATCATGTAAGTAAGAGAAAATGTATCTACATTGAGTAAGATCCATCTATGTTTTATTCACTTTGGAATGTGCTAATCAAAGCGCCAACTGTATTTAAGGATCTCATAAATTCTGAAAATTATAGTTGAAACTGATTTCAGAGGGTAATTAATAAGTGAATGAATTATTAGATTAAATAATGAGAAATCCTTAGAGTATTTTAACTGGATCATTTAATTTAAGGACCTGAGTATTCATTGGTAAATATGAAAAACAGGAAAAAGTCAAATGGGAAGTGTAATGTACTCCTGGTGAAAACTACAATGGCATAATATTTTATGGAAATTAATGATTAATGTCAAAATAAACAGTAATCATTCACCTTCAAATATACAAATATGCTTGTATGTATATATGTGTATATATATATATATATATATTTATATAGTGTTAGCACAAAAAGATAGGGCAGGACACAAACTTCACAAATCATTTCAGCTGTTTATTCAGGAAGGAATGCAAGGATGAAATGGGGCTTGTGAACCCACTTTCCTGGTGGAAAATGAGCAACTGAACAAAGAAAGGGACTGGGCTTATATAGGTTATTTTTGAGGGTGGTCTAATGAGTACATCAGTTTGGGCACTCAGGAAACAAGTTTGTGAGGATTTAAAAATTTATTTTTATTGGGCAATATTTTTACTTGGAGAAGAATGGAAGGTCTGGGGTCAGCATTCAGTGTTCATCCCTTTCCCTTCAGGGTCCCATTGTACTGTCACTGGGAAAGGATTTATCTGGGGAAGGATCAATGCTTTGGCTTCCTTTCTAGGGACTGTTCCGCCATTGGGAAGGAATGCACTGAGAAAGCTATCAATGTATGGCTTTCTTTTTCACTCTCTTTTCTCAGGCCTTACTGTGTTTAGTTTTGTTTCTTTTCATTTTCCATATCTAATATATAGGATATACTGAGAGAAATTTTTCATAGTAATCAAAAATAAGCGATTTAAACTTTCTTTGTTTGTTATCATATCTATAAAATGAGAATGACCATGGCTACTTCATAGGTTTATTGTGAAAATTAGAAGGAATTTAATATTTGTAAAATTCTTAGAACAGTCCAGCAAATGTTAAGCACTTAATAAATGTTAACTTTTATTGCTATTTTCAATTGCATTATTGATACCATTAGAATTCACTTTAAATGTAGAGGGAGCAGGTCTATGAGAAAGGAGAAAATTGTTTAGTTAGGAAAGAGCAGCTGGAAATGTATGATTTCATATTCTCAAAGTTCTAATATCTTTATAAACCCCAAAATCGCACTATTGTTTTAGCTGAGCACTTTTTACTTTTATTTTTCTGATTGAAATCTATTTGTATGACTCTTCATTGATTTTCCCATGACTGCATCAAAATCATCTACAGATATATTTTAAACTCTAGAGAATAACAAAATGAAATAAATGAAGAATCTATGGAAATGCTATACAAAATGGAATTATATCATTTTCTAAAAGTTACTTATCCAACACCAGCTTATATCTACATTTCAGTCTTTTGATTTCCTGTCTTTGGCTTCAGGAAGTAGGATCCGACACACACACACACACACACACCCATACACACATATTTCAAACAGATTCAAAAATGTATTGTCCCAGTTGGGAGTAGTGATGCTCACCTAAAATACCAGCAAATCAAGAGGGTAAGGCAGGAGGATTGCAAGTTTGCAACTTAGCAAGACTCTGTCTCAAAATAAAAGATAAAAGTAGATGGGGATGTACTAGTGGCAGAGCACTCTTGGGTTGAATCCCCAGGACCAACCCAAAAAAGAGAAAGTATTGCCCCCCAAAACATGTTCTCCTTCCAGGCAACTATGTTACATTCCTATCAGATATTTCATTTGCTCAGCAGACATCTCTTCCTAATCCACCTATCCATTGTACTGTGAATTTATTCTACGGTAACTTCAAGATTATCAAAATATTGCACAAAAAACTCAATGTTGTAACATAAACTTACACTATTAGGAATTTATACTTGTCATAATAAAAACCTGTAAATGTTAATGTATGTGAACCACCTCTTTACATGTTTTCTAATAGCAAAAAATATGAAAAATGATTCAATGCTTAGTGGATATAAAAATATGAATAGTGTGCATAAGTTAAGAGGTAGAATGGATTCCAAGATATTTTACTAATGAAAACATCTGATATTTCAGAATGACATATAAAGGTGTAATTATTTATAATTAAAGATATAAATAGACCATTTTGTATTTATATAGAAAACCATTAGACACACTTTGTGTATGTATAGAAAATGTAGAAAAGAATACACTAAAAATATTTATGTGGTTATCTTTAGTCAGTATTGATTGAATTTCAGACACTTTTAGTTTATATTCTTTTGTCTCACTTTTATAATTAACTTACTATAATTAATAATGATAAGAAAACAACCATGGCATATTCAATGTCATTAAAGTCAGAGCTGATTAATTTTTCTTAATTAGTGTGTTGAATGTGATATTGTGTTTTGAGACTTAAAAATTATATATGCCATCTTTTTTACCAGGGGAATAAACATTTTCACTTTCAGAATAATGACCTGCTTTGTTCAGTAATATTTTATTACTGTTAGGTCAGGCTTCACTAAATTCTCCTGTGTAATCAGGGAATTATGTAGAATTATAAACATGTTATTGCATCTAATTATTTTAGCAATTGAAACTACTAATAATTTTGTATTTCTTAAATGTTTATTTTCAAAATTATGATTTTTATTCATCAGACAAAACCTTAATGATATTTAAAGAAAAACAAAATACTCGTATGCTAGAAGCAATCAGATATGTAGAATAAATTGTTATTTCAACCATAAAAAAAAGACAAGCAGACTTATTGGATAGTAGTTAATTCAATAGAATATGAGTTCAGATATTAGTTTCAATAATTTCATAAGAATGTGTAAATTCCTACATTTCAATTAATGGCAATAAAATAAATATACTCAATACTTTTGTTGCATCTGTTAAAATATTTAATTCATATAGTAAAGGATAATACAAAACAACTTTATTATTGCAATCATAGCTACTTTTTTTTACTACTGTTAATTTCAAAACAGAACATACATTTTTAAATAAGTATATTTCATAATTGTTTTCAGTTTTAAAGAATTTCTCCTAGTATGATCCATTCCTAAATACAGGCGTATGAATAATACAAGTCCTATTCAAGAGAAAATCCTACATACACAAAAAAGTAGATTAAATTCTCTAATACTTCATGTATGCCTTAAAAAAAAAAAAGGCACCATTAAACCATTGATTGCTTTCCCAAACTGAGATTGTTCCGTTCAATATCTTCCTGTCTTATCAGCAGAACTTTGCTACACTTGTCCATATATGATATACACAAGGCAGATAAAGTATACAATTGTGACCATATTCAATTGTTAAAGGTTTACAATTCATCTATTTTGTTTTCTTAATAGCATTTCTAGAGTTTTCACTTGCCTTTTGCTTTGAAATGCATTTTGGGCTCCACAATTTGAAATCTCCCTTCACACACGCACATACACACACATGGCCTCACAAAATAACTGTTAGATTTGAGTTTTTGACCAGTGTCTTGGAGAAATCTTGATTAATAAAAATAAGTGGTAAAGGCAGTAGCAATTGTGTGTAGTCTGAGACAATCATTGACAACAGAAGCACATATTGTTGACATGAGACTCTCCTTTTCCAAACAAAGATCCTAGGTAATGATCATGAGTGAGCTTGATTACATCAAAAACTCTGGAAAAATGTGAGTGTGCATGTGTGTGTGTGCGTGCCTTCTCATGGGAATCTTAAAATGATATTGCAAATTGATTTTGGAAAGCAGTGGGGAAATCTTTCTACAAGAGTTAGTATATGGCTAAACAATCACAAATTGCCCATTAGTACTATGAAACGTTACTCGGCAGGTTTTTTTCTACAAAAAATAAATAAAAGAATAAATAAATAAATAAATTCACAGTATTCATGTCTATCAAATATTGATTTGAAGAATATCCAATTTATTATTCTGCAGCTTATATGAGTTTTTTAAAGTGCTGATCAAAATATCATAATATTAACAAAATTTCAAGATTTTTAAAGAGACAAAATTATTAGCCGATTATTTTGATATTCAATGGATAGGACAAAAGGGAATCTAAAGTGAGAAATGCTTGAAATCTATGAGTTGCTTCTTATTTTTCGATTCCATTTTTGCTAACTGAACATAGTGATTCAATGATCAATTGATCAATGACCAATTTAAATCCCAGTGACACATCCATCTTTCTGAGAGGATGGCAACAGAAAATCTCCTGTTAAATGTGTGTTATTTTCACTTGTATGAAACTTTTTTGTTCTGCACAATGTCCTAACGGGTGTAAAAATAAACATACTTAAGAGATTTCACAAGAATAGTGTTTCTTCAAGGTATTTTGCTGTAATTTGATCCTCCTGCTATGTAGTTACTCTAAAAGAAATCACATCTATTCTTATTTATCACTATCTTTAAATATTGAGATTTTAAGTTATAATTTTGACTATGTCCAGAGCACAAATACAATAAGTAATATGTGTAATACGTGTAATATTTAAAGGGAATGGCACTATTCCTTTTAACTGTTGGTTGAAAGCAACATCTGCAATGCATTGGAAACTGTACAGTACAAATGCCAGAAATACTAGTAGAAATCCCACTAAGTGAACTACAGATCTGTGACTTACAGGAGGGCATGAAAAACATGTGATTTTAACTTTTAAGTATAAAGAGATGGAGACTTGTATGACATTTTATTGTTAGATATTAATTTTACTGATATGATTAGAGTGATTTTTGCATATAATTGATCATTGGATTTGTTTTGTTTGAAAATCGTTTGTGACCTATTACATAAACATTAATAGAATATGCATCTTCCACTTTTCAGGAGTAACATATTTTTCTACTATGTGTCTATTCACCTGTCTATTCACATCTTTCTGTCTCTATCATTTAAATCGATGCATTTTCATTCATATAAGATCAATGTCTTTAATTCTTGTGTTGCCTAATATTTTAGAGCTTTAACTATAACCACTTTTTTTGTGTAATTCTTCTATTACTTGACTGATTATTTACTGTGTAATTGATTGGTCTCTGATAAGAGTGTGTGAAAATCTCATTGTCATTATGGATTTGCTAATTTCTTCTTTGACTTATTAGTATTGTTTTAAAATGTTTCTACTAGTAACTTTAATAAAGTGTGCTTTTTACCATAATGAACATTTGTCTTTATTTCTGTTTTTACGCAAAAGAGGATTTGCATAATCAACAAGTACATGCTCACTTGATGGAACTTAATATTTTACTGGGATAGACAAGAAAAATTAAAACCTTGCTTTGCAATTCAGGTGATGATATCTGCTACCACACATGGGTTAGAGTGTGTGGGAGCAAGCTTCTTTCTTCTTTGAGGAGATGACTTTAGAACATAATCGTGACCATTTTCAGGCTGAGAATTCCAGACAGTAGCTACAAAGATCTGTACTATCTTAAAAGAATTTAAGGAATGTTTATATAACTGAATTAAAGCACCTGGTTAAACTGAACTGAGAAATGGGAAGAGGGGGATAAATGGGACTAGAGAAGAGAGAAGAGAAATTGGACTAGATTTGAGTTTGGTCCAATTTAGTAATGAAAGCCTCTTGAGTCTGGTTTTGAATCTGCAATTACATATTTGTAATTTGTTACAAATTTGAATCTGCAATTACATATTTGTTAGTATTTACTACGACTGATTTCTTCCATCCCTTAATTTGTACAATCTGAGTCATTGTGCTTCACATGTCTCTTCTGAAGAGCACCTCACTACTTTTTTTTCTGTCTTATTTAACCTGTTTATCTTTACAATAAAGAGCAGAATAGAATAGCGATCACCAAAACATCCCCTGGATTCAATTGTGTGAAATCAGGCAAATTTATTTAAATTCTCTAGGTTGTATTTGCCTTTTTCATTGGATAATGAAAATAGTTATAGTGCTTATATGATGTGTATGCATGAAGATATAAAAACTATCTAATGCATGTAAAATCTTTAGCATAGTGACTAGTTTGTGGAAATTTTCAGTTAGTATTAGCTTTTAGTATTATGTGAATTTACTCCATTCACATTTATTATAAATACTGACTTTACATCCACATACATGCACACATTATGTCACTATATCCTGTACATTGAGGATCAGATAACCACACAGAGGTTTGAGTCAGCTGAGAAATTAAAAGCCTAAATAATTAATAAGAAGTAAAAGACAAAAGACACACAAAAATAGTTTCACAGCAAGGGCCTAGTGGTGGATTGGACCTAATGGGCCGGATCTCTAACAAAATAAAGCAGGCCCTGCATGCTTTATTTATAGGGGAGCACATAAACAGGATTTATTGTGAGGAAGGAAGCATTCAAGAAGTGAGAGGCCTGTGGGGAAGTTGGCCTGATTGAAGCCTTATCACTTACTTAGGAATTCTTCCTCCTCTAGGCAGTTGGTGCCTTAAAGCTACTTGGGCGCACTTGTATCTCTTTCCACCTCTGGAGAGTTGTGTTTGAAGGGAGGGCTGTCTGAGCCAACAAATTCCATGGTAATCACAGAATCTCTTTGAGCAGGACACTGCCAAGGCAACAGAGCAGTCTGAGATTGGTGCGATGACACTGAGAGTTCTCCAAGGGGCACATACCTCCGCTTGGAGATGTCTCAGACAAACCCACAATTCATTTATTGCTCCCAACACATTATTAGTAGTATTTTGTTTTGGGTTTTTTTCTTCCCTTATGTTTTCTCTTCCAGCTTTATATTAGGTTAATGCATTTCTTTTAATACTTTTTTCCTCTTTTTACTCATTCTGAAGCTATATATTTCTCTTCTGTTAGCTGTTTTCCAGTGAAGGATTTCTTAAAATTCTGCTTTTAGATAAAAGGAAAGTGTATATATGATGTCTGCATATGAATTACAAGTGTAATGAAAACAAGCGAAAATCAGTATCACACCAACTCTAATACTGACACTGAGATTCATTAGTAATTTAAATATTAAGTTGTACTTCTGATATAACATTTTGTGGCAATGACTATTAAAAAATTCAGAAAATAAGAATATGGTTAAACCACAGTAAGATGGACTTTAGTTATGACGTCAAGATTTTTAAGTTAATGGCTCACTTATTTCAATGGTGCTTTGAAAACAAATCATCTTTTGTTTCCCCTATTAGTTGCAGAGGATATCCTGTTTCCAAAACTTAGTCTTAAAAGAGGTATCTCTACCATATGCATTGAGGAATGATACCTGGGCTAAAAAGGTACCCTGCTTTAATTAGTATTTCTTTTGTTCTTCATAAAATTTATCAGTTAGATCTTGTTTGGGAAGTCATGGTTGTCTTGAATTAATTCATGAATATGATAAAGGAGATTGGAATACATCATTTCTTCCAATGCTGATAGTCCTGTATGTGATTGATTATAGGTACACAGGAGAAAATGTCCCAAATCACCAAAGTTAATTTTAGTCAGAATCTTTGTTTATTAAGGAATACATTTTTATAAGTCAGAGAAATCCACTGAACATAGGTTAAGAAGTTTCAGATTATCATGAATATTATGGTTTAGATATGCAGTGTCCCCCAAAGTCTCATGTGAGAGGCAATGCAAGAAAGTTAAGAGTTGAAATGATTGGGTTATGAGAGCCTTAACCTAGTCAAAGCATTAATCCCCTGATAGAGCCGGGTGCGGTGGTGCACGCCTGTAATCCCAGCGACTCGTGAGGCTGAGGCAGGAGGATCACGAGTCCAAAGCCAGCCTCAGCAACTTAGCAAGGTCCTAAGCAACTCAGTGAGACTCTGTCTCTAAATAAAATACAAAATAGGGCTGGGGATGTGGCTCAGTGGCCGAGTGCCCCTGGGTTCAATCCCTGGTTCCAAAAAAAAAAAGAATCTCCTGATAGAGATTAACTGGGTGGTAGTGGTAACTGAAGGGTGGTAGGGCATGACTAGACAAGGTGGGTTACTGGGGTGTGCTTTTGGGGTGTATATTTTGTAACTGATGAGCCAAGCTTAATCAAGGTTAGTCTCTCTGCTTCCTGATTATCATGTCCTGAGCTACTTTTCTTCATTACATCATTCTGCTATGATGTTCTGCCTCACCTTGGGCCCAGAGCAATGGGCCCTCCTTGGACTAAAACATCTGAGACTGTGAGACCCAAGTAAACTTTTCCTCCTCTACATTGTTCTCATCAGGTCTTTTGGTCGCAACTGAAAAAATCATGGTAATATGTGATAAACCAGAAAAGAGACAATTCTTAGCATCTTTCATTTCTACTCTTTCTCAGCAAATGCTTCAATAATCTCAGACTCTAGATGAGTTTTCTCTGCATCTAAATCCACATAATGACAATTTCCAGGTATTTGTATAACCTATCCCTGAAAGGCAATCACATGCTTACACTGAAGTCACAATTTTGAATTCCCAGAGCTATAATAACAGGTGAGTATGTCAATCCACTTTCTGTGGCTATAAAAAATATCTGAGTCAGGGTAACATGTAGAGTATAATTAACTCAAGGTTTTGGAAACTAAAGGGCATAGTGTCAATATCAGTCCTGCTCTGATGCAAACATCCAGCAGAGACTCTTATTGTGGGAGCATGTTTGAGGAGAGGAAACATGACAAGATAGAAAGCCAGAGAGTAGGGCTTATAAAACTCACTTTCACAGAATTAACCCCCATCCCATGAGCACTACCTTATCTAATCAGAGGCTAGTGCCCTGATGATCTGATCAAATTGCAGTAGGACCCCCACCTCTGGGGGAAGAGCCATATTTGCTACTAAGTGGCAAAGAACTTGGCTGAATTGTGTCTATGCCATAGTACTTTTTGGAAGGAGGATATTAAAGCCCTGAACTAGGATTTTAGCCAAAGAAATTTAAAAAATTTAAAGTGTTGAGGATGCTCTTGGGCTTTTTTATCCCCATGAATTATTTTGATCATATATATAATGTGCAATGATCAAATCAATATAATCAGCATATCTGTAGCCTCAAACATTTACCATTCCTTTGTTTAAGGACATTTCAAATCTCTTCTAACTATTCTGATATATACCATGAATCATTGCTAACTAGAACACTAGAACTCATTTGCCCTATCTGACTGTATATTTATACTCAATCACCAAAATCCTTCTCTGTATCCACCCCCACCCTTCTAAAAATCTGGTAACTACTACCGTCTCTATACTTATATAGGATCCCATAATTTTTGAAAGCATGAATGGAATGGAGGATACTACATAAACTGAAATTAGCCAGACACAGACAGAAAAATATCACAAGTCCTTGCTTTTATTTGGAAGCTAAATAATTTGCTTTGTAACCTTTCTTAACTGCTTATAGTAAAAATTGAGAGGAATGAAATAAATTAAAAATAGAATTTAAAATCAAGAGACAATCAGAATAAAACATTTTTAAAATTTTCATCTTGGTCACATAAAGAATAAATAAGTGTGTTCAGAAGATAATGTGGAGAGCGGGCTATGCTCTGCTTTCATTTATTCCATAATGCATCTAGAAAAGCAGTTTCCAAGCTATGTCTGAACCTGCGTTACTCCATTTTGTAAAGCAGTAGTTTTCCATAAGCTACTTCATTTTGAGTTTAATTGCTGAGGTAGAATGACTCTACACCTTGCTTGTATCAGTAAAAACCATCATCTGCTTAGCAACCATAAGTCACAAACTGATAAATAAACTAATCTTTTTAACAAAAATGATCACATGTGAATGTATCAAATTAATCAGAAGCACATATATGTATGGGCATATAAAACTCATATTATGTCATGCTAAGTGAGATTAGCCAATCCCAAAAAACCAATGGGCAAATGATCTCTCTGATAAGTGAATGATGATACATAATGCAAGAAGGAGGGAAGGAGGCAAGAATGGAAGAAGGATGGATTGCACAGAGGAGAAAGAGGGGTGGGATTGGATTGGGAGGTAAGAACAATGACAGAATGAGACAAACATCATTACCCTATGTACATGTCTGATTACACAAATGGTGTGACTCTACTTCGTGTACAACTAGAGAAACAAGAGCTGTACTCCATTTGTGTACAATGAATCTAAAGAAATTAAAAAAAAACTCATAGTGGAAAAACAAGGCCATGAGCTTAATAAGCATAGCAGACCTCTGAATAAAGCAACCATCTCACTAGAGGCCCATAAAAGGAGAAGTGTCCTGAGACTGAACGTGGCAGCACACTGACCCCATCACCTAGTCACTTGTCAGTACCCTTGCCTAGGAAAATTGCCACAGCCATGAACTTCTGAATCTCTGTTCTCAGGTTTCTGTGGAGGACAATTCCTCCTGCCTTTGATGACCATGCACAACCCACTCCAAGCCAACTTTCCAAGCTAACATTCTAAAACTGCCATCCATTCAGACCTTAGAGAAAAGTAAGTTCCTGTGTTTTGATATCCCTTCATGCAAAAAAGTTTGTCAGCTGGCTCATAATCTTATCTAATCAATAGTGACTTTGCATTTGTATCTGTTTTCTGCCTTTGCGTTCAGTTCAACCTCCTCAAACTCTTGTAATTTCCTTAACTCGGTCTTAACCTCTTAGCCTTTCTGTATATATATGTATTTGTGTAAAGCGTGAAGTGTGATTTGAATGTTATAGATATTAAAATTTAAGATTGGAATAAAAGAACTTGTGTTTACTGAACTTAGGACTAGTAGGTGATCCCCAGGTATTCAGTTAAGTACCACTGATTAAAATAGCATAGCCTGCCAAATAATCATTATGCAATCTATTTGGACTTGTGGATAGACACAAATGTGTATATTAGTGACATGGCTCCCTCACCAGAGACAGTATCACAGGTGCAGGCAAAGAACCTTTGTTAAGGAGATTAGTATGGCTAGAAGAAAGGAAAATACTATTCCTCAGGGCAAAGGAAGGTATTTCCAAGACCATTGATCTTTGAGGCTGAGATTGCCTTCTGAGGCCAAGATTGCCAGGACATGGAGGTCAAAATAGTTACAGGAGAGGGGCCCAGGGTTCTCATGCAACGCGGGAGCTTACTAACCAGGGTCAATCAATTTTCTGGTCCACACATTTCAGTACTCTTTAGCCACCTCCAATTGCATTTGGATCACCATTTTCAAGGGAACAAATGGAAGAATCTTGGCTGCATCTATGTGATCCTAACTGCAGACAAGCAGAGTGTGAACTGTGGAGGTGAGATTGTCTACACTTAGATCTCAAAGGATACCTTGGAAAAGATGTGTTGCCCAGGCAGAGAACTACCACAGGGGTGGGAATACCATAGAGACCACACTAGGACAATGCCTATTGGAATTATACGACGAGTAGTGGAGTTGAAGGGGCAGGGATGCTTCCAAGCTCCCAGATCTGCACAGTCACTAGACATCCAGGCCAACTAGAGAGTCACAGGTAACCAACACCAATCCTTGTAATTTGCAATGTGTTATGGTTTAGATGTAAAGTATCCCTTGATAGATTATGTGGAGACAATGCAAGGTTTAAGGTGAAATGATTGGGTTATGAGAGCATTCACCTAATTAGTGAATGAATTCCCGATAGGGAGTAACTAAGTGAAGGCAGGTAGGTTATGGCTGAAGGAATAGGTCATTGGTGGGCATGCCTTTGGGGTTTATATTTTGTCCTTTTCTTTTAGATTTTTTCATTTGTTCTTATTAGCTACACATGGCAGTAGCTAATGCATTTTGATACATTATACAAAAATGAAATATAACTTCTCATTCTTCTGTTTGTACATGATATAGATTCACACCAGTCCAGTAATCATATATGTACATTAGGTAATAATGCCCAATTCATTCTACTATCCTTCCTACCACCAAACCCCCACCACGTCTTTCACTCCACTCTGCCTAATCCAAAATATCTCTATTTTTTCTGAGCTCCCCCACCCTTATTGTGAATTAGCATCTGGATATCAGAGAAAACATTCGACCTTTGGTTTTCTGGGATTGGTTTATTTTGCTTAGCATGATATTCTCCAGCTTCATTCATTTAACTGCAAATGCCATAATTTCATTCTTCTTTAGGACTCAGTAATATTCCACTGTGTATATAGATCACATATACTAACAGATTCAAAAACAAGGTAAGCAGATTACTAAATATAGTTTTTTAGTAACATAATTTTAAACATCTGAATTCAGAAAATGAATTTCATCCCCCTTCTAACATTTGTCATGTGTACAACTGTAGGAAGCAAATAGGAGAGATTAGAAAAAAATCTGTAATTTTCATGTTTAGAGCAGCTAAAAGTTAAATCAAATTAGCATAATTTTTGTATTCCTTCCTTGGTTTAAAGTTTATCATAAGGACCTTATTTTGAATTATGCGTTACTAATTCTAGTCAACATTTAGGAAATGGAATATCTGCATATAATACCTAATGTTAGCAAATTTCAAATATTTATCACTTTAATTTCACAATACAGAAGTCCAAATAAATATCAGAGATTATCTGAAAACACACACGCGTGCACACACACACATGTACACATATATGAAACTGAGGTCTAAAGAGAAGAAATCATTTTTCTCAAGACCATATAAGGTTGATCCACTGGGCAAGTCACCTTGATCCCACTACTTCTTAGACTCTTTCATACACCCCTTACCATGTAGCCTTTCTAGAACTCATGGGGGAATTACAGGCCTTTAATTTGTTCTCACATCACAACATAAAATATTTATTGCTGGTTAAATACACTTTTATACCAACTAGCATTGAATGAAATGGTAGTGTTACAGACCATGAACCTTCCACAAGACTGAGGAACATGCAGGCCCTCTCTTCCTCTGACTCTTACACCAGATTGGAAAGATTTCAGATACGTTGCTCAGAGTTAATAGGCAGGAGTTTATTAGAAGGGGGAAAAGGACATGCTCAGGGGAGAAAGTGGGATCTCTGAGACAAATGAGACAAAATGTCCCCCTGCCCTCTAATTTTATTGGGAATCCCAAGGAAGTTTCCAGAGTCCCACTCAAATCTCTCTTCTGATTTCTGATTGACAGAAACTTCATGAACCTCTTTTGAAGAGATGGTGTTGTGCTCGCAGAGAAAATTAAGATCCCCCCCTTCATTTTTGCCTCAATTTTCTGACTCTTTAATCTGTTTATTACCCGTCAAACAGCCTTATCAAACTGTCTTTCTCAGTGTCCTGATGTTTAGTTGCCAGAGTGATTGAGGGATGTGATAGTTTCTGTGTATGGGAGGGTCCATGCCACCTGGAAGGTGTGATATGATATTGAAACAATAATTTTCTTAAGGTGATGTTACTAAGCTGGGGAAGATTTTAACATGCCGGGACCCCATCTTCCAAGTGTGTATTTCAGATAAGGATCCCTGTGGTTTTCAGTCACCCTTCATGATTTCCTTTTCCTACTCACCCATTCATTCATAGCTGACTAGCTACCTAGCAATAGGATTAATAATTCTATTTATAGTGCTCTGAATATTTTTGAATTAGAGAAATTTGATTGAAAAAAATTGATCATCTCAAAAATTTGATTTATGTAACAATTGGGGATGTTCCAAGAAAAGACCCTTCGACATGTAGATTTTCTAAAAAGTCCCTTAATATTGAATATTTAGTTCCTTTATTTTATACAAAGGAATCTCTGCAAAATAGAAATAAGTATGTAATTAGGTATTGATATTTATAAAGTAGATAAAAATTCTGAAATTTCCCTAATACTTGCAATATCAGCCATGTTTAGTATCAAATTATCAAATTGTTATTTAGGACAAAACTTCTTGTAAATTAAACACTTTCAGGAAAATTACATGTAATTCTATCATTCAAACTCTTTCACAAGCTTCTATAACTGTTGTACTGTATTATTACTTTAATATCAAAGGGCACATTTTCTCTACTTATGCAATACATTAAGATCCATAAAGAAGCTCTGATCCCTTGTTAGTAAACAAGTAATAAACTAAGATTTTTGTTGAGAAAAATAAAAACAATTATTTCCATCACATTTATACTTCTGGCAGTTCATGCAGCAAAGTTTGAAAACTTAGGATCCTCAATATCTTTTAAAATAAATGGTAGAGGAGATATTTTATAACTAAACAAGATGAATTTATTTCCTTTGAAACATAGGGAAGTGTTTTACAAAGAAGAAATTCTTCTTTTAGGAAACACAGGAGCATTCTCATTTTTCCACCAGAAACACCTGTCCTATTTCTTTCATTGAAATTCCATAGTTCTTGGAAAGTAAAAGAAAAAAAGTCTTTAAACCATCACTTATCTGAGTTTTTATATGAACTCTTTCCATTTTATTGGAAAATGAGTTTAACCTTCAGACATTCCAATAATTTATCTATATTTTATGACCAGATGCTTCAAGAAAAGCTTAAGATTTATTCCAAGTGCTATGGTCAGTCACCAATGCAGCACAAATTTTATTGAGTACCAACTGTACAGATAAAGCTATTTTAGGCACTGGCTTCCTAGTGGAGATCTTAAACATGAGGATTGTGTTTCAGAAATTTTACTGCAAGTTTATGTTATTCTGCCTTTAATTTCTTGGAAAAATAATAATGCCATTAGAAATGCATATGACTTTATATTTAGTGAGACTAGTGTAATTAGTGATATGAGTAAAAACATATTTCTTGAAACTGTTATCTTAGCTATTAATGCTGACATTAGTGGTGAATTTTACAATTAAATTATTGTCTAGTGAAAAATTATATTTAAATGTGTATATGTGTATGTGTATATATATAAATGATATGATTTTATAGGAATAACTAGAAGCTTGTGAATTAATGTTAACAGTTTTCAATTCTTATTATGAATTAGTTTTAACATTCTTATTTAAAAAATTATAAATTTAAAATTTGATAAAAATTTTCGTATAATTCTGGATGGAAGGCTCCTTTTACCCTATAAGATAAATCGAATTTTGGTTTTGAAGAAAGAAATCTCATCACATGCCAAGACCCTTATGCTGTAAAGTGGCAGATGCAAGGCCCAGAAACACATACTGATTCCTCTTGGTCTCGTTAGTGAGTAAGGAATATGGATGTCATAAACCCAGTTGGGCTACATCAGCAACACTACATTAAGCAGTATATACAATTTCTACCTTTATGGACTGATATACTTAGCATTTATGAAGACTCATTTTTCTATTGCCTGAAATAATCCTAATAGTGTGTGCAACTAAGAGCTCCCACAAATAATGAGAAAATTGTTTACCTATAACCATTTTTAATACTATGGGCTATCTTGAAAGCATAATGAATTCCTCTTTATTCTCTTTGTAGAACATCAATTCAGACACATAATCTGTTAGAATTCAGGAATAACCTAGGAGATAATAAAAGAATGGTGAATGAACCGGGTAGTCTCTAAAGGTGCAGATTAGCTGCTGTGTACATCCCCCTTCCCACCATTCACACCACTTGAGAAGTCCAAAAAATTCTGAAGATACATTCATTAACAAATTTCTTCTCTGAGAGGAGCAATATAAATGAATAGGAATCTTTTATCTTCAGGAATAAGAAGGCACACTGAAGAAAAAGGACATACCAATGATAAAGTTTATTAGCTATACAAGAAAGCACAAAGATAAGGAGCAAAGTGAGTTGTGTAATTAACACTTAAAAGTCAAAACAAATATGAAATCAACAGGCTATATAGAAATTAACACAGCCACATCAATGCTTGCAGCAGCTCAATTCACAATAGCTAGACTGTGGGACCAACCTAGATGCCCTTCAACAGATGAATGACTAAATAAACTGTGGTATATATACACAATGGAATATTATTCAGCCTTATGGCTGATGAATAATATTATGGCATTTGCAGATAAATGGATGGAATTGGAGATTATCATGCTAAGTGAAATAAGCCAATCCCAAAAACCAAAGGCCAAATGTTTTCCCTGATAAGTGGAAAATGATATATAATCGGGTTGGGGGGGTTGGGGGTGAGAGTAGAATGGAGGAACTCTAGATTACATAGAAGGAAATGAGAGGAGGAGGGGGCAGGGTATGAAAAATGGTGGAATGAGACAGATATCATTACCCTATGTACATGTATGATTACATGAATGGTATGAATGTACATCATGTACAACCATAGAAATGAAAATCTGTACTTCATCTCCATTTGTGCACAATGAATCAAAATGCAGTCTATAAAAATTAATAAATAAATAAATGATAAATTAAGGAATTAAGGGATTTTTAGAATGGAGTAAGAGCTTGCATATATATTAATATATGAGTATGAAAATAATGGGTGGGGAAGATGGAATGAAAATGACTAAACCTGATGGTAGTCAGACTTCCTGGCACAACCCTGAGTTTACCATATGTTCCTAATTTAGATAAGTGGGCCCTTTTCAGTAACAAATTGACTTGTGAACATTATACCTCAAAAATTAGGAAAAGAAATTAGAGTGAGATTCTTGGGATGTAGTGGTGCTTGGAACGACCTTTGAGTCTTAGGGCACAGTATAAACAGGAGCATTCTTCATAGGTTAAGGAAAAGAATTCTCCAAGAAAGTGTCTGCATGGGAACAGTACAAGGTTTTTCACTCTACAAATAACATTTCCACATACCTTCATAGCTCAGATATCACTTTATACTCTGTGGAAGACACAATTCTAAAGTAATTTAAGAATTATAAGAATTATGAAAGGCCATCCCTTTCCATAACCCAATTATTATTAAGTAAGTTTTATGATCAAATCTGAGCATTGATTTGTGTGTTTTTTTATTTTAGTGTTAAAACCTTAATTCCTCCCCTGTGACCACAATTCCCTGTCCTTCCTGCTCTCCACTCTTCCCTTGTTTCAACTTCAACCACTCTCACCATCTTATGATACTTCTTTTTCTTCAAGCTTATCAGGACTACTCCTGTATTTACATCTTTCCTTACCTAAACATTAATGCTGTATTTTTTTTTTAATTGCTCTCCTTTGAGGTTTGTAAAGTTCTCTCATCCTCTGTTCTTTTCTATTTATAGACTTGAGTTAATATAATCTTTCAGTTTCTCCATACTTACACTTGGCAATTCAACAACTGCAAGAACAATTATATGTGATATTCAATTTTAAATGGACTCAGTGTCTCTACTTCCTGTTTCCAAATTTGCTGTACAAAATCCACTTGTTCTTAAATATACTATTGTCGCTTCAGATCAATCATTTTCAGCAACGGACAGTATCTCCTACAGTACATACCGCAGTGAAATTGGGTAGGAAAATACCTTAGTCTAATGACTAACCCTATAACTATCTTTTAAATACCCATGTTATTTTTTCTTATGAATTGTATTGCCTCCATTTCCCTCCCTAAAGTCTGTTTATTCTTAGCTGATTTTTTTTTTTCTGATCTTGAATTACTTTTTTTTTTCTACGTCTTCAGCATCTTTTTCTCTACAACCATATTTCCTACAAGGAATTTGTATATGAATTTCTTTCCTATTATTATATTATTATTTAGCTACTATATTCTGTATATCACAGAATGAGATTGACACCATTTTCTATAATGTCCATACAGTGCTTAATGTTATTTGTTTTGTTTTTGTTCTTGGTTTTTGTTTTTTGTTTGTTTGTTCGTTTTTGGTATTGGGAATTAAACCAGGTGCACTTTACTATGGAGCTACACTCCCACAACCCTTTATTTTAAATTTGGAGACAAAGTCTGCTAAGTTGCTAAGGCTGGCCTTAGATTTGTGATCCTCCTGCCTCAGCCTCCCAAGTAACTGGACTTACAGGCATATGCCATTATACCCAACTCCATACAAATATTCATAAGATTCAAGAACCTCATAAAACTCCAAAAGGGGCCACAATTGAGTTTGAATTGAAAGAGGGTGATATTAACAAGGATAAACAAAATCAGATATATATCCATGCAAATAATGAATTACATAAATTTACTATTGTATTAAAAATGGACTATGAAGAAGTAAGTGTCTGATCTGCTGCAAGAGTAGGGGGTTACAGTTTAGTTCAAGGAGTTGGCAGAATAACCTCGGTTAATCAAACTGGTAAAATTAATATTAAAATAATTTTAAAATGTTACTTTTTTAGGTAGTTGATTAAACATAAGAATTTACCTAGGTAACTCCCTAATAAATTGTTATCTAGAAATTTTGTGTATAGGAGGAAAAATATTTAGTTCATAAAGAATGGAAACTCTGTTATGTTAATTTATGAGCAATTTTAAGTGTTTTGTTTTTTCAAAATCCAAGAAAACAATTCAGATATTCTATTTGTATCATGGAACATAAAACAATCATTGATATGAAAAGTTAACAACCAATTTGTTTCTCTTTTTTTTTGTATGAGTAGCAAGCAAACTGTATACAGTACAATTCTTCAATTCACTGTACTTTCATTTCAGCATGTTTTTCGACTTTAGCGCTTATCTTTAAATTATCTTGCAAATGTCGGAAAAGTATTGCTATTTATATAAAATTGTATTTAATATTGTTTGTGTAGGAAATTTGGTTTCCCAAGTATAACCAACAATCCTTGTACTAGATTTTAAAATAACTACTATGTCACAAAATGTATCTTTACAAAATTATACACACACAAAGAAAGGCACAGAATAAAATCTAGTTTCTTTTTATGTTTCCAATTAATAAGTATGGTATTAAATCAAGAATGACTTTTGATATCATCCATTTAGTTTAGAACAAAATTTTATATTTTCATATACATATGCATATTGTAGTAACTACCAAGATAAATTCACAGTTTGACCAGTTTTTCATGTTGTTGCTAATTAAGTGATGAAGAAATAAATTGAGTGATGTGTGAATGTGTATGTGTGTGTACAATATTAACATATTTTAAATTTCTTCAAAGGAGGAAGTTGATTTAAGAAAACAGGTCAAAAACAAATCAAAAGAACTTTAGATTTTAAAATAATTTTCTTAAATTAATAAATAATAAATAGAGACTTTAATTCAAGATGAAGATTGAAATTAAGTAAGTCATGTATAGTTTTCAGTAGTATGGCTAAGATTGTAAATTTTATATTATATAATAATGTTAAATGATTTAGTTTTTAACAATATTTATACTGACATTGATAATCCATTGATTTTAAATTATGAGTTATTATTAATATTATTGGCAGTTGAATATATAGAAATGACGACAGATCAGAGGAATTATGTTTATGGAGCAATTATTAGCATGATTTCTTTGTATTTAGCTCTGATGCTTCGCTTCGGTAACTTTCAAAATTATAAAACTTGCATATAACACACATACTTCCACTGTGTAGCTAAAAGATGCAATTATGTAATACAATATCCCAAATTTTATTCTTCAGAAAACATGTAAGCAGGTTTTATGTGTTGCTTTGTGTCCTCACTTGAATAGATACGTTCAGTTCCTAACACAAAGTACCTCAGAATATGACTTTGTTTGGAAATAGATCTTTATAGAGGTGATCAGAGAAAAAGGAAGACGTTAGGTTGGCCATGAACCAAAATGATGATGTCCTTTTATCTGAGAGGGGAAAGTTAAGCACATATGAAAACAGATGGAAATTAGAACTATGATGCCACACAACAAAGACTCTCTGGGGTGCAAAAGCTGGAAGATGTAAAGAAGGATCTTATCTCTACAGGTTTCAGGTGGAGCATTGCCCTGACAATATCTTGATTTCAGATCTAGGCTTCTGAACTCTGAGAAAAGGCAGTTCTGTTATTCTAAGCCACACCATTTCTTATGGCATCCCTAGAAAAACTACCATATATATTAAGATAAGAAAACAGGGGAGATCCAAGATGGCGGATTAGAGGAAGGCTGCATTCCTACTTGCTCCGTGGATTCCTACTTGCTCGGGATTCAAACAGCAGGAATATGACTCTCAACGAGATTTTATATTCAAAGCACATATAAGGGGTCCCCAGGTGCCGCTCCAGAACCAACTCAGCCGGGCTGGGCTCGGCCCGCCGCGGGCAGC
>JAJEJO010003162.1:4870-51982 GCA_020662805.1 Glaucomys volans
GCTGCACCTCTGCACATTGAGGGGGAGCCTCTGGACGCCATGGCTGCTGCCACACCCCCTCCTCCACAGAGAGAGCCGGAGGGGCAAAGGCCAGCAGCGGAGTGCACCCCAGCCCGGCTCACGGCCGCTGCTGCCGGGCTCTGTCAGTCTCCGTAGACTGGTCCTCTTGGTTCCTGTGTGTAAGGGATCAGCGTGCCTCCTCCTGTCGGAAGGCGTTCTCAGCCTTGAGAGAGAAGGCCCTCGTGGGTTGTTCATGTCTGCCCTTAAAAGGGTGAGGGGAGTCCCACCTGGGCCTCAGAGTGGGGCCTCCACAGAGGCTTGCTTAGGTGAGGTCCTAGGGTGGCCTGGCTTCACAGAGAGGGGGAACGAGGACAGAGGTGGACAGGCGCACAGAGAAAATGGTGTGGAGAGGCTGGGAGACCCGGGTCCCGAGAGCCCAGGGCTGACGTCTGGGACACCCTCCCCAGGCCATGGAGGAGCAGCTCCCCAGCCCCCAGGCTCCAGGGCTGGGGACACACTAGTCAGTTGTCAAGCCACCTGCCTGCCGTGCTTAGCAACGGCAGCCCTCGCAGACCCAGACGAGGGATTCTAACTTAAGATCGCATGCTCCAAGGAGGAGGAGTGGGCCGGCCATGAGCCACCAGCCACACCCTGGGTGGGGGCAGCGGGACCTGTGCACGGGTCCTCCCCAGGACCCACGCACACCTCCACGGGGTCCGTCTGGGGCCAGAACCTGCACCCGCAGTTCACTGGTGAGGGACCGGCCTCTGCCCACAGGCTGCTGCTGCTCAGGCAGATCCGGGCTCACCGCACAGCGCACCTCCTGTGCTGCAGGAGGAAGCTCGCCCTGTCGTTGTTTAGACACGCTGTTCAGTTACGAAAACAGATTATAAAAGCAGACGACGTCACAGAAACCTGGAACAGAAAGCCCTTTCCCATCCTGATGGAGAGTGAATCCATTACCATTTCTCACATGCATATATTTTCTCTTAGCTAAAATTTCATGCCGCCACGGTTTTCTATTCTGATTTTCCACTCTGCCATCTTATATTTTTGAACATCATTTTCCATTTTAATTTTCTTGCTGAGACATCCAGAACCAGCATTCCAGTGTCTGCTTGGTGCTGTGAGCCGAGGACAGCTCCCCTCCTCTCCTGGACGGCAGGGCAGGCCGTGTCCCCACGTGTGCTCCTGTGACACTGAAAGCCCAGAGCACACCCTACAGAAGACAGACGTGCCCGGGACCCTGCCAACCTCAGTCCACCCTTCTGCTTCCTTTCCTGCCCCTGCAGGGAGGCCTCCATGGGCTCCCAGGCCTCGGGCTGTGGGTGTCTGGGACGGTTTGCAGACCGGAGGGTGCAGCTCAGTGGTCCGTGCTTGCCCAGCACATGTGAGGCCTTGGATTCCGTCCCTAGCACTACAAAGAAGAGAGAATTTAAAGACTAATAAATAAAACACCTTCAAATAAAAGGTGTGGGGAGGGTGGATGTGTGCCCTGGAGTGAAGGCAGGGGCTCACCCGGCCCGTCTTGCGCAGGCAGCACGGAATCACACTTCCATGTGACCTGGTGGGAAGGTGCAGGGAGGTGTGTGCGTGCTCCTGGGGACTTACCCCAGCTGGGCTCAGTCAGGGCAGCAGAGGGGGGTCAGACAGACTGGAGTCATAGCTCAGCCATGTCACATTGGCACCCACAGCAGTGCCCCCATTTCCTCTGAGTTGGATTAGCTGCAGTCAGAGCTGGAGTGGCCTCCACCTGACCCGAACAAGGCCCCCCGGGGGCTGAAGTTCCCCAGGCAGGGAGAGAGCCTGCCACCTCCGTCCAGGAATGAGTGCTGCCAAGCTGTGTCCAGCCTCGGTCACGCAGAATGGCCACCTCCCCAGTAGCAGGCGCTGCTCTCCAGCACTGAGGCTCTGCCGCTGGTTGGGAGCATGCGTCCCCCTTGGCCTGGCCTCGCCTGGGCCTGGGTAGCTCACAGGGAGCCACAGGTGTGGGCAACAGGCTCCTCTGGCCAGCCCTGCCCCACCTCCAGTCCCTCCTGCAGTTCAGGCAGAACTCAGGCCACTTCCACAGGACCCAGTCTGAGCAGAGCAGGACTGTCCCTCAGTGTCACATTCAACCTGTCCCAAGGGCCATGAGGACTGAGGAAGAGGACACCAGTGTGTCCCTGGCCTGGCTCCCGATACCATGTGTTTTATTTCAACAGCCAGGAGGGACCAACAGTGTGCCAGGACTGAGATTCCTGGGGCGGGGCGGGGCGGGGGCTGGGATCTGGTCAAGGCACCTCTGCCACACGGGACCTCGGGATCCTGGTTGCCAGCTTCTTCCTGGAGACCCATCCACGGGACCTGGAACTCCCCAGAACTCTTCTGTGGAGGCTACAGAGAGTGAGGCCTGAGGGTGGGGAGGGAGGCTGGAGCTGCAGCTGAGGCCTGACCTTGGAGGGAGGACCCGGGCCCAGGTCCGGCTCCAGCCACCTCCTGAGCTGGCCTGCTGCCCACCCGGAGCCACTCGGCTGCTGCCTTCAGCTCCAGGCTGCGGTCAGGTGCAAGGTGCCCACCACGTCTGCTTCCCAGAGTCGTCAGGAGAGGAAGGAGGCTGGGAAGGGCTTGGTGGAGGACGCCAAGTAGATATTGATTATTGATCACGGGCACTCGTTAGAACAAGTGGTAGAGAGTCAGCTAACCAGGAACAGCGAGGCCACGGTCTCCGAGGTGCCCAGGGGCAGGGCACTCTCTGCCCCAGGCCCTGCAAACCCTTTGGCGAACCTCCTTGTGTCTAGATGGCATGTAAAATCAGGTGTGCGCACCTTCACCCTGAGAGGACCTCAAGTTACCTGGCGCCACCCGAGCAGCTGGTGGGACAGCGCAGCACCGGTGTCATCTGCGTCACCCGCTCTGGGGAAGGAGCTCCTGAGAAGCCCTCCTCCCTGAGTGGCGCACAGCTTTCCCAGCCGCCATGACTGGCTGGATGTGAGGTGTGAGCTCAGTGCCTGGGTCTGCCTGAGGCCAGGTCCCCGCGCCCCCTGGGCGGAGCAGTTTGACCTTTGGTCAAGTGAGTGAATACAAATAAAACGGGACTGGCGTTCAGCTCTGCAGCGGTTGGTCATGCTCATTGCTTGACATAGGTGGGGGCTTTCCACAGGCACAGCCTCCGGCCTCGGAGTCCCCCGCTGTGCACACCGAGCACCCCAAGCACACCTACTCAGTGCACCCTCTGCACCCTGGGCCGCTCTGTCTACCGCCATATGCCCCACGCCTCAGACTCTGGGAAGGCTGCGTGTGACAGTGTCGCCCTAGTGCGCTTCCACATGTGCCTGGGCAGAAACGCCAAATTCCAAAGTGGGTCCTGCAATGGGAAGGGGGTACGGAGATGGAGGGGAATGAGGCTGAGCACCAGACTCACTGGACCCAGCGTGGGTTCTGTTCTTGATGAGGAGACTGTGGCTGAAAGGAAAATGGAAACCAATACTGACAAAGCTTTCACAATGGAAAGGAAAGCCGAGGAGCCGCGTCCACAGTGCTCTCAGCAGGCGCTCTTGCTCTCAGTGGGTGGCGTTGGGAAACCCATTCCCTCCAGGCTCGGTTGCACAGCCACCACAGAGACCAGGCAAGGTCACAGGCGGAGCTCTGCAGAAGGGCAGGGCCCTCGGTGGCTCCCCAGCACCAGGTCCCAGCTACAACCTGGGCTGGGGCTCCCACCTACACGGCAGCCTCGGCCCCGCACTGGGTCTTTCTAAACAAATCTAATTATGTCTTCCTCCCGCCTCCTCGAGGCTGAATGCCTCCGAGAGGCTGAATACACAAAAGGACAAAGGCCAGGCCACGTGGGAAAACAGAACTCTGACCCACAAGTAGGGCAGCCTGGCAAGGAAGCAGACCCCTTATCCAGTACATGGCTGCAGCCAGCCTCTACCCCAGACCCACCGGGACAGGCTTGTCACCCTCCAGGAGGCCAGAGACCAACCACTGGGGCGGTGGCCCTGCTGCCAGGACATGGCCGACAACTTCCCAAATATCATCCCTCCTTCTAACATGGGACCAACGGAGAGAGCAGAAGGTACCCCCGCCTGCCCACAGCAGGCCCCTCGGAGGGCCACCTGCAGCCTCTCTGGCCATGGCCCCCCTGCCCACCAGCACCTGCGGCTCCTCTGTCGGCCTGAGTCTCAGACTCCCCAGACACCGCAGGCCCCAAGCAAGCAGCCTGTGCATGCTCTGTCTGGGGGGACCGTGTGGGCCTCCGCACATCAAAGTCCCGGTGGCTGCTGTCCGCCTGGGCCCGGAGGTCAGTCTGTGCCACTGCCCAGCCTCAACCCCAGCCCCAGCCCTGCTCTGGCCCTCGTTCCTGCTATCCTGACCCCTTCCCTTTCTCCTTTCCTTCCTCCCTTCTGCCCTCAACTCAGATGCAGCCCGACTCAACCCCCGACTGCACTTCTCACTCCGAGCCCACCCAGTCCGAAGCCCCTGGAGGGTGGTCAGTGCTTACTACAGACCTTCTACAAGGGGACAGAGCAGCCCCAGAGCGGGTCCCTGTCTTTGCTTCTTCCCATGCCTAGCTCTGGGTACACAGCATACAGCAGGCACTCAATAAATGCAATTGACTGGAAGGGAGAATGGAGCAGGGCCTCTTGTAGGCCCCACCTCTCCCCCAGTCACAGGAAAGATGAGTGGCCCTCGGGTGGTGGCAGTGAGGGGTCTCTGTGGTAAGGGGCAGTGGGAGTGGCCAGTCCCCTGTCCCTCCTGAACTCCTCAGCACGGCTCCCACTCGACAGGGCCTGTGTGCTGTGTGAGGGAGGGTCTACGGATGCCCAGAGGTCCAGGGGAGCTCCACCTGTGCCGAGGGGCCACTTGTCTCTGTGAGATGAGAGGCAGCAAGTCAGGATGGACTCCTGTAAACGTCCACGGATTGTGAACTGGTTATAAACGGGCACCTCGGCCCCAAAGCGCCAGGAAGTCTGCTTTGTGTGAGATTTCTGCCATTTTTGTTGATCTATCCCCTTGGGCAGCAGTTAATGGTCAGGTGGGACCAGTTGAACTGCAGGGGGGCCCTGGGGACTTCCCCAGGCTCCGTGCGTTTGGTGCTGAGGACCTGGCCGCTGTCAGTCACAACGGATAGTAACCCGCGACCATTCCCCACGCTGAAAGTGGGTTCAGAGGAAGCCTTCTGAGGACCAGGGCACTCCTAAATCTAATCAGTGAAGATATCGCGCACATCCTGTTTCCTTAAATGATACAACAGGAGGTACTAAGTACGTGGGGGATTTTCTCTAACGCAATAACCTTTCTACCTCACTTTGATTCTTAGAGGTCCCTTTTTTTGGCTAAAATATTTTATTCTAAGTACACTGGAAGTTACGAAGGGTTTCTAAAGGCTCAGAAGTTCAATCCCCAGCTCTCTACTTCAATGCAGGAGGGTGGGTGAGCTCACCTGCCTCTGGGCGCACCCATCGGCAGCTCCCTGAGTCCCAGGTCCCAGGCCACAGCCTGCCTGGCGGTTCTGCTCATCCTCTTCACTGCCAGTGGCCACACCCATGTCTGTCTGGAAGAAAGCACGCGGTGGAAATGGCGCTCAGGCGGATGGATGGTTTCCTGGGCAACATCTCAGCTGGCTGGCTCTGAGCCTCTGCCCTCGACGTCCATCCCATGGCCTCAAGGGCTTCTGACCACCAGGCTCTGACTTGGAACTGTTTTCTGTTCTTTCTGTTCTGCCGTAGTAGTGGGGGCCAACCCAGGCCTCACACGTGCAAGGTCGCCCAGTGAGCTACCTCCCACCTCTGCTCTTGTTATTTTATTTGGAGAGCGGGTCTCACTAAGTTGCCCAGGCTGGACTCGAGGTTTGCAATCCCCCTGCCTCAACCTCCTGTGTCCCTGGGATCCCAGGCATGGGTCACTGTGCCCGGTACTGAGCACTGAGCCCGGTATCTCCTTGAACCCCACCTGCACCAGAGCCTGCACTGGCCTGTCCACTTCTCTGAAGAGCCTGAAGAACTCTTCAACCCAGAGGGAGGCTGTGTCCTGGCTGTGTTCTGCTGAGCTCAGAAGACCAGGGTTCCATTTTTAACATGGTCAATTTGCTTCTCATTCTGAACCCTAAGCCACCATCAACCTCATTTATGACAGGAGACCAGTTCCGCCCAGTCCTGAGGCTGGTCTGAAGCCACACACGGGCTGTCCACTGCCCCTGCCCACTTACATGGCCCCGCTAACTGCTGAGCAAGGATCTGGCACCCAGGCAGGAGGACAGGAGGACTAGCAGGACCTTGTGGAGTCAGGAGAATTGGGTTCACGTGCTCCAAAGCTCCATGCAGGAACTGAGAACCGAAAGCAAGGGTCTCGCTCGGGAAATCAACATGTCTGTTGGCCCCACTGAGAGACTCTGAGAGGCAGAGATCCTCCGATCCCTCTGTGGTGGGCTACCGAAGCTTCCCTGGCCCACTGGTGAGCGTCCTTGTAAAAGCCCGCCTGGACCAGTGCCTGCTGAGTCAGTTTAGTAAGAAGCCCTGCCTGCAGGTCTGGGGCTGCCTCCATGGGAAGTCTGAGGACCAGGTCCATCTTTAGGAAGAGCTCTAATGGGTGGATTTAGCCACAGCACCCAGCCTCTGATGTCCCCTCTCTGGGTCATTTCCTGTCCAGAGTCCCCGTCTGCTGCTTGCCCTTAGAGCCCTCTGGCCTGTGCTGCTCAGAGTTGAGCCCCTGTCCCGTCAGGATGGTCCTGTCTTCCTCCCTTGCTCAGCAAGTGTCACTGGATGGTTTTTCTTTAAGGACAGGCAGTAAAGGGCAAGAGAAGGGAGGTGGACGGAGAGAGAGCAAGCTCCTGAGGAAGACGGGTAGAGAGGGGGCGGGCAGAAGGGAGGCCACAGATGGGCCAACCTGCAGTCAGGCCACCGAGGACCCTTTCTGCCCCCTGGTTTGGGGCGTGTGGCCTGTTTCCACGGTTGGCTTGCAGGGCCGTGGGACAGGCCCGGATCCAGGGGCAGGATGCATTCTTTCTGGTTGCGTGCTGGCACCTGGATGAGCAGGAAGTCAGGCTGGCTGGCCCAGGAAGATGTGCAGGAAGGCTGAGCATCCCCGACCCCTGCACTCCCCTGCGGCGCTGACTGCACTCGAGCCCAGCCAGGTGCACAGACTGCCTCCGGAAGGTGACACAGGACGGGCTGCGCCTCACAGAGACCGGGAGGTCTGCACTCCCCGTGGTCTGCTCGCAGCCTCCCACTGTGAAAGCAGCAGCCAAGGTCACAGTGTCCAGCAAGCAGAGGCACCACCCTTCTCCAGGATGCCCAGTGGGGACACACAGCCCCTGCGCACCGTGCGGACCTGCCCAGTGGCCCAGGCAGCAAGTCAGCTGCCAGGCTGCCTCAGTGGCCTCTCAGACTAAGGCCCTGGCAAAGCCAGTTTCCATCACCCAGGGCCGCAGGACGGAGAGTTAGATCACGGGTGTAGACTGTCCTGCATGATCTCTTACAAAACCCTGGACGGAGTGGCTTGGAGAGTCCTTGAAACTTCAAGGCAGCTTCTTACAAGGCACAGGCTGTGCAGCAGTGCCAGGAAGCAGAGGTGGCAGGGTGGCCTGCCCTGCCCTGAGGTTGCGTTCTGGAGTGGTCTGCACCGGAAGCCTTACAGGAAGGAGGGCGGCCCTTCTTAATTCTAAGGTGCTAATCAATTTTGAAAATGTTAGGCTCCTCAAACTGCATCCTGAAGGCAGCTACGCGTTCCAGGAATCTTCACAACTAGTATAGGAAAACCTACTAGTATTTGCGGCTGGTTTTCTTATGGGTTTCTTCCCCACATGAGGGAGGGGGGTCCAGAGTGCGAGGACCTTGGTGCCCCCAACCCCTCTCCAGCTCTGGGCCCGCGTGCACTTCGGAGAAGCTTGTGGTCCCCAGGACAAGGCCTGGTGTGGGCTGTGCAGCTGAGGCAGTCGCCCAGCAGCTGAGCTGAAAAGCCTCCCTCTTTCTCCCCGGAAAGCGGAGGGGAGATTTCCTTGGAAAGCTGACACCCAAAAGAAAGGCTGCTATCCCACAATGCCCGCATGGAACCCAGAACATGACCCTGCTTCCATCATGGGCCTCTCCGCCCTCGGGGCTGGTGCAGGAAGGAGGTGGCTCTTGGAGCAACAGTGCCTGCCGCACAGGGACGGGAGGAGCAGTGACAGTAAAGGAGACACGGGCTCCTCCCGGCCAGGATGACGCCGAGTTCGGCTGTTTATTCACCTTGAGAGCTTCACATGGAGTTCAAACTCAGCTCCGGCACCCAGCACGGAGTCTGCCACATCTCTAAGATAATGGTGTTTTGGGGGAATGGCTTACAGACACTGAAGTGGGTCAAGGGGAGGAAACACCCACTAGGAGCACAAGAGGGACAGGAGGGGGCTGCTGGCAGAGGCTGTGTCCTCTGCAACTTCAGAGTCCTCGTGAACCTGCTGGGGAAGAAAAATCACCCACAGAGCATGCGGCCGCATCCCAGGGCCAGTGCCATCGGAGGGCTCCTCAGGGACCCTCACACCATCGTCATGACTTTCAGGGCCGCTGGCTGGAACCTGCGGATCTTTCTCTTCAGGGCCCTGGAGGCTTTGATGCGGCACAACTTTGGCACGGGGGGCAGGGGAGGCCTCGCGCCTGCCGGGGCCCGTGGGGGCTGCTGGAGGGCCACCCGTGGCCAGGCCAGCTCCCCGCGCCTGGCAGCTGCACCCTCCACCCCCAGGCGGCTGCCCCGGCTCTGGAAGCACCCCTCCGAGTCGCTGCTGCTGGACTCCCCGTCCCCAAAGCGGTTGGCGGTGTGGTCGCTGGCTGCCTCCTCGCTGCTGTCCGCGGGGGTGGACCGCAGCAGCGAGGCGCACTCGGCCGAGGGCTCCACAGGCTCCGGCTGGTTCCCGGCACAGGCGTCCTGGCGGGCCAGCGTGGGCCTGCCCTGGGCCTGCAGGCCACCTGCTCTCCTGCCTGGGGACCTCTCGGGCCCTAGGCTGGGCTCCTGACCACTGGCTGGGTGGGCCTGGGCTGAGATCTCCATGGTGGACTGCCACCCACGCTGCTTCCTCCTGGCCACCGCACAAAGCTGGGCCGCCTCAGTGGAAGCCAGAGCTTGGGACGATGCCCGGTAGCTCTCCCGCTGGGCCACCAACACAGGGACAAAGAAGGGCACAGGGTACAGAGTAGACTCGGAGCAGGACCGTCCAGGAGTGCCCCTGGCCAGCACAGGCCCCCTCCGGAGCCCTCCCTCCGGGGGCAGCCGGGGTGCAGCATGGACAGCCCAGGGTCTCTCCGGCAGCAGTGGCTCAGGCTTCCCAAACCTTGGCACCTGGTCACTGGCCTTCTTCCTCATCTTCACCGGCTTGGTCCTGGGGTGGCCCGTCTTCAGCCCTGTCCGGGAGGCTTCGCTGGCGGTGCAGGCAGGGTGGACAAGATGCCCTGGGGCCTGGGGGGAACTCTCACAGTCCACACTCCCCGAGGAGGGCGAGGTGTCTGGGCGGCAGTCACCATGGGGCTGCTGGGCCTGGGTGCAGGGAGAGGGGCCCACTGAGGCCTCCCCATAGGCATAGCAGTTCCAGGGTTGGGGTCCCTTCTCTGGGGGGTGTCTGGGGGACTGGGTGTGCAGGAGGGGTGCAGGTCCCGGCTGCCCAAGGCTGTTTCCACTGCTGGGCCTGCTCTGAGCTGCCCCTCCCAGATCCCCTCTCCATGGGGCACAGACTGGCTTCTCAGGTCCACCTCCACTGCCCAGTCTCTGGGCATCTGGCTTCCGGGGGGATGGGGATGTGTCATGCCCTGAGGGTCCCTGCTGTCCCCCAATACCCCCTGAGAGGGCCTCTCGGCTTCGCAGACGCAGCAGCCTGTCAATGTAGGCTCCAGCTGGGCCCACCTCAAGGACTGGACCAGTAGGGCTTGTGCTCAGACCCCTGGGGCTCAAAGGAGGGTTCCTGGGGGTCAGATGGCTGTCTGGCTGCGGGGTCTCCTTAGTCAGTGCAAACAGGGGGCTCTGCAGAGCCACTGCATGCAGGGGGCTGGGGTACAGGTACACCTCCCGGCCCCCCCTGGACACCAGGTCACACTGGTACTTGGGGTCCAGCTCTGGGGATGGATCGTCTGTCCCCTGGCAGAGGTGGGAGGGGGGTGTGGTGTCCTGGTCATCTCTTGGGAGCCCCATGGTAACTGGAAGGACTCGTTCAAGATCGCCTGGGAGGAGAGAACCATGAACCAGCCATCAGTGAGGAAGGGTTCAGCGCGTCACTGACTCAGCCTGCGGGCACCTCCGTGGGCATCGCCGCGGGCGGCCTGGCCACGTGTCCTGCCATGCCCACGGCTCCCATCCCTGCCGCAGTGAGCAGCCAGCTCAGCCCTTACTCTGCGGGCTGCGGGCTGCGGGGCTGAGGCTTCCGCAGCCACACAGGCTCCTGGAAGGAGGCACCTGGAGCCTCCCGGAGGCACCTGTGGGTGCCTTCACCCAGGAGAGGCCATAGTCTATAGGACAAGCCAAACGGCTTCCTTTCCTTTGGGACCAGGGAGGGAGCTAAGGGGCAGCAGGCTTCTCTCCACCTTCCCCAAACTCAGGCAGACAAGAGGGTTTGGAAAGACTGTTTTTTTTTTTTTTTTTTAACTTTCTGATATCCATTTGAAATACTACGGAAAAACCCCAAAGCACACCACTGGGACACAGGGCAGTGTGTCACCATGCCAGACGCTGACGTCTGGTTGCTCCTCTCCCTGCTGGCCAGTGCCAAGCCGCTCCAGAAGGGCCCTGCTCTGTCCCCCGCCTGTCCTCCCCTGGGCAGGCTGCCCTCTGCTGTCCACCACTCTCTCCTGGCTCTCTCACCTGTAGACACTGGCCTGGGCCGGAACATGCCCCGGGACTGGCCGGTGTCCTCCATGCTGTCCAGGAGCCTGCCACTCTCCTTGATGGGCCGAGGTCTCCATGCTGGCACGGTGGTCTCATCAGCAGATCGAGGTCGCCAGTCCCCCATGCTGGGCCTGGCCATGGAGACTGTAGGCAGCAGACTGCCCAGCGAGGGGGACAGACGGTCACTGCACACAGAGGCACAGGATGTGGACAGGGAGCAGGACCCCGCATCGCTCAGCTCATAGAAGCCTGGACAGAGCAGACACAGTGGGTCAGAATGTCCTGGGCAGTGGGTTCTGCCAGAGGCCCTGGGTTCCTCTCTCTTCCCACTCCTCAAGGCCCAGGGAGGGTGGGGGGGCCCCAGCGATGCAGGCCTGTTCCCACAGGCCTACAGGAACGCTGCAGAATCTTCCAGTGGCTGTGCTGGACCTGCCTTACCAGTCCCATCCCACCTTGCCCTGGCCAGCAGGTCCTGCAGCTGTGGTGGTTGCTCACCAAAGGGGAGGCCTCTGGGGCTGGGTCCCGCCTGACCCTGTCATCTCCCCTGTCCCAACCCCACCACCGCCTGTGAGGGGTGATTTCAGAGCACCTGAGCCCTGGGCCTGGGCCTGTGGGAGGTGCCAGACGGCCCAGGCCAAGCTGGACTAGGGAGGTGGCAGCCAGCACCGGGAGGTCCTGGCCCACAGCTGCCACTGAAACCGTGGCCAGTGATCTGAAGACAGATCTGCTTCCCAGGTGTGGCCTGGGATGGAGGCGAAAGTGACCAGAGCCACACATGCCAGCAGCAGCTGCGGCTGTCCCCTGTGGCCTTTGAGGAGGGCACAGGGAGGGGCTGCCTTTGTCACCTTCGACGTGTTATGCAGACTTAAGACTTAGTCTGCAGGCCGGAAGGCGAGGTGCTCCTTGGCTGGAAGAGGTACGCACACTCAACCACGAGAAGCTGTCGGAGCCAGGGAGGGGAGAACTCCGGGTTCTCCATCAAAGGCAACCTGCTCCACCAGTGAGGAGGATGGGACCTGGACTCTGACCACACTTAGGGCATTTAATGGTTTCAGTTCTCTGTGACGTGTGCTTTCTCAGGGGGACCAGCTGCCTCCAAACTTCCAGATCGGCTGAGACACCGGCCAAGGGCCAGCACTACCACGTCAGACAGGGACCTGGGAGGGGTGTGGGCAGGTGGCACTCTTGCCCCGGGACCTGCAGCTCCCCGGGGGTGGGCCATGCAGGCCGCCCCTCCCACGGTCCTGCCGCCCACCTGAGCTGGGCCTGCTGTCGCTCTCCAGGACCTCAGCAGAAGACCTGCGCACACCCAGCTGCAGCTCACTGATCTGCTGGTCCAGCTGGTCCAAGTGGGTCTTCAGGCCAGTGTCCTGCCGCCTCAGCCGCGACTAAGGAGAAGAAAGCGAGCTGAGCAGCTGCCCAGACGAGGCTCCTGGGCAGAAGGGCAGCTTCAAGGCAGCCCCTGCGCCAGCTCCTCCAAGGGCAGCCGCCCCACTCGGGCCGAGCACCGTCTGCACAACTGGCTCCCGCTGGAGTCACACACACCTGCTTCTGTCCAAGGCGGACTTTTAGAGCCGAAGGTGATTGTAAGACTTTTCCTTCTAAGGGGAGGCGGAGTGACAGAGCTCCCGGCGGGCTCAGAACAGCACAGGACCACCATCTGTGACCCCGGCGAGTGCACCCTGCTGCTTTCCTTCTGCGCCAGGTGAGAATTCCCCAGTAATTACAGTGACCTTCACAGCAGCGTCCCCGGGGCAGCAGCTGGGGAGGGCGACCCTGGCCCCAAAGTCCCTGTGAAGAGGAGAGGCCCCTGCAGCCCGCCGCCCGCCCTGAGGGCAGCCTCCAGAGGCCACAGGTTCCGGAGAACTCAGGGAACAGATCTCAGCAAGGGCCTCGGGCACCAAGCAGGACCGAGAGGTCATTCAGCTTTGCCTGGAATAAATGCTGGGTCTCGAGAAGGAGACTCTGCTCTGCGCACAGAGGCTGTGTCCCCAGCCTGGCACCGGCTGCCAAGTGGGTGATTACGGGCACTCACCACATGAGTGTGTCCACCTGTCCACCCACCTGTCCACCATGAACCCACTCTCTATAGACAGTGTCTATGCCTGTAGCTCTACGTGCCCTGGGTGTTCAGCAAATGCTGACTTCTTCCAATTACAGAATTCCAACCTGCTTTCCAGGCTGGCTGTAAACATTTCTTGTTTTGATTAACAATTAAGTTTAAGGCAAATAATTAAAGAATGGGGTTCATCCTAAGGACGCGATGGATTGCATTTTTGGGGGGAGTGACTTTAGTAATTTCAGCATTACAAGAAATCTGCACAAGGGGGGATCAGGTAGTCACGACTTCCCGTTCACAGGGCAGAATCACTTCTGCACGGACTTTTCAACACAACTGACAACACCCTTCCCAGGGGAGGTGACACACAGCTTGGGAGACCTCGTCATTCAGCTTAGCGTTTCCTCCAGGAGCCAACTCAGGGGTCCTGACAACCTCCACTCTGAGTGGAGTCTCCGAGCCGCACTATCATCTGTAAACAAGAGTGTGGCAAAACTAGTCACCAGCTGAACAGAACTCTGCCCCCAGAACCACCCATTCTGGTCCAAGTGTCCCGGCGTCCCACCTGGCCCTCGTCACAACGGCACCATGTTTCCCAGCACTACCAAAAAGGCCCTGCAGCACGGATAGGCTCAGCCCAGTTACTGTTCTTGAAAAAAAACCAAAAAAGACACAGAGATCTGCTGAAGGCCCAGCACGAATTTGTCCTGAAAATGATTTTTCTTTCCCATCAAAAAGTCATGGGACCCACAGAAAGCTGGGTTCCTCTGGTAGGTCTCACTTCTGTCTTCAAATGCATCTATTTAACTTCTCTTCCAAATCATGGCCTGTGCTTCCTTCTAGGGAGGCCAGCCTCCAGGTCCCCAGCTGGCCTCCTCTCCACCTCCAGCCCCTCTCCAGGAGCCCACCGTCTGCGCTGGGCTAGCTGCTTTGTGGCTGACACCTGGCCGGTCAGCCTTTGCAGACTGGTCTCTGATTCCTGGTCACCGGACATAGGTGACTTATTTGTCTTCAGGCCCCGCTGCCCATCCGTCGGTCCACACTCAGTCCCAAACCACCCTTGCTGACCCTTTCCACTGTCCCCAACTTGTGGAGGTTCCATGGCTGTGCTTTCCATCCTCTTTCATGCCTCGGCCCTTTGAGCCCTTCTGCCCCAAGTCTGCATGTGGTGAGGACTGAGGAGGCCCCTGCACACCCAGCTGCAGGGCGGCAGGCCTCAGACCCTCAGCCGTCGCCTCCCATTGCAAACCTTCAGGCCACTTGGGACCCAGCTTCTCAAGACACGCTGGGGGCTCTTGGGTCAGAGTCCCCTGCACCCAGGTCAGGGGCTGATCAGGCAGGACATGCATATGGGTGGACCACCCAGGGTCCAAGGTGAACCACCTGGCCCACCTGCAGATCCTGGGTGGGGTCCTGAGACACTCACTCCAGGGCAAGCCTGGAGCCTGGAAGCTAATATTGGCCCAGGGGCAAAACCCAGCTCTCCCCAGCTGGCAAAGCCAGACCGCCTATCACAGGGGTGCTCTAAAAACAAGAATTTGGCTGAGCCCTTTCTCTGAAATGCTGGCTTCAGAGTCCACAGGAAACGATCCACCTGCATTTGCCTCGCCCTCCCCATCGACTTCTGCACTGCAGTTGTCACAAACATGGCCTTCAGAGGACAGAGATTCAAAGTGTCCTGAACCTCAGGCTCCAGAGACGGCCTCTAGGCCGCTCCTTCCTTCCCGAGCTGAGAAGTACAAAGGCAGCATTTTATGCATGAAGTACGCAGCTACGGCCCTCGTCCTCTAGAGGGGTAAACATCATAACTGACTCAGAAAGAGCACCATCAATCAAGAGCCAAGGGGCCAGGGTCATGGATAACAGGCCTGTGCCCTGGAGGAAGCCCTGCAGGGTCCTGTGGATGCCGGCCCTCGCTCGAGATCTTAGCAAGCTCTCAACCCTTCCTGGGCTCCCCAAATGTCACAAAGCTAAATGGGCAGCTCAGGGAAAGCACCAGGCGTCAGGCTCACATCCACAGCTGCATGGCTCACTCCGCAGCACGGAGAGCCGGGGCCCACCAGCAAGAAGACTCCTGCGGACTACCACGTTAGGACAAGTCCTGGCCACGACCTCAGCCGGGGCAGGTCCTCCAGGTAAGACCTCGTGGGTCCCTGTGTCGGCCTGCTTCTCTCCAAGGGAGACTCTGTGGGAAAGGTCATCAGGCCCCTCCCAGGTCACCAGTGGGTGACACTTTCTACTTAGGTGCTGCTGTGGAGCAAAAATCTTGCAGAAATGAGAATGCCAGCCACCGCCTGGGAAGGACAAGCGCTCTCCAAAACATGCGCAGGCAGCGCGCCGTTGGTTCTGCCCTGATTGGCACGGCCACTGCCAATTGCTGGGGTCGGAGGGCACGGGGCCATTAGCACGGAAACCTGGAAGAGGGAGATCTAAATATTGAAATCATCTCTCTTGTTGTTCCATAAATTAAAGTCACCGATTGGTTCATTCAACAGCAGCCTTCTATGCACTGCTGTGACCTTTGACACCACAATCAGAAGGTGTGGCTCATCTGATGTACTGCTGCTTCTCAGACAGTTAGAATCCCGAGAAATGCTGAAGCACGTTCTCACTGGAGAATTCCTGCAGGATAAGGCTGCTGAGGCTCCAGAGAGACTTCTTCCTGTCTTCACACCTGGAGGCTGACCTAGGCCAGGTGAAGCCAGGGAGGGGTGGGGCGGGTGGGGCTGGCTGGTTCTGGAGTGCTTAGCTGCTGGCCTAATGCCTTGGATGGTTTTCTTTATTACAGAACTAGTATCACTCCTAATTGTTTCCCTGTAAGAAAAACGTAAAAGTGTGAAGCATTGGCTGATGTCACACAAATTCAATCATTCTTCTCTTTGGATCACATAATCCACTCCAAGAACAAAGTTTCAAGACAGAGTCTGCATGTTCCTTCTGGTCTCCACATTTAAAAAAAAAAAATTAAACCAAAACCTGTTTGATCTCTTCCAAAGGCTACTTGTAATTAGAGGCCCTGTGTGCACAGCTTGATTGGTGTGTTACTGCGGCCAGGTTAATCATCAGCCACACTCCCACCTCTCTGAGAACACTCACGCGTGCAACATGCCTGTGGGCTGTGTGCCTGGCTGAGGCCACGAGGAAGCCAAGACCGTGGCTGGGCACTCACCCACACGCCCAGCTCTGCTCCTCTCCTGCTGGAGCAGCCGATGCACACGGAGGAGGCTGCATGTAGGGGACGGGCCTCCTCAGGCAGCCCCCAGGCTGCAGGGTTAGGGAACAGGCCCCCTCTGGCAGGCTTTGCCTCGGTCTCTGGCAGCAAGGGAAGGTAAGAGGAGTCCAGGGAGGTGTCCCCAGTCGCTGGACTTCCTGATTCCTTGATCCAGAAGCATTTGCCCAGTTCAGGACTCAATGAGCTAAGCTGATAGGAACGCTGCTGCTGCTGGGGCCTCCCGGGGAGGAGACTTTTAACAGGACAGATCGGATTTCTAATGTAAAAGAAACTCCACTTGGAGAAATAGAGGCAACAAATCAAATACACACTGTGTATAATTGATCTTTAAAAAAATATTGCAATACTGCAAAAACTCTTTTGAGTTGTTTTCAATGAATTGCATTATACACAACGCTAACCACCAGGGGAGTAGTATCCTCAAGGGTATGACAAGGAATTGGCCTTGGCTTGGCTAGTTCAGGCAACACATGGAGCAGTGGAAGCTTCAAGGGCCTGGCTCCCACCTCCCCCCCTCTCCACGGCTCAGGCTACTCCTTAAGGGGAAAGAGGCCATCCCCAGACACGGTCAGCCACAGGACTTCCCTCGCCCAGGTTTTCTTACAATGGCCAGATGCCATTCAACCTGAGCACATGTGCAACGGTTGGGAGCCCCTCGCTCTGCACTGTTGTACCTAATCCAACGCAGCACAGGAAGGACCTGGTCCCTGGGATGAGGCCAGGATGGCCAGTCACCCCCTGCCAGGGGAAATCGAGGCATCGGATCCCTACCGGAGCAGCACCGCAACTCCGACGTGAAGGCAACCCCCACATCGGTCTGTGTGGGAGGCATGCGGCGGGGGTGCGCTTCCCACACATGCTGGCTAGGGCGGGTGGTTCCTCCTGCTGCTCCCGGGATCGCAACCTGCGGCGCGTTACCCCTACGCACCTACGCACCGGGCCTGCAGGTCCCGATCCTTTGGCACGGAGCTGCGCCCCAATTAAGCAGAAGGACCACCCCTCGGTCCCTCAGACAGCCCCTCAGACATCCCCTCGCCTGCTGCCTGCTGCCCACCCGGCCTCCGCCTGCGCAGGTGGAATTGCGTTCCGGACAGGTCCTTACCAGCTGCTCCTGCAGCGCGGCCAGCGCCGCCTCCAGCCGCAGCTCCTGGCCGCTGGGGCCGCGGGATCCGGCGGGCGCGAGCTGCATGGCCAGGGCACCGCGCACTCGTGCCTGCTGCGCAGCGCGCAGCCCCTGCAGCTCGTGCAGCCCAGCCAGCGCCGCGCGCAGCCTCGCGCCCACTCTGCGGCGGTCCCAGCCCGCGGGTTCCGGGGGGCCGCCCGGAGCCCACATCCCGCTGCCGCGCCTCCTGAGCCTGCCGACCGCCGCGCCGCCGCAGCGTCTCCTCTCCCCGCCCCACTCCGCAGGTCGCCTAGGTGGAGAGGGACCTATCGCCGGCCGCGGGGGGCGGCGTCGGCAACGCCCCGAGGTCACAGCGGCCGCCCCCGGCCCGCCCCGGCCGCCCGCCCGCCGCACTAGGTGCGCTGGGCCTGCGCCCGCGCCGCCGGGACCGATACCCGCGCCTCGGAGGGCGGCGGACGTCGGGGAAGGAGGAGCCCGGCGGGAGAGGGAAGGAGGCGAAACTGGGGCAAACCCGGACGAAGGTTTTGTTTGGATTTTAGAAAGTCTCACATTTTAAGAAGCATGTTCCCATTTATAAACTATCCTGAAGTTGGAAAACAAGGCGTTGGCCATTTCCTAAGGGACACCTGCACTTTGAAACCCTGACTTGCCTTTCAATTTTATTTTTAAATGAAAGCTTGACGGAGCTGTAATTTACATACTGCGCGGTTCACCTTAGTTAACGTGTGCAATCCAGGAGCCTTTGGCGCGTTCACGGAGCTGTGTGACTGTCCCCAAGATCACTTTAAAAACGCTGACCACCCCCAATGCCCGGTACCCATTAGCTGTCACGCCACTTCCTCTGTCACACCCCGACTCCTCTGCAATTGTGGACACTCCACAGGAATGGGATCATGCAATGTGAGCCTTGCACGACTGGCTTCCTTCATTAGCATGATGTTTTCAAGGCAGTACACGCAGCGCTGGTGGGAACCTCATTATTTTTGTGGCTGAATAATGTTCTATCGTGTGGATACAGCACTTTCTGCTCCTCTGTTTATCAGTAACGGCTTGTTTCCACCTTTCAGCTATCAGGAGGAATGCTGCCAGGACATTCCTGTGCAGGTCTGGTGGGAAGCAGGTTTCATTTCGCTTGGGACTCTTTAAGAGATGGACCATGCTTAACCATGCTTACTTGTCATGCTTAACCTTGGGAGGAACTACCAGACTGATCTGCAGAGTGGCCCACTGTTCACACCCTCACCGGCAGGGTGTCGTTTCTCCATGGGCTGCCAACTGATGTCTCTGGTCGCATCTGTCCAGTGGGCATGGAGGGTCTCAAGTCGGTTTGATCTGCATTTCTCCAGGGCTGAGGATGCTGGGCACCTGCCCTGAGGGCCAAGGATGCTGAGTGTCTGGGCAGGTGCTCATCTGCATCTGCTCTGGAGAAGTGTCTCGTCAGATCCTTGCCTGCTCCGGGACCGAATGATCTTTTTATTCCCGAGGAGCAAATCCTTATCCGAGTCCCTGATGAGATACATGATTTGCAGTTCTTTTTTCCATTCCACTCTTGATGTGGCCTTTGCCAAAACATTTTTAATTTAAATTTTGTCCAATATATTTTTCTTTTGTTGCATGTGCGTTGCTGCCTAATCCAAGGTCAAAGATTTTGCCACGTCTTCCAAGATTTCTGTGGTGTTGGCACTGAGGTTGAGGTCTGTCATCCACTCTGAGTCGATGCCTGGATCTGATGTGGGGTGGCAGTCACTTGGTCTTCTGTGTGTGGCTGTTCACTTGTCCCAACTCCAACTCTGGGAAAGACAGTTCTCTCCCTGCTGGATGGTCTGGGATGCGTGCTGAGAATCAACTGAGGTAGGAAAGCAGTTTCTGGTTTCTTAATTCTGTTCCACTGGTTCGCTCTCCATCCTCATTCAGGGCCATGAGTTTGAAGTCAGGAAGTGTGAGTTCCACACGGTGCTGTTCTTTTCCTGCCTTTGCATTTCCACGTGGATGTTAGGACTAGCTTGTCGGGTTCCGCCAAGCAGCTGTGGATTTGAAGAGGACAGTGTGGCTGCAGGCCTCCTAGAGGCATTGCTACCTTAAGTGGAGACTCTGGACTGTGCGCGGGGCCCCTCCCGTTTGCTCTGGTTTTTAACTGCTTTCAGTCGTGCTTTGCTGTTTGGGTACGTAAGTCTTCTACTTTAAAAATGTTATTTCTCAGCATTTTCCTTTTCCTTTTTTGGAGATATTATTGTAAGTAAAATAGTTTTCCAGTTTCATTTCCAGAATGCTTGTCACTATGTCCGGGACTCAGTGATTGATTCTTGCATACTGATCGCTGTCACTTTGCCACACTTATTAGTCCCGGGAGATTGGTTGATTGATAGATTTTATCGGATCCCGTTGCCTTATCTATCTGTAGCCCACATCACTGGCGAAGCGAGATCTTTTCCTTCTTCCTCTCCAATCTGGGTGCCCTTTTTTTCTTTTCCTTTCCTTTTCCTGTCCTGGAGACAACCTCTAACATAATGTTGAAGAGAGGTGGGGGAGAGACCCCTCATGTCACCTGACCCACGGCACTGCCTCCAGGCCTCCCACGCACAGAGGCCAGCTGCGGGCTCCAAGATGCCCTTCGCCAGCACGGGGACCCGGCCTTCTAGTTCTAGTTGCTATGATTTTTTTTTTTTATCATAAAGGGTGTTGAATGTTGCAGATTATCTTAGGATGCCCTTGATTTCCTCTGGGTCCTCTGTGTATCTTGCCTAGTATTGGAGAGGACACACCAGGCTGAGCACTGGCCATCCCCAGGTCAGGTCCTGTCCCATCTATGTAGTGAGCGTGTCCTGCTGCTGCTTCTCTTTTTAAAAAGCTCATAATCACCCATTTGCATTTTCTCTCAGAGAAAGTGTGTGTGTGAGAGAGAGAGAGAGACTGTGGGAAGCCTTTATCAGTCGCCCGTCTCCTGAGTACCTGCGACACGTGAGCACAAGGTCTGGACCTTTAAGGAATCTTTTTGTGTTTCTTTGAATGATTTTTTGTTTTGCTCACAAAAATGCTACTTACTTATTTCCGACTGCAGCCGTCTTCCAGGCTAGGGGTGACTTTCTTGTTCAGATCACGGTTCACCTGGAATGGCTCCTGTGTGATATGTGACCTGGGGTGGCAGTCACAGCTGACTTTTCTCTGAACAGACTCTCAGGGCAACATCAAATGAAATGAGAGTCCCCGTTGGTCCCTTCTGCCTGCCGCCCCTGTCCAGAGGGAGGTGTCCGTCTGGTCGGGTGGGCAGTTGGTCAGTGCCTGGTCTGCTCTTGGGCTTGTTTCATTTCTTGCTGTTTTAAGTGAAGGGTGGGTGTTCAGCAGAGTTAGCTCACCCCCTTCCTCTTGGGGACATCTCAAGTGTCCTTGGCACTTTGTAATGTTACTTAAATTTGGAGGCAGCAGGTAAATCTGCACACGCATGCACGCACGCGGGCCCGGCCTCTTGTTCGAGGAGGCTGCGTGGAGTCTGCAGGCGCACCTGGGCGCGACCTCACACGCTGCTGTTCTGCGCCCGGGCCTGAGCGCCGCGTGGTTGTAAGCCTCCTCGGGGTTGCTGACGGAACTTGCTGAGGAGCAGTCTGATTCATCCTTCAGTAACTCTCTGTCCCCCTTCACGATGCCTTCTTCCGATGCCGCTCTCAATGTTGCCCTTCCAAAATCCTTTTGTCTTTCTCGATGACGTATGGCACAGCCTGTGTCACTCACAGCTCCGTGAGGCTCAGTGCCCCTAGGAGAACTCATTCTCTTCATTCACACTCACCTCATCCATGCGGCGGTTTTCCTTCTTTCTTTCCAATCTGCACCCTGGTCTCTTGTTCTTCCTGGTTCTTTGCAGTGGCTGGAGCCCTCAGTGGAGTGTCAGATGGCCATGGTATCCAGTGTCCACATGTCACTTCCAAGGGCCCCCGGGAGCCTCTCCGCAGGCCCCACCGGCGATGGCTGTGTCTGTCGGTGAAGGAGATTGTCCTCCAGTCCTAGAAGGTGGTTGGGTTTTGTCGGACGCGTTTTCTAAGGTGTTGAGGTGGTCACGTTAGTGTCCTCCTTTTACCCTCTTAATTTCCTGAATCATGCTGATTGATTTGCAGATACAAGGTCGTTTTGCCTTTGGGAAGAGCCCGCCCTGGCTGGGACAGTTCCCCGCTTCCCCTGTCACTTGGTTTGAGGGGTTTGCATCCACGTTCCCAAGGAGCCTCCTGCTTCGCTTGCCTTCTGTTGGAGGCTCTGGCGTTGGTGCGTGCTGCCTCAGGACGAGGGCCAGGCTCCTCCTGAGGACTCCGTGTGGGCACTACTCACGTCACTCTGAAGCCTTTGGTAGCATTTGCTAGGGAAGCCACCTGTGCCTGGGCTTCCTTGAGTAAAAATGTGACTTACGAGCCCTGGTCCTTGAGCACCCGTGTTTGCAGTGACTCGGCCTCCAGTTCTCTGTCGGCTGCTCAGTGTGCTGTCTGTCATGTTTGAATTCCATCTACGAATGTCGCTGCTGCTCCAGTCTGTTCCACTGAGCTGTGTCTGAACTCACCTGCTCCCAGCGCCGGCTGCGGAGGCGGAACCAGCGCTGGCCAGAGACCAGGGAGGGTCGCTGCTAGCCTGGCGTTCTGACTATCCTGCCCCTCCTCCGGCCCCTCCGTATTAGAACCCCCTGGTGGTAGCGTGGGCTGGACGTTCCCTCTCACACAGGCCACATGGACAGTTCTCACTATCACTTGGGAACCTGCCAGTGCCTGGGAGTGGGCGGGGTCAGCCTGAGCCCAGCAGGGAAGGCAGAGGGTTTCCACAGGACCCTCGGAGGCCAGGGAGGCTCCCAGGGCAACAGCCATCTGGCTGGTCCCCAACCTGCCCTCTATTCCTGGGTCCTCCTTCCTGCTTCCATGAACCTGGAACTTTCCCTGCCCTGGCCACCCCTGCTGGGGACACCTGGGCTTGCTGGACCAGGCCTGCCCACCTGGGGGCACAGCTTGTCTACTCCATTCATAGTCTGAGGTTGATTTCCCAAGATTCCCTCACAGAATCGTCCAGAGTAACATGTGACCCCACAGTGGGGCACTGTGGCCGGCCAAGCGGGCACCCAGGGAGCCACCTGCCCAATGGTGAACCTTCCCAGTGTGAAGGGACGCTGCTCTTGGCCTCTGGACACCTCCCTGTCATTTCTTTGATGAGTTTCTCTTCTCACTTTGCTCCCTCCTTTCTGCAACACCTAGTGCCCCATTCTGTACTTGACGTAATCCCTTCAGATTTTAATTCTCCTATCGTATTTCCTATCACATTCTAATTTTTGAGAGTTTTTTTCAACTTTGATTTCCAGTGCTTACGCTGTTTTTCCTAAAATTGGGTTGACCACATATAAACGTTCACCAGGACTTTGCTCACAGCTGGCTCTCCTAATGTCCAGCCACTTCCTGTGACGATGGCCTCTTGAAGCTCCTCTGGTGCTGACTCTGCGGTGGCTCTTGCTGTTGTGTGATGTGGCCTTTCTGGTTGCAGGCCGGGGCTTTCTTGTGGCCCCTGTGCACCCCTTCGCTCCCCTCTCACTCTAACTGCACAGGGACTGTGGACTCCTCGGGCAGCGCTGGCCTTCCACCTCCTTCCCACTGATCACGGCGGGTCTGAACGTTCGCCACTGATAACTCACATGCATACATGTGGCAGTTACAGGCTGTAATTTGGAGCACAGAATAGAAATGAAGAAAATGTTTATAAGATGCCAAGGAAAAAAGTGCATTTAACATTGTAGCTGCACTGTGATGCATGGGCATTTATTTACGGGTCCACGCGGAACCATAAGAAAATTAAAGCATTTATTTATGTTGCTATGGTTGTGGGTGACTTTCCCTGTTGGGTTAATTTCATTTTCTCATTGATTAATTCATTTGTGCAATAATTCAATCCGAACACACATACATACACATGATACTGTCTTCTAAGAGTACAGACCCTTTTCATCCCGAGATTGGCAGGCAAAGAGCACTGATTTTTGTGCGTTGCTGGTGAGAGACGGGAGAAGCCCTCATGGTCCTCTGGGGTGTGCAGTTGGGAGGAGATCCCTGGCAGGCAGTCGGCAGGATGGTCAAGAACCTTACAACAGTCAGGGTCTCGGGTCCCTGCTAGGACTTTGCCCTGAAGAAGTGGCAGTCGAGCATTCAGAGAGGAGTTTGTGAGGACGTTCTGTGAACACTGCGGGGACTGCGGCAGCTGTCCACGGACTCAGCTACTGGACGTGAAATGCCCTGTGAAGAAGGGGCATGTTAGGCTTGATGCCTGTAGAGGGACAGCTGTTTTTGTCATTAATCTCGGCTACTGGGGACGTGGCCCTGCCGCGTAAGTAATAAAGGGAATGTGATCTTATTTAGCACCAGCCACGAATCAACGACAGCCAGTCTCTTGGTCGTGCTCAGCTCCTGCAGCACAGAGCAGCTCCCGCTGATCTGCTCCCCAGCCCTGGCAGCTCAGCAGGTGCCCAGGCTGGGGAGCCACCTGCTCTGTGGGCACCTGGATGGGGCCTCCTGCTCTGGCGCCCCCGGGTGGTCTTTCCAACCCTGCAGCAGGGGAGCCTTGTGACGCTAAGCTCCCAGCCCCAGGCAGGGAAGCGCCCTGGGGCTCTGTGGCCTCCCCGGGTGACCCTCACTGGCCTCTCCCTGCTGCAACGCAGTCCCCAGCCCTGGCAGCTCAGCAGGTACCCAGTTCTTCTGTATCTACCTGCCCGGGTGGAGGCACCCAGAGCCTCCGTCTGTCCACAGGCTGCACACCATCCTTAACAGGCTTGTTGCTTGCTCTTCCCAAGGACGTCGGCTGCGTGGCTCCCACCTCGGGGCTGAGACTGTCAGGCAAGAGCTGCTGGCCAAACCCTGGTGTCCTGGAGACACTGGGAACTGTGTGCCTGGCTCACAGCAGCTGCTGAACATTTCCTGAACAAATGCATGGTGATTTTGTTTATCATTGAGTGAAAGAAAACTTCTAAATATAGTATGATGTTCTTCCGAATTTATCTCCCCTATTGTATAAAATTTTTATATTATTAAGAGAAAGTTTTACAAAGATTCTGTAGATATGTAAGGAAAACGAAGGCTTTTTCTCCATTTCCCTTGTTCAAACCTTTGCTGTGTATTTTGTTGTATTTCACAAATCCATTCTCTCATCTATCTGTCAATCTAGCTATCGTCTGTTTACCTGTCCTCTGTCTACCATCTTTGCCTATCATTATCTGTCAGCTTTATCATCTATCTTCTATCTAGCATCTTTCCATCATCATCATCTATGCACAGGTTATCCATCATCCATCATCTCTCCAGCCTCTACCATCTATGTACTTCACTTACCTACCATGTATCTGTCACCTTGGTGTCTATCATCTATGCATCTCTCACCTGTCACCCGTCCACCATCACCTGTGTACCTCTCACCTGTCACCTGTTCACCATCACCTGGGTATTCCTCATCTGTCACCTGCTCACCATCACCCGCAAACCTCTCACCTGTCACCTGTCCACCATCACCTGTGTACCTCCCACCTGTCTGTCTGCTGTCCAGCCCTCTGTGGCCTTCCGTCTCTCCCTCCTGCATGCAGTCCACACAGGTCACTGAGCATCTCCCTCTTCTTTCCTCCCTCTTAGTGGATGCTTTACCTCAGGCGATGATCACTTTTCAGCCTGGTCTCTTTTCTACCCATGGACATTCTGTTGTCCTTCCTGTCCAACTGTCCAATTGCAGCAGTGATGCAGAGCCCCTGACCACCTGCCCCGCTGGCCTTCCTTCCAGAGGCCACGCTCTCCGAGACTGGTGACTGTGTGGGTGGGTCGTGTGCTTTGTTTCTCCACCAGGCACAGGTGTGGCCAGCACTGGGCTGCAGGGGAGCCCAGTGCCCCTGTCCTGCCGCTGCTGGGCCTCAGTGTGAACCCTGCGTCCTGGTGGCCACGGGCGTCGGGCGTCCTTTAGCACCTGCTGTTCTGAGGTTTCTCTCCTGAGGTCAGTGGACTCCGTTTCCTCCCCGGGGTCGCTTGCACCATCCTCCCCTGGTCTGCACCTGTCAGCTCTTGGGAACGCCGCCTGCCCTGCGTCTTGCCATCCATGCACAAGGTCTGCTGGCACCAGCGGTGTTCCTGGGGTGCTGGCTCCTCCCTGGTCAGCCGCAGCTGGCCGTCGGCAGCCCTGGTGTCCCTGGGTGCCTCCCTCCGCACAGTGTCCGTTTCACAACTGGCGCAATTTCCCTAAGTCTCCCCACAGACTGCTCATGGCCTCCGCGAGCCTCCCTGTGTGCTGCCCATGTGCTGACTGCAGGGCTGCTGGTCCAGGGTCTCTGCTCACGCTGACCACTGGCCGTGGAATCCCAGGAGGAAGCTGGCTCGAGTGCACGTGTGGTAACTGACGTGATTGATGGTTGAGACTGAAAAGCAGGCTGGGCACACTGTTGCTCCAGTGAAAGTGGAGAGTGTGTGTGCGTGGTGTGCGTGTGTGTTGTGTGTGTTGTGTTGTGTGTTTTGTGTGCATGTTGTGTGTGTTGTGTGTGCGCATGGCATGTGTGTGCATGGTGTGTGTGTGTGCGTGTATGCATGGAGCACGTGTGTGCTGTGGGGTGTGGGTTTCTGCATGCAGAGAGGAGTGCATCAGTGCACGTCACAGGGGCGTCAGGAAGGCCGGCCTGCACAGGTGCTTCTCCCGGCGTTCACTCCTACACGGCGCCGATGTGCGGTCAACCCGGGGTGAAGCCCAGCGGCTCTCCTTGACTTACGTGAAGCCTCCGGGTCAGCTCTGTCGCAAGCCTCTCTGTCGTACAGTAGGCAGGAGAAATTTAAATGTGGGTCAGTTTGCGGCGTCCTTTGCAAGGACTTGATCAGGAGCACAGGAGCCTGATGGTGGGTTCAAGGAGGACAGGCTAATGCAATGACACCGCGGGCACTTGGCTTGGTCCGCTCCCCCGCCATGTTTGCTGACAGGCACAGGCTTGCGGAAGGCGAGTGGGCCACGCATGCCTCGGCAGCAGACTCCCTCCCATGAGCTCACCTCGGGAAGCACTGCTGGCTGGCGCCCCCCACTCATGTCCACTTCCTGGGCCTCAGTTCCGCCCTGAGCAAGGATGGGGCATCCCGAGGGGAGCAGCCAGCGGTGGGTGTGGCTCGCCCCCTGCACCCCCAGCGTTCTGCCCTGAGGTGGCAACAGCTGGACAGAGGTGTGGAGGTGGAGCGGGGCTGCTCTGCGGAGAGGGTGGCCATGCTATGTGCTGGCCACTCAGCCTCCGGCACCCCACTGGCCGCGGAGGGGGTTTCTCCCAGCTGGGGATTTCGCAGAGCTGAGTGCACAGTTCACTAGGCCCCGCGTCCCTGAGCTCTTGGTGGCAGTGCTGCCAAGAGCCTTTCGAATCTCGCGCACGTTGACCTCTGGCGTAGCTGCCATGGCAGGATTTGGAAGTGACGCTGCCATTCTCCGGCCTCCAGAGGCAGCAGCAGGAGGGCACGTGGGGTTCCGTGGACGCTGCCCAGGGCAGGAGCGCCTGGGTGCTGTGCTGCTCACACCCAGCGTATTCAGGGTGACAGGAAGCGCCAAGATGGCACCGTGTGCCCCGCTGTGTGTGGCTCCTGCAGCCTCTCATCGTGTGACCCAGGTGTCCTGACTTCTCCCTGAGCACAGCCATGGTGCGTCTGCGGGAGTGAAGCCGTGCACAGGTATGTGCATGCACGTGGTGTCTGTGTGTGTGCGTGTGTGATGCGTGTCCATGTCCCCCCGTTAAAAGACGATGGCACGTGTGCCTGTGGCTGATTAGTGACGGGCCATCGTTTTCCATTTTCAGGTCTCAGGACAAAGCTGAGGATGACGGCTCTGTAAGGAAGGAGCTGAGCTGAGGACAAAGCCACCTCAGCTGGCCAGTGGTCCTGCTTCTCCTGCTGCTGCGTGTGAATGGGGGGGAGACCTCCTTATGCGCTGTGGGTGGACATTGGAGGTTATTAGCCACATCCCTGAGTGTCCATGCCGTGGTACAGGAACACAGTGTCATTGATCTGCTGCGGTTCCCACGGCCTTGTCACCTTGGTCAGTGTTGTCCTATGTGGCCGCTCCACCAAGGCAGAGCCTGGAAGGCCAGCATCCTGGTCACCACCAGTGGCCAGTCAGCCTCCCAGGCCCAGCTGGGTCCTCCACATCCGTCCCTTTGCAGGTGGCTGCCCTGCTCACTGACCATCAGGGAGACGAGGGGAAACTGAGGCGGGTGCAGCATGGGGGTCCCCCTGGCTGCCTGCCCGCACCCACAGCTTTGCCAGGGGTGTCCATGGACGTGTGGTCATCAGTGAAGATGAAAGGTCTTTCTCACTTGCTGGGTTTCCTGCAGTCTCTGTCACGGCACCGAGCGCAGCTGTGGACGTCCACTGTGGCTGTGCCATCTTGCCCAACGGCCCTCTGTTGACGGATACTTGCTTGACTGACTGTTGCTCGCTGTTCTGAATCTTCCTGCACAAAAGCGCTACTTCCTCTCCTCCTTCCCCGAAGCCTTGCCAGCAGGGTGCAGCCTGGACACCCCCAGGTCTACAGGCTCTGCGGGTATTGAGCCGGGACACCCATTTCCACGCACGCTACATGCCTGTTCCTATTGTGTGTCGAAAGTTTAGTTGGTGTGAGGCCCTGGGTTTAATTCCCACGATCACGAGAAAATTCATTGGCATGTTGACTATTGGTACGTAGAGTTAGATTAATGCCATGGGGAACATATAACAGAACACAAGCTAGAAGAAATCTGGGTGCACTCACTGAACGGGAAGGAGCGCAGTAGCCTTGGGGCCGTTGGCTGCTGGAGAGGAGCCCCAGAACCCTGCTTGGCGAGGAGATCGATTGCAGGACGCTTGATTTCTCCAGGTGGAATTGCATGTTTTGAAAAGAGGCGCGTTGAGATCCGGGGAATAAAGCCGAGAGGCCGTGCTCATGCCGGGCCACGCCGTGCGGACCCTCCAGGCTGGCTGCAGCCGGTTCCCAGTGTGCACTCAGGCTGAGCTCCCCACAAACGCGCGCCAGCCCACTGTGGGCAGCCGGCCCTGGAAAGCAGCACGCAGGGTTCCAGTCACTGTTGCAGAGAAACCACAACACGGTGACACTCAGCGCTGTGGCCGGGAGGTCGACACTGGCATCGGCCTCTGAGAAACCAAGCGGCTGAAGAGGAACGCCGGACTGGCGGCCAGTGTGGCGCTGAGTGCGGCAGGTGTGGGTGGCTCCCTGTGCGCTAGGCCACACGGTCCCCATCTCGCTGGTCGCCACACCAACAAACACTCGGGTTCCCAGCTGTCCCGCCTGCCTTCGAGGGCTGCCGTGGGCGCCCCGCCTGGCTGTCCAGGGTGGGGGTGCGGCTCGCTGCCCTCCCTCTGCCACTCTCCTGCGAGGAGTGCAGCTTCGGGCTTCGGCGCCCAACCTGTGATGAGCCCACTGACCAGGAGCGACAGGAGACGAGGAGGCCAGTCTGCAGAGCACAGAGGTGAATGGCAATGGCCACATGACCCTGCACAGGCTCGTCTCTGAGGAGAGGACAATGGGTGGCACACGCTGTCCACGCCAGACGTGAGGCTGGGCCGTCCAGCACACACAGGTCCTGTGAGCCACCTGGAGTGGCAGAGCGTCCCTGTGCCCTGGAGGGGACCGCAATGTGCAGGACTTAGAAAACACCGGCACGGTGTGACCAGGAGGGCTTGGAAGGAGGCCTCCTGGGCTCTTGCTGCCCAGCGTGTCCAGCTGTAGCAGGGAGCACGGAGTGCCACTCTGTCTCAGACCCTCCCCACACCAGCCTTCACTGGTGGCTGAGGCGAGTCCCCAGGTGTCCCAGGAACTGCCTCGGCTTTGAGTTCACAGACAAACCAGCAGAGCCGTCAGACGACCAGAAACACAAGGGTCAGCACCGGCAGGCCGTCTCCAGGAGACAGCAGCCAGTCGACTCGGAGAGCGAGCGCAGGACACTGGCCAGCCAGGAGGGGCAAACCTGCCACCAAATGACTGGTGTCACTCGGGTGTCGCCAGATTTGAGGCTGGACTCCAACTCTGGATCCTCCTGCCTCAGCTTCCTGAGCCGCTGGGGTCACGGGCGTGCACCACCGTGCTGGCTGTGCTGGACTTTTATGGACATAAGTTCCCATTTCTCCTGGAAGCAGGGCGGGTGGGTCCCCAGGGGACAAGGGAAGAGTCGTGGTGGATGTATGTCAGGCCTTTAAGAATCTGCGATTTCGAGGTGGCTGCATTTGACAGGAAACCAGTGGTACTCAAGGTCGTCACCCTCCGCCTCCTGTCTGGGCTGTCAGCCTGCTTGGTTTTAGCCATTCTAGAAGGTGTGCAGCATTGCTTGTGTGTGTGTGTGTGTGTGTGTGTGTGTGTATCAAAACACCAGCTGGCGCAGCCCGAGTCCTTCACGTCCTCTTTAGCAGTTTGAAATAAATGTTGCTTTTTTTCCTCCACTTGATCAATCCGACTCCACGATTGCGTGTGGCCCAGGCACCGAGATGTGCAGGAGTTCTTTGCTGGTGCAAGAGCTTAGCCATCGTGGCGGACTCAGGCCAGCCGTGGGGAGGACGAGAGCTCAGGCACACAGCAACTAGAACGGGGTGGGGTTCATGGGGGCCCCGTGCCCTGGGCGGCATCACATCATCGCAAGTTCCCAGGCAGGACCAGGCACTTGAGCCACCTCGCACCTCCCTCCTGGGTTCTGCCCACACAGCTGAAGACCCCGCGAGGAAGGAGGCATGTCAGGAACTTCTCTGAGCGTCCGAGAGTAAGGAAGAGCAGCAGTTTGGAAGAGACCAGAAAGGGGAAAGAAAGGGGAGCTTCTGAAGCAGACGCACTGAGGTTTTCACCTAGGACAAGTGGCCTCAGTGGCGGTTGGAGCAGCCTCTGCCCACACAGGGGAGTTCACAGGGGATCAGCCCCAGGTTGGGTGGAGCCCCTGCAGCTGCTGGGTGTTTGGCTAAAGGATGGCACTGAGGGTTTCATGGGCTCCGCAGTGGGAGCCGCAGCTCTTCGGAAAAGGGCCTGAAATGCCTGAAGCGAACAGTAAGGGCAAAGAAGTCGCCAGGGGGACTCCAACCAGGATTCTCCAGGTTGCAGAGGGAAGTTAGGAAACACAGGCAGGAACTAAAGCTGACCAGGAGGTTGAAGTGGCTCTGTGGGAGGAAGCCGAGTGCTCGCTGCCGTTGGCATCTCTCGGAGCTTCATGGTGGGGAGCAGCCCACGTGGCAGCTTTCCAGGGAGACCCAGCAGCTGCTGAAGGGGCTGACATGGGACAGGGCCACCGAGGCTGGCATGGAGCAGGATCCAAAGGCTCTGCTGAGGGGAGGGATCTGCTGTGGGTCACGTGCTGCGGCTGAGTTTAGTTTATTAAAACCAACCAACCACCGAACCTTGTCCTCCTGTGATCACAGAAGCCCTCTCTGGTGTCCCCTCCTGTGATCACAGAAGTATTGCATGTTGATGACGTAGCATTCGGGAATACTGACAGATTCCAGGAGGAAAACAACTTCACGAGCCTAAAGGCAGTGGTGGATCCCAGTCCGCATTCAGAGTCTTCCCGGGAGACTCGGATTTCATGGTAAAACTGAGATCCCAGGTGCACAGGTGGCCCGCCCTCTGCCCTCAGTGTGGGACCGTGCTGCCCGTGTGCCTCAGGACTGCACTGGACTCCAGCCGTGTGTGCCGTCTTCTGTCTTCTTACTTCATTGCTCCCCAGCTGGACCCTGTCCCGTCCTGGCATCGGCTGTGCTGGCCACCGAGCCTCCTGTGATCGCCTGAGCTTCCCCTCCTTCTTCTTTTCCTTGGCTGGGGCGGCCAAGTCGAAGCTCTTGCCAGGGATCCTGGCAGCTCCCAGGACGAGGGAGATGCCGCCCCACCCACAGCCCTGCAGCCGCACCCAGAGCTCCCTTCCCTGTGGCAGAGTTGGCTCCAGAAGAACAGCAGTTCCAGGGTGGCCTGGCCGGTGCCAGCCAGAGCTCAGCCGGGCAGCCGCTGTCCTTCTGGGGTCCTGTGAGCACTTCTGCAGGGGTCCCAACTCTGAGCCCCACCTCTCTGACCGTGGGTTCGGCTGCCTCCTGCCGTTGGTTCCTCCCTGAGACCTGGTGTTCTGTTCTGGCCTTGGTGGCTCCCTGGGCCCTGGGTGGGTGCAGGCCCTTCTCTCCCAAGTGGGTGTCCAGGATGCAGCCTGGGCCTTCCCTGGAGAGGTGCTGTGGTCCTGCCCTGTCCTTCTCACCTGGTCAGAGCTGGTGCCCCACATCTGGGCTTCCCTGCTGCAGGAGGTCCTTGGCTTCCTGTGCCCCTCACTCAGGCTCTGCACCAGCTCATGCTCTTCCTCAAGCCCTCTCTGGTGTCCCCTTCTGTTGGGCTCCTTCCTGGCTGCATCCCAGGGCCCTGCTGCCATGGGACAAGACTTGGGCCACGGAGGTGATCCCTCCCCACCTCTCCCTGCCTGCAGGGGGTCCCTCCTGCCCCTGCATCCTTCTTCATGATTTGGTCTCACACTTTGGTGGGATCTGGAACGTCCCCCCAGGCTCCTGTGCTGAAGGCATGGTCCCCATGCAGCCACATCAGAGGTGGGGCTTTGGGGATGCGATTGGGTCATGAGGGCTCTGACCTCATCGGTGGGTTAGTTCACTGATGCTGAATGAACCTTGGTGGGGGGACTGAGTGGCTTGTGCATGAGTGAGGAAGGGTCACTGAGGAGTGCTGGGACTGTGGGCTGTCCCTGGCCCTTTCCTTCTCTGTTTCTGCTTCCCAGCTGCCAAGGCTGAGTGGCCTCCCTCCCCCACCTCCTCGGCCATGATGCTCTGCCTCTTCTCAGCCCAGAGCAACCGTGCCAGGAGACCCTGAGCAAGACTCTGAGACTGTGGGCCAAAGCAAATCCTCCATCTCTTAAGTGTTTTCACAGGTGTTTGCCACAGTGGGGAGACGCCCAGCCCTGGGGTCCACAGTGGGAAGACGCCCAGCCCTGGGGTCCACCATGGTGAGGAGCTGTGGGCACAGCTGGTCCTGCCTCTGCTGGCTGCCTCCATCCTATCTCCATCCTCCGCACTCTGGGATCCAAGCACTGTGGCGTGTTCTCTGCTTCCTGTCCCAATGAAGCTGGCCCTCTGCTTCCCAGGTTGAGGAATGTCTGGATCAGCTCCCAAGGCAGGTGCTTGGGCCAGGTGCAGAGTAGCCACAGGTGCCTGCTGCCTTCCAGGGTGCATGCTGAGCTCGTTTCCCTCCATCATGAGCAAGGACCCCCTGAGCTCAAGTGGAGATGGCCCAGGAACATTCTGCCACCTGTGTGTCCTGCAGGAGAGCAGGAGAGCATCGTGGGCCATGAGTTCATAGACCCGTGGTGGCTGTCCCTGCAAGGACTGGGCATAGCTCCCACATCACCAGGGATGTGGCAGAGCCAAGGGCCCCGCCAGCCAGCTTCCAGACAGAGCTCCTCATGGGAGAACTGTTCTTTGCCTTCTAATAGCAGTCCAGTGAATTTTCTAAGATCATTCCATTTGCCAAAGTGTCAATTAATTAGTTAAAGCAGTGTCCTCACTCCCTCCCACTTTCCCACTAGTGTGTACTTTGAGGGAAACAGGCAAGACCTGAGATTTAGCCTCCGAGCCTCCGTACCTGCTCGGCCGGTGCACACGGCACACCACAGCTGTGCAGCCTCCGCCCCGCACCTCCAGGCCCAGAACGCCACACCCCGTGGGTGCTCTCACCAGGAGGGCAGAGACATTGCTGCAGCTGCTCTCCAGGCCCTCCTCCTGCGAGTTCCGGTTGTGTCCAGTGGGACTGGAGGCCCTGGGAGCTGCTGTGGCGGCCCCTCCTTCAGGGGAGAGCATGGCGCTCGCCCTCCCTGGGCTGGTTGGACACGGACGGAACCCGGGCTGGCAGGGCTCTGCTGGCCTGTGCAGGGGCCTGGGCTTGGGCATCAGGAGGATTCCTGGAGATGGGCTCGCTGGTCCTGACCCAGGCGCGGGCTCCAGGCTGGCCTCCAGGGGGCGCGCTCCCCAGCACCTTCTCATTTCTCCTCTGCTGGAGCGGATGTGCAGGGCTCACGAGGGGCTGCAGGGCCCCCGAGTTCAGCGCTGCAGCCGCGGGGTCCGCAGCCCTGAGCTGGCAGTGCAGGTCTCTGCCTGGAAGTCTGGGGTCTCAGAGCCTGCGCACACCAGCCACACGCGGGGAAGGCTGGAGGTGACCGACTGTGACGCAGGGCCGCCCGTGTGACGAGTGGTTTGGTGGCGCAGGAGGCTCTCCTGCCTGGTCGTCTGGTAGGAGCGAGGGAAACAACCGTTTTCACTGTCAGTTCAAGGTTCCTGGGATGGAACCCTGGACCTCAGGCGTGCTGGGCAGGCCTCGCCCCAGCCCAGCGGCCACTCTCTGATGGGACGATGGGCTGGATCCCCGTCCCCACCATCCTGGGGACTCTGCGGAAGCTCGTGGGGACCTGGGTTGCTCATGAAATCTTGCTCTTCTGAGGGAAGAATACACCTCCTTGTATTGAGTCGGAGTCTCAGCTGCTAAGAGGAGACGCGCTGTTTTAATCTTAGCTGATTTTTTTTTTGGTGTTGCTGGGGTTTGAACGCGGGGCCTTGAACCCTCCACCGCTGAGCATTACAAACATGGTAATTGACAGCCGGTGATGGGGAGTTTGCGGGGTCCAATGTGGTGCTGTGCACTGTGCTGTGGCTGCAGGGTGACTATGCTGGTCACCGCTTGGTGGGAGCTGTCAAAGCCCCTACCTGGCTTCTTGGAAAGGCAGTCCAGGCCTGCAGTTGGTCGCCCTGGTGTGCCACAGAGCCTCGGGACCAATGCCGTGGTCCAGTGCAAACCTGGACCTGTGATGTGGCCTGACACTCTGCCGGCGGCTGCGGAAGGGGAGGAGGGAGCCTGGCTCATCCTGGTATCTGTCACTGCCCCATGGTGACTCCACCACAGCCAGCACCTGGCTCAGCTGTCCACGTGTCCGTCCAGGTTGGGACACCTCACGGCAGGCAGCCCAGTGCCACAGTGGCTGCTCTCTGAGGACCTTCCCCCGGCAGCCTTGGGGGCAAACGTGCATGTCCCCCCTGCTTGCTGGGGAGTTGTTCCTGCTCCGTTGGCGGCACGGCCCTGTCAGTTAACAGCACAATGCCAGCTGGTCTCCTTGGCCTGCGTCAGCTCGGCTCCCTCAGGACACCTGGCCAGGCCTGTGTGGAGAGGGGCACTGTCTCAGGAGTGGCCTGAGCTGACAGGTGAAGGTCATGGTTGTGGTCACATTTCTGCCACTAGGCGGTTCCTGGGAGGGTGTGAAATCCTCCAGCATCCATGGCCTTCTCCAGAGTGGCTGGGCCGCCTGGCTGGGTTGACAGGGCTGCAGGGTCCCGTGTCAGGGACCTTCTCTGGGGGGAGACAAGCCGAGAACACAAATGAAATCTCCTGAATGCTTTCTTCGGCAGATGTGGGGAAATATGGGAAGGGAGGAAAGGGAAGGGAGAAAAGGAGAGGGATCTCCGACACAGGTCAGCATGCAATAATCATCCTTTAATTCTCCATTATTCTTCATCCTTCTATCCCTGTTACATATGATTTTAGCCTTTTATACCCCTACAGACAAAGAAGGCAAAAAGCCAACAGCAATGAATTCCCAGGCAAATCGCCAACTGCAACGGCTAGGGCCAATGCGCAACAGCCAGATGACCACTCCTTGAACTGTTTCTTAATCTAACCTAGACTCAAACATTTTGAGCTCTGTCCTTTTTCAGGGCCAGAGAAACATTCTTGTTTGCAAGCAATGTTCTCTCTATCTGTTTCTGACCTCTTGGCAGAAAATCCTGTTTGCAGGCAAATCCCACCAAGGACTCCAAAGTCCCTATTTTGTAAGAGCACCTGTAGTCAAAACTCCTCATTTCTCTCTTGGTAGAAAATCCTGTTTGCAGGCAGATCCCACCAAGGACCACAAGGTGTCTCGTTTGCAAGAACACCTGTAGCTTTTAAGTTTGATTCCCTATAGGCAGAGAGTGGCTTTTCCCGAACAGCAGCGATGGCAGAGTAATGCAGGAAAGAACAAAATCACACTGACTTAAAAATGAAGTACCCCCACTGCAGGGGTGGAGAAGGCTTCCTGGCAGGGGGTCCCGGAGTGTGAATCAGAGACTGACGCAGGGCTTTTGGCATGTGTGGCCGACTGCTTCCCCAGACGATTTTTGGTGTCTCATTGGTCCCCACACCCTGGTGCTGGCCAGCCGATTGATGGGCAGCACATTTGATGAGAAAAAGAAATGCTTGGAGAATAAGTGGACGGCCCCGTGTCCCTGGAAGGGGAGACTTGGAACCAGGCTCCTGCCCTTCCTGGTGGAACGGTCCTTGATCCGCGGGTTTGACACACGTCATCTCACCTGAATCCTGACTAGAGCCCTGTGGGGTGGAGCCCACGCCGGGGAAGGACAGCCATTGCCAAGGTTCCTCTGCTGCCACCACCAGGAAGGGGCCCAGCTCCCCGGGCTCAGACTGGGGCCTGGCTCCCCACTGGCCGCAGCTTTCTCTGCTGCTTCGCCTGAACGTGGTCCTTCTGGGGAAAGCGTGGCTAGTGCTGGAAGAATGGCCTCCCATATTGTCGTAGTGATGTAATCTAAAGTAGTTTTTAAAAAATAAATTCTCCCTATTTTGCAATCATAAAACAAAATATGAGCAAATTACCTGACATCTAGAAAGCCCCAGAAAGAAGAGAGGGCCTTTCACCGCGGGAAGGCGCCTGAGCCGCACACAGCGGCCACCGCGGGCAGCGCGCTTGCCTTGCTGACCTGTGGTGAGTCTTCACGCCAGAACCCTTTCCCCTTAGGGGAGGGTCTTCTTGTGGATTTAATAGGCAAAAGGATACAAGTATTTCTGCCACTTTGCACTCTGTTGTCAGGGAGCTCTGTAAACACAGGCAGCAGGCCACAGGGACATCAGAGTCAGCAAGTGGCCAGTGGCCCTCCGTGTACCCCAGAGGGAACTCTAGTTTTTATGATGTTTTCCTAATGCAGTTGATTGAAAATCGACCTCCAAGGTAGGATTCAAATTGCTCTTTAATGCCTGATTAGCTGAGTTTAAATAAAAAGCCTGAGTGGATGCAAAGAGAGGGACAAGAACTTCAACCTGTGTGGCACCCAGGGAGCCACCTGTCACCAGGGAGTGGTGTGTGGTGGTGCCGCTTGGCACCAACTGCCCCCGTGAGTCTGCGACTCCTCCCGGAATCCCCTGCCCCTTGCGCATGCAGCGCCATCGTGGGCTCTGCACCTTAGAAAACCACCCACTTCAAAACGGATTCGGGGGAGGCAGGGGACAGACTCCCTCCCCATCCAGCCTTGCCCCCTGAACCAGAGCACACAGAGGCCGCCCATGATTTGAAATCAGCCGGAAACCCAGGTTTAAAATGACCACTGCCAGGGCGCTGGCCTGGCTTCTGGAAGGGCTTGGCTTCCCTCTGCACAGAGCTGCCCCTCAGCGTGGGGCACCCCAGCGTGGACAGGGCACCCCCTGCACTGCACTGGGAGGCGGCGGAGTCTTCAGGTGGAGAGGAGGAATTGCTGTGAGAGTCCCTGTGACAGTCACAGTACCAACCCAGTGTTCCCAGCTCCTCACGATCTGGGACCTTGCCCGAGTCTGCTGGCCGCCTGCTGTGCGGGGCTGGCGGAGGCTCCCAGCCTCCCACACACGCCTCCCCCCAGTCTTGGCCTCCCCAGGCCTGGTGCCTCTCCCCTCCCCCTCCCTCCTTCCTGCAGCTTTGTTGCGCTCTGGCGATGGAACGAGGGCAGAAAGTGTCTGCCTGGCAGAATCATACACACAAAACCACATGAATACATACAAGCACACAGAAACACAAAACACAGACACACAAATGCATACAAACACAAAATCAGGCAAATACAAACACACAAACACATACACACAAATGAACACATGCACACATAAACACATGCTGAAACATAGACACACACAGAAACAAATGCACGCCCAGACACACACAGATGCCGTTCAGAACCCTCATGCACGCACACGTGCACACACACTGTATACTGGATTTCTTTGAAAGTCATGGCATCCGCCCTTTGAAGGATCCCACTGGAGCCCGAGAGCAGAGCTCACAGACGGACAAGAGAGTCACAGGCCGTGAAGCGGTGGCGGAGTTGCGTCCTGAGAACCCAGAGCCCTTCTAGAGACTGAGGGGAAGCAAGGAGCCAGGGGAGGTGCCAAGGGCCACCACCTTGCTCTGAGCAGGTCCCAGGTGGGGCGCAGCGGGGCTGGGCGCAGAGCCAGGCCACACCCGGCCGCTCTCCCCGCCTCTGTGCCACACCTGGAAACAGTCAGCGTCACTTGTCAAATCTGGTGGTTGCCGTTTTCTTCTTTACTTCATTTTACGAGTAGAAATGCCCGTCCTTCCCGAGTCCACTGGGACGCCACCCCCTGAGAAGTCCCACTCACCAGCCCTCCCTCTGCCTGAGGGTTTACACAGCTCACGCTGATCAGTGACCGTGGTCCCCTGCTTCCTGTGCACACAGGCAGGGGTCTCACAGGGCTGCTCTGGACGGTGGCGAGGGCTGCTGGCTGAGTCTGAAGGCCCTGCAGCCCCAGGCTGGCTGGTCCCCTTGCTGGAACCCACAGGTTCAGGTTTCGCACCCGCTCACTGCTCTGGGGGCCTAGCCAGCCGCTGAGCTGGGAGGCCACCTGGGACTCTGGCTTAGGCCCTGCCTGGACCGTGGACCCTGCCCACATCTCGTGGTTCCTGATCTGGTGTGGCTGAGAGGCCCAGGCGGCTGCTCCCCTCAGTGTCTGTCCCGGGGTTCCTGCTGTGGGCTGCGTCCCCGCCTGGACCCAGACTCCACCTGTGCACCTCCCTGGGGCAGCCCAGGCTGCACCCCTCTTTCCCCCTGGACTCTGGGGCTGTGTGGTCCTCCTGAGGCCCCAGTGCTCACGTCCTCTCTCCAGACCCAGGACGGGGTACGCGTGGCACTGACTGGCTCCTCTGAAGGCAACGCGCTCGGCCCCTCCTGTCTGGGGACGTCCCCTCAGGCAGCACCGGCGGCCCCAGGTCCTCTCACTTCGTGCCTGTGCCCCAGCGTCCTTATTAATTCATGCATTTCCTATCAGAAAGCCAGGACTGCCCTTGGGGACTTCGAATGCCGCATCCCTCACGTGAGCGTCTCACAAACCGACAGACGTGCACAGAGAGGGCAAGGGAGGGAGGCAGAGGAGCAGAGTGGAGGGAGGCATCGCTCCTGGGCTCTGGGGCCTCGTGGGCTTGTGCAGGCCTTCCCGCCGGAACCTCTGCGGTGTTCCCCTGTGAGTGTGCCCTGTGGAGCGGGTCCTTGAGGATCCTGGAGGACCGCCCCCTCCCCAGGGTGAAGGAAGTAGGGTGAGCTCGTCCCTGTACAAAGCTGGAGGTTCAAATTTCGGCAGCTTTGGAAGTGAGCCCAGCGGTAGGTGGCGCCAGGTCCACACTCCTGGAGCGGGCTCTTGTATAACAGAACAGGTTTTGTTTGCCTAGCATGATTTTGACGTGTGGAGATGACCTTTGCGTGACGTGCTAGGTGGTCTTGGAAACCAGTCTTCGAAGGAGAAGAAGCCCCTGTGAGAAGACCAGACGCAGACCAGACGCAGGGCACCCGCGATCCGAAGCCTGGGGTTCCCAGACCCGAACCTTCTGCTGCAGATGTCTCCGAAGCAGCGACCGATTGGAAAGAAAGGAATAAGGGGAGCCAGAAGGACCCTCTGAGAGGTGGCACCCAGGCAGTGACTGGAACAGTGGTGGCTCAGGGTGGTAGCCCTGGAGGTGACCTGGGTCTGTTGTACCCAAAGAAAATCAAATCATCCAAGCCGATCATGTAAAGCCAAAGAAGCCTTTATCTTAGCTGGCCAGCGACGACCACCCTTATACCTAAAAGCAGTGTGCCGGGAAAATCGTGCCATAGTTCTTTTGTTGCCAGCATTTATAGGGTATGGGAAGGGATTAGGGTGGGGCTGTAGGGAGGGGAAGGGATTGGGATGGGCTACAGGGAGGGGATTTGGTATTGCGGTGGGGCTGACTCTCCAGGTCGCGCTGGAGAATCTCCCTGGGGAACACAACATTTTAATCTGTTTTCTGTTGCTATAACAGGTCATGGTCCTCTGTGGTATCCCTGGAGGTAACCCAGGTCATGGGCCTGGGTGATGTGCCTGGAGGTAGCCCAGGTCACAGTCTTGGGTGATGTGCCTGGAGGTGGCCCAGTCATTGTCCTGGGTGATGTCCCTGGAGTTGGTCCAGGTCCTGGGAGGTTGCCCCGGAGGTGGCCCCGTCATGATCCTGGTGGGTGGCCTTTGGAGTGTGTGTGTGGGTGGCAGAGGAAGCCATGAAAGAATGGACTCAGCAGCATGTTGAGAGTCGCCTTGGGTTGTGACAAAGAGTCAGCATCCAGGGACCCAGGAGATGGTCCACCTGCTGCCCGCTGACCCCCGTGCTGTGTGAATGCTCAGAGTTAGGACGTTGTCTACTCTTGAGGAAGTCCAAGCCTATGAGATGCCCTCAAAGCAGGTGCTCCAGGCTCAGAGAGAAATTGCTGAAGGAAAGCCCGGGACAGCTGAGTCTGGTTAAAGGTGACATCCCTCAGGAGACTTTATGGTGGTTTTTCTTCTGTTTGGGGTGGAGACAGGGAGAGGCATCCGGGACTGGCGAAGGACAGGAAGTAGGGGTTGCTCTTGCAGATTCAACAGCGAAGCTCCAGCACCTGGGCAGGCCAGGGCAGGGGAGGGTTAGCAGGAGGCTGTGGGAGTGTGGAGCCCCTCACAGGGTCCCAGTAGCCAATCTGAGCTGTCGCTTCGATTCCCTTGTCGAGCTCTGCTAAGTTGGCTGAATGCTGGGCCTTGGGCTCGCTGTGCCTGGTGAACAGAAGCAGAGAGGGCACATTGAGTCTGTCAGCAAAGAAGGAAGTCTTGGCCACAGCCAGCCACAGCCCTGGCGTGGGGCCTATTCACAGGTGGGCAGGAAGGCTGGCCAGCACGGGGGTTTGGAGCCGGAAGGATGCCTGGCCTCAGGCTGCAGTGTGGAGTGTGGTCTGCATGACACTGCGTGGGACCTGGTCGGTGGACTGGGCACTAAGGGAGGTGTGACCAGCCCCCCAGCGATGGAGGGCCTTGCCTGGGCCAGGCAGAGCTCGGTGGTGTCTGGGAGGGGTGTGGGTCTGAGCCAGGTGTCACATTTGCACACCTGGGTCTAGGTGTGCTGTTTGAACAGCAGCATTTTCAGGCCTGTCTCCCAGAAGAAGGGGCTTCTGGAAGCACCAGTGGGAAACCTCACATGGACCGCAACCAGCATCAGGGCCTGTGGGTGGGCAGGAGCTCGTCCTGGGCCAGTGGGGCCACAGGGGCCTGAGGCTCCACCCAGAGAGCCCCTGACACTCACTGACGGCACCCCGTCTTGGTCAGCCTGGGCCTGTGGGAGGCTAGGGGCAGTGAGGGTCTTCAGGGAGCTGCAGAGCTGGGTCTGGGGCTGGGTCCCCTGGACTAGGCCCTCCTAGAGGAGCAGGTCCAGACCCCAGGCTGCTGAGAGTCTCTGTCCCCTCCGCCCTGCACACCTGTCCCACACACCCGAGGCCCATCCTGGGTAGGTGCAGCGTGGCTGGGTCTTGGGCCAGCGCCACACCCGAGGATTGCCTGGAAGCCCAGGGTTGGGGGTGTGGCCTCTGGACAGAGAGCCTGGGTCTGGGAAGAAACTGCTCGGCCAGAACTCTGCGGGTGTCTGTGCTGCCAGGGCCGCCCTGCGGCAGGCAGTGCATCTCATCCGAGACTGAGGAACGTTTGTTTGATGACAGCGGCGAAGGAGCTGAGCCCACGGCTTCCTGCTGCAGAGTCTGATGTCCAGCATCGGTGGTGAGGGGCACAGGCAGCTTGTTCCCACCAGCCCTCCCTCCCATCAGGCCAGTGCTGCGGGCCCCAGAGCTGGCTCTGGGACCACCAGCCAGTGGCATCTGGGTGGCCACACCTAGGGGCCTCACCACTCCCGTGTGGTCTTCACTCCTTCCTTCAGTCACTCATTCCGTCATTTGCAGAAGGGTTACTGGGCCATGGGGACCTGGTCCACAGTTCATTACCGTTTCCTACAGGTCCTGGGCGTCTGACTGCAGTACCCACCAGGAGTGAAGCTGACTGCAAAATAAATACATCACCATCTTACTTTGGTAGAAAAATGCATAATAAAATATTGGAAGAATGTTCTAGAATGGTTATCTCGGGGGTGGAGAGCATGGGGTGGCATGTTGGCTGTGGGGGGCTTTGGGCTTTCCCTTGGTGCTTGCTGTACTGACCAGCATCACCGCACACACAACTTCCATGATGAGAGGAGGGGAAAGACTGGTAATCTTCACACTCGAAACGCGTCAGGTCTTGCTGCAGAAGCATCACCTGAAGGTCCAAGTGTCACTCCAGGTTGGTGGGGAACCCGAGAAGCCAGAGCAGGCTCTGGGGAGCCACCTGCCGGGCATCCGCCCTGTCCCCGCAGACGCGGCTGGGAAGGTGCAGGGTGGGCTGTACTGCTCTTTTGGCCTGTGAGCTGGGCCACGCCCACACTCAGGACCCACACTCCAGACCCACGCTCTGGAGTTCAGGACTCGGTCTCTGTGTGGCCCCCTTCCCGTGGAACTGGGGTCCAGGGCAATTGCCATCATCAGAGCTTCCTAGTTCCAGCCTCTGAGAAAAACACCTCAGAACTTGACACCTAGGTGACGCCTGGGCTTCTGATTCATTTGGTCTAGGTGTGCCTGGCCACCAGGACCTAAGGCTCCCTGACTGTCCAAGCGTCACACTCCCCATCCAGGGCCTCTCAGCCAGCCAGCTCCTGGCTGGACCCAGGTGAGCTCTGCACATGCGCATTTCCAGGTGGAGGGCAGAGGGGCAGTTTGCTCGGGCCCGATCCCCTCTTGCCCTGAGACAGATGACCTCAGAGCCTTGATCCAGCCACCTTGTCAGTGTATCCTGACACCCTTGGCCTTCCATCTTCCAGTTGCAAATAGTGAGCCAACCGCAGGGATGAAGAAGGTGACCATGTTACCTTTCAACTGGGCGTGGTGGTGCACACCTGTAATCCCAGCAGCCCGGGAGGCTGAGGCAGGAGGATCGCCAGCTCAAAGCCAGTCTCAGCACGGGCAAGGCCCTAAGCAACTCAGTGAGACCCTGTCTCTAAATAAAATACAAAATAGGGCTGGGGATGTGGCTCAGTGGCCGAGTGTCCCTGAGTTCAATCCCTGTTTCAAAAAAAAAAAAAAAAATGTGGCCGTCCGTGGCGCTGAGCACGGGGAAACTGCTCTTCAGTGGGGCTGCTGCCCTTCCCTGAGAGGGGTGGGGCAGGGCCACCCAGCTGGCAGAGGCAAGTCCTGCTCTGGTCAGGGCCCCGTGGGAAACCTGGTCTTACTCAGCTGCGCTGACCATCGGCCCCACCGCCGTGCCGAGCCATGCGATGATTTTTGTTCCCATCTTGAAGATGATCTGCAGACTTGCTGGCTCCCCCTGAGTCTCCGCGCATTAGGGGCCTCATTTCAACTTTTCTGCAAGGTTCTGGCAGAAGTTGTGGCAGGCTGAGGATTGCAGGAGAGAGCTCTGACGTCAGGATGCAGGGGACGGGTGATTCCAGTCAGGAGCTCAGGAGCCCCAGGCACTGTCCCCGTTAGTTCCCCTCTTGCCCTGAGACAGTGGCCCCAGGGCCTGGCTCCAGCCCCTCCTCAGTCCTCTGCCAGCAGCCAGGATTGCTGGAGGCTCCCGTTGGTTCTGAGGCAGGAAGGAAAGCTGCTGGCTGTGCCCGCCGCCCGCCCTCTCCCTCCCTGGGAGGCAGCACAGGGCTCCTGACAGGTGTCCTGCTGTGCCTGCTCAGCCCGCCTGGGCTAAGTCAGCAGGGCCTCAGGAGGGAGAAGTTAGAAGGAAGGGTCACTTCCGGGCTGGCTTTCTGGGACCAGGGGACCACAGAGACTCCTAAAGTGAGAGAATCTGCTGGGGGAAGCAGTGGTGCCTGTCCCCCATTTAGGCAGCACCCAGAGCCAGGCCCTGAGTGAGTCGGGCCTGTCCAGATAGGCCACCCTGGGGCTCCTTGGGGTGAAGAGCAGAAGGAGGCCTCTGGGGACATCCCCTGGTGACAAGGTCTGTTGATGCCCTCTGGCCTGCTTCCCTCGTCCTCTCCCTGTGTATGGACCCCTGAGATTCTAGGACCAAACCAAAACTCAGGAGGAGTCAGCCACCATGGGAGGTGCGAGGCCCAGGCCACCTCAATTCCCTCTTGCGATGGTGCGCTGCTGTGGGAGGCACGTGTGGCTGTGGGGACAGCATGCTGGCCTGGGTGCAGCCCGAATTGGGCCGAACCCTCTGCACCCCAGCCAGTCACCCCTCCACTCGAGGGCCTGGCTCTGCTGCCCCTGTCACATGTCCACCTGGGCAGCGCCATGCCCCTTCTCTCTGCCCACAGGAGTCCTGACTGTCCATGTGCATGAGGTCCCGGGCCTCATTGCCTGTCCCCCACACCGTAGTGTCGAGAGCCTCTTCTTCCCTTGTGTCCCACACCCCACAGTGTCACCCACAAGGGGACAAGCCTCTTTCCTTAAAGGAGCTGGGGTGCACTGCCCACTCAGCACTGCAGTCTGCTGCTTGCTCCTCAAGAAAAATAGCCCATGGCGGGCTTCTGCCCATGTGCTTCAAGGCCGTGACGCACGTGCAAGGCAGGGGACCCATTGGTCCCCTGAGCTGTTGACACTGCAGCCTGAGTGTGGTAGAGTGGTCCTGGTGGAAAGGCCCCGCGTCCAGCCGCTGGAAAGCCAGCCAGGCCTCCCCCAGCCCCAGGGGTCTGGCCGCCGTGCCCACAGTGCCCAGTGCCGAGGGTTTCCTGGCGCGTCTCCATCCAGGCTGCTCCGTCCTGGGTAACCGCTGCTCGCTGCTGCCTGCAATGCTGGTTGCACATGCTGTGCAACTGTGTCTGAACCCCTAAGCGAATGTCCACCTGCCGCTGCAGCTCCTGTGCTTCCGTGGCAAGGAGGACCTGGATGACTGAACTGGTCACATCCAGAGTCACTTTATTGATAATGTGAAATTCTGTTCTTCTTCTTATTGCAACGAAGTGGACCTACAAGCTTGGTGCTCGATGCCCCCGAGTGGACAAGCTCACAGGAGGAGCTGTGACCACCTCATTAAACAGTCACACCAAACAGCATTTGCTTGGAGGTGAGAGACCCGGGTCCTGAGGGTTGTGCAGTGCCACAACGCACCACCAGGGGGCACACTCGGCCCACGTTGGCGCAAGTCCTCAGCTGCCCATCTGTGTGTGGCAAACCCTGGCTGGACCCTCTGGCTTTGGGCTGGTGGGTGGGGGTGTGGGAGAGCCAGCTCTGGACTGTCTTCTCCTCCCTTTGTTCCTGAAGGTTGGCAGGCGTGGACACTCCAGGATCTGCAGAGCTTTATGATTTAGAAAAATGCCACACAAAAGAATTGTTATTTTGCAAAACTGGCTTGTAATGAATACTTTGGTCAGAAAATGCAAGGCTGCCTGACCTCCTTTCTGTCATCTGCAAAACAAAGAGGCAGAAGCCACACTGGTGCCCAGTGCAGGACGTCTGCAGCAAGTGGACTCAGCAGGACAGGGGCGTGGCTCCCTGGGATCGGTCACAGCGGAGCTGCAGTGCCCAACCTGGGCGACGTCCTTGTCACTCCCATTGCATGGCCCCAGGTCCTCACTGGAGCTTTGGGCAGCAGGTGGTCCGCCTTGGGGACACATGCCCCCCATCCTGCAGGGCCAGCTGTGAGGGGGCTAGGGACTCCATGCAGCTGTTGATCAGCCTGATTTCCAAAAGGGAGGTGTGTGGAGCACCACGAGACCACCATCTGCAGCTAGTCTATTTTAGGAGAAGCCTCTTGCCTCATCTGCCCATGGTCGACAGATAATTTGGATATATTCATTGTTTACAGAGCTTGACAGGAAAATGACCTCCCTTCAAAAAATGAACACAGTGCTCTGCGTTGGACACCTCTTCTTTTGTCCCCAAGGTCTCCCAGAATCTGGGATGGCATTGATTTTGGGGTCACAAGAAAAATTACAACTCTGGCACCCAAAGATGCTGCACACGCCACAGCACATTGCTCAGGGAAATAAAAACCTGCAAACGCAGATTGTGACAAACTTGCTGCCCCCGAGGCTCCCTGGACGCTTCCTCCCAGGCAGATCCCACCCAGGCCCTTGCTGGACCAGGAGCGGGGCTGCGAGGCCAGCCGACTCCTCCAGCCCTTCCTCTTGGACACTGGCCCCTCCTCCCCGCAAGGAGCGTCCAGTTCTCCTGGTCCTGCCCTCATCTAAAATAAGCCGGCGTGCTGTTTGTCTTGGGTGGCTGCGCTGGTCCTGACATTTTAAAACAGTTTAAATGCCATTATCTTGAGAAGGCCTTTCCTGGGCCCCACCCTCCTCTGCCCAGCCCAGCCTGCTCAGGGCTGTTTTGGCTTCAAAATGTCTTGGTTGTTGAAGGTTGAATAGGAACATGACTCTGTCGCCCGTCGGCACCCTGTGAGACTGCGGGGCACTTGCTCGGGTGAGCAGGAAACCCATGCTCGGAAGGTCAGCTGCTCCTGCTGTCCCTTGTGCCTTGTCCCAGCTCAGGGCGAGGGGCTCTGAGTGCCCCTGCCTCCTCCAGGGTCCCTTGGGAGACAGGTTGGTCTTGGTGCCACCCCTCCAGGACCTGCTGCACCCACTGCCCTCTGCCCCCTGCCCCAGTGTCACCTCCTCAAGGAGGGGAAGGCCAACGTCACCGTGTGGGTGGAGCCCGTGCCTTGGCTCTGGCCTGCTGCTTTGCGTGCCCGTGGTGGGGTCCACCTACTCTTCTCCTGGACCCAGATCTCCTAGCATGATGCGGGGTCAGCGACAGGGAGGGGCTCGTGCACCACAGGCTCAGGGCCCTGCCCCCTCCCAGTCCCGGGCCAGAAGCTGTCCCCTGGTGTGGCGGGAAAGCTCCAGGGCTTCCAGCTCTGCGGATTCTGTGCTCCGTGACTGTGGCTGCACCACCCAACCATGGCCTGTGTCCTCCCGCAGCTGCTGTCCCTCACACCTCCATCCCTGTCCTCTCTCTCGCTTCCTACCAGGGTGCTAGTTGTTGGACTAGGGTCAGCTGGACTCCGGTACAACCTCATCTTAAATTGGTGACATCTGCAGAGACCCTATTTCCAAATGGTGTCACATCAACAGGTACAGGGGTCACTATTTGCACGTGGCCTCCTGTGGGACACAATTCGGTCTGCCAAGGCACCAGGCTGCGTGTTCAGGGGCTATGAGGGTGTCCCCTCTCTGCGGGCACCAGGCCTGCAGCTTGCAGGAGCTGGTCACCACCACTAGATGGCACTGGGACCAGGAGCAGGTGAGCCCAGGCTCCGCACCCTGGGAGGGGATCGGATCCTGGGGCGTCTTCCTCTGAGCCACATGAAGCACAAGCTTGTGCTGGGACCAGGCCTGGGCTGTGCCACTCTGAGCCAACTTGCAGTTCAGTGAAATCTGCTTTCCTTCATTGACTTAGGCATGTTTTCCAGATTCACGGACCAACGTGGGCACAGGCCACCCTGGAGGTGATGCTGCTCCCCACTCTGGGCTCTTGGTGGGCAGAGGGAGAGAGGACTGAGGCCAGCAGGAGCGAGGAGGCTAACGGCATTGTTGACGGGCAGGGGTTCTGGGAGGAGACAGTCAGAGATGCAAGGACACGAGCTGCACAACAAGGGCCGCAGAAGGTTCCAGAGCCAGAGCTCAAACACCAGGCACCTGGACGTGCATGCACACACACATGCATGCTCACGCACATCTGCACACACAGATGCATGCTCACACACATCTGCACACACACACATGCATGCTCATGCACATCTGCACACACACATGCATGCTCACGCACATCTGCACACACA
>JAJEJO010003162.1:57065-78558 GCA_020662805.1 Glaucomys volans
CCTCTGCACCCCGCGCCTCTGCACCCCGAGCCTCAGGGCAAGCTGAGTCACCCGTCCTTGTTTTAATGACACACTCTCCAAGCAGGTTCCGCACCAGAAGTCACGGACGAGGGGACAGGCTGCTTCCAAACCGCCCCTGAGGGCAGACCCAGGAGAGTTGCATGGCAAAATCGGCCCAAGCGGTCCTTTCGCCCACAGCCACCAAGCAGGGCGACTGCGTCACCGTGGAGTCAGAGCAGGCTAGGATTTGGAGGAGGAAGAGGGCCACACGTCCATCTCCCCAGTGGGACTGCATCGGAAGCTGTGGAGGGTGCTGGCCCAGGGGGGGCCCTGTTGGGCCTCTGGCTCCCCTGGTGTGACGGTCCTGGAGGGTGGGAGGTGAGGCGCTAGTGTGGATCCTTGCTTACTGCAGGGACCCTGACCCTCCCTGGTGTCGGCTGAGGACTCCACGTACAACCTAGCCCAGTCACTCAGACACACGGTCAGCAGGTGTGTCTGAGGGCCAGGTGAAGGCAGAGCACACCTGGCAGGGGGACAAGTGCCATGTTGGCACCTCCTCACTTTGCTTCCAGAAATGAATTTTACTGGGAGTGGTGGCCCTTAGGAGGCTGAGACAGGAGGATCTCAAGGTGGAGGCCAGTTTGGGCAATTTAGTGAGACCGTTTGAAAACCAAAAAATAAGGGCTGGAGATATAGTTTAGCGGTAGAGCACCCTCTGGGTACAATCCTTAATACCAGAAAAAACAAATAATAAAGCGTGCAGAAATGATATTTTTGAAAGGGGTTCCTCTTCTCAGGGTCTGTCATCTGCCGAGGCTGACCACAACCCCCAGTTCCTCCTGCAGAGCTTGGCTGCCCCAGGAGTTGACTGGGGAGTTGGCTGCCCAGGTTCTTCTCGAGGCCTGCTGGCTGGTTCCTTGCTCAGGGGCCCCAGCACAGAGCTTCGTCAGGTAGGCTGGGGCCCATGTCTCTGCTGTCCCCTCTGGGCTGAGAGGCAGAGCCCTCTCAGGCGGCTGCCTCAGTGTCAGAACCTGACTCTGGCATCTGAGGCAGAGGTTCGAGGGTCTGCCCTGAGGCCTCACAGAGGCTGTCATTGTTCCCAGCCTCCCATGGCCTGCTTTGTCTGTTGGGGGTTCAGAGCGGGTGTTTGCTGAGAACGTTCTGCTCTCAAGGACACTGTGAGCCCGAGTGCTTGGGCTCCTGAGGTGGGACGTGGGGCCAGCCTCAGGCCAGTGGGCACCACCCCAGGAGGCCTGGGTCGTCTCTCTGGCCAGCACTGGGTCGCCAGGATGCTGGACGTGGGGCTGCACAGGGCAGGGGGTTTGTACCTTGGTCAACTTTGAGCACAGGCCCTCGGGGACCCGGGTCGGCCTGGGGAGTGAGCACTGCACTCCTCCTCGGGAAATGTGCTGCTCAGGGCGCAGGGCCTCCCACCGCCCAGCAGGTGCCTGGCTCTGATGGGGGAGGCCCGCGGGCCGTCAGACCCGAGCACAGAGAGCCTTGAGCCACCCATGCCTGGTTCCCCCAGAATGCGGGCCTCTGCAGGACACCATGTCCACCTCCTGGCCCCTCAGCCAGCTCCGTGTGCCCTCTCGTCCCCTCTCCTAGGCGGACATAGTCCTGGTCCATCCCTGGCACTGTGACAGGGACACATGGGTGACATGGGTGCAGAGCCTTCTGCTTCTCTGTTTTAAGCGGCACATCCAACCACGTCCCGGGAGTCTGTGAGGACAGACCTGGAGAACTGCGCCCAGCCGGGCGTTGCCCGAGCCTGCCCGAGGGGTGCCTCCGTGGGCGTCACACTCAGACCAGCCGCAGGGGTGGGCTCCCAGCATGCTGCCCTGCTGCCCAGGTTCAGAGCTGGGCTTCTCGTTTGCGAATGGCCCAGGGATCCTGAGCAAGAGGAATGTGGGCTCCTATCTCAGGAGCCAGCACAGCCGCGTCTGATTCTGAGTCGCCTCTTGGAATTGTAGCAGAGGACCGTTCTGGGCAACGTGAGGGGGATGAGGACCGGGCAAGGTCTCCTCCCTGGCCTTTCCCTACTGTCTCTGGGCAGCCATGTGAAGTACCACATTCAAAGACGGTCCCCTCTGTTTGAAATCTTCCCCTTGGGGTCCCGCGAACTCCTTTGCGATCGCACTCACCGTGAGCACACGCTGGGCTCTGCAGACATCCAAGCCCACCTGTCTTTCCTCCGGGCCTCTTAAGTCTGACTTCCACAGTCTTCCAGCAGTTACAGCCTAGAAACGGAAGGCCAGCACCCCAGACGGGCCCGCCACACACGGCACCTCGAAGGCAGCTGCCCCACCCAGTGTCCGGGGCCCCCCAGGCTTGGGTTGGTTCTGTTCTCAGGCCCCGGGGCGCTGAGTGCTCTGTGGGTGGGTGTGGGGAAGTGTGCATTCAGTCCCCAAGGGTCTCCCAGCAAGGCTGGCCTCCCGTCACCGGGCACAGACCTGCATCAGGAGGGGAGGAAGCCTGGGCTCCGGAGTCCCGGGGCCACCTGGTGACAGGGACACTCCTGAGCCCTCTCCACAGATGCAGCCAGTCTCCCTTACCTGTGACAGAGCTGGCGAGAGGTCTATGCTTCAGGGTGGCCGAGGTGGCACAGAAAAGCCAGGCTCTGTCGGGACCATTGCCGCCTCACTGTGTGGCCACTCTGAGCTTCTCGGCCATCTCGGCCGTCTCTGCCGAGCTTCGGTCGCAGGTGTAAGAAGAATCTGCGTTTTCAACGTGGCGTTTGCAGCCCATTCCACGGGGCCTGGAATGCCCCCTGGAGACGGCCCCGGAGCCCCAGACGGCTGGTGACCTGCGAGCCTGTCTCTTCTGACGTCTGGGTGTGGCGGAGCCCAGCAAAGCTCCATCCCACTGAGTGCCGGGGTCTGGGCCCTGGGAGGCTCGGTGCCCCAGGGTCTCCCCCTGAGGACTCCTTGCCAGTGGCCTGCACTCTACTTCAGGCCATGAGCCGGAACCTCCAAGGTGGCGGAATGGAGCCCGAGGCACACCCCGCCTCCAAGGCAGGCCAGTCCCCAGGGTCGGTTCTGACACAGGCTGGGCCGCATTGTGGGCTGGAGCAGGTGCCGAGCCGCTCCCTGCGCTGCACAGCTGAGGGACCGTCTGCAGGCTCTGCTGTGCTCGAGGCAAACTGCCCGTCCCCCACTGGCCAGAGTGGCTGATGCCTCCAGGGCCCGGAGAATGGCACAGCCCCATGCAGGGTCATTTTATTCCAGGTCCAGTCCCACTGACCACCTTAGGCAGCTGGTACCCCACTCCTGAGGCCGGAGCCTGGCTCCACAGCCGACCTGTAGGTGACAAGTCCGCCCTCCCTGGCCCCAGTCCTGCCGAACAGACAGCCTGCGAGCAAAGCTGGCGGGCCGGCTTCTCAGGGCAGACTTTGCTCCCCTCCCCTCTTCCTCTGCCCACAGAGCCTCCTTTAATTCAGTTCAGTGCTGCATCTTAGGGCTGCCATCTCGCTCATGGTCTGAAATGAGGCCCTAGGAGAGTGGGGGCTAGGTCCAGGTCAAGGTCAAGGCCTTGGGCATTGCACAACTGTGACTCCTGTTTGTGGTTTTATTGCACAGGGGGTGTGAGCTTCCCGTGGCTGCAGTGACAGATCGCCACCAACTCAGGGACGTTAGGCAGCACAGATTTGTTTTCCTCTGGCTCTGGAGCTCAGAAATCCAAAATCAGCCTCACAGGTCTGAGCCGAGGTGTTGGCAGGGCTGGTTCCTTCGGGAGCTCCTGGGGAGAGGGTCTCTGGCCTCCTCCACTTCTGGAAGTGCTGCTTTTCTCGGCTGTTGATCCCCGGATCCCCTGCCCTGCAGAGTGTCGCTGCAGGGTCTGTCTCTGGCAGGGCTTCACTGCTCTCCTGTGGCCCCTGAGGCTCCGCCTCCGCTCACAGGGCCACGCCTGTAAGGGCCCAGGTGTTTGGGGCTCAGGTGATTCAGGATCATCATCCTAGTGCATGATTCCTAACTTGGTCACATCTGCAAAGTTCCTTCTACCATGGAGGGCCACATCCACAGGCCCCAGGGGCCAGGTATCACAGCCTTGGGGTCATGATCAGCCTTCCAAACTGGGTAAACTATTCCCTTGACGCTTGAAAGGAGGCTGAGCCTGTCCTGACTCTTCACCTTCCATGTTCAATACCTCACAGCCCCAAGCCACTGCTAGCTAGGAGCGTCGGCTTGCCAAGTGCTCACTGGGAGCTAAGTCTGAGGCTCCTTCTGTAGAGAATTGCCGACCTCCGAGGTGCTGGGCTGTGGCCACTGGGAATAGCAGTGAGTGACGCTCATTCACAGAAAATAAGGGCATCAAATAAAGGAGCCCCGACTGAGGTTCTGCAGCCACACTCACACAAGCAGACCTCGCACACCAGGCCACGGCTTCCACTGCTCCGGCAAGTCACGTGTGAGTCAGGGCCCCTCGCTGGGTGGTCAGCATGATGGCCACCAAGGTGGTCGTGGACTGACGTTCCAAGCCGGCTGTGTCCGTGCAGGACAGCAGGGGTCTGCAGCTGCTTCTTCCTTTTATTTTTAACCTGAAGAGAGACCAAAAATCACATCTGGGGCAGGGCAGGGCTGAGATCAGTGGTGAAGCAGATTAAACAAACACAGAGCTTGTGCCTCTGCCTCAACTGCCTCGTCCCCTGGGCTGATGCTCGCCCACCACCTCGGTAAGGCCCAAATGCTGTTCTGATGACTTGACACTCTCCAGAGCCCAGTGAGGGTACTTCCTGGCGCTCCAGGGCCCGTGGCAGCCTGGGGTGTCATGAGCATTTGCTGCCTGGTCGCTGGGACTCTGCAGCTCTCTCCTCTGAGAACCATGCTGGTCCCTCTCCATCCTTGGAAGTGCTTCTGCTCCTCTCATTAAAGCAATGGCCCCTGCCTCTCAGGCCAGGAGGGCTGTCATTCCTGCCATGGTTTGGTGAAGGTCCCCCAAGGCCCATGTGGTGTAGTCTTGGTCCCTGGGGCATGCTGGTGGGAGGTCCTTAGATCATCGGGGTGTCCTTTTGTGGGTGGTAGGAAGCTGGCCTCCTTTCTCTCTGTTTCCTGACTCAAGAGTGAGTGGTTTGTTCTGCCTTACATTCCCCACCATCTCACACCCTTATCAGATGCCCAAAGCAATGGTCTACCCAATCTTGGGCTAGAACTTCCAAAACTATTACTCAGAATAAACGTTTCTCTTTGTGAGTTAATCACCTGAGGCATTTTGTTGTAGAGATGGAAGATGCTTAACATAGGGAATTGGTACCAGGAGTGGGGTTATGGGCTACAGCTGTGTCTGACAATGTGGAAGAACCTTTGGAATTTGTTCACCAGACGAGTTTTGAAGAGTTTGGAGGTTAGAGACATCATAGGATACTGTGAGGAGAGTCTGATGGACAATTCTAGGGGGACTCAGAAGATCAGAACACTGATAGAAATGTGGATGGTAATGGCCATGCTGAGGAGATTCCAGATGGAAACCAGTACTCCTTCAGGATTGGACTAGAGGCCACCTTTATGACACATGGTGAAGACTGGGCCTCATTTTGTCTGTGCCCTGAGACTTTGTGGGAGGCTGAGCTTAAAGATCTTGGACAAGTTTATCTGGTGGAGGAAATTTTGTGGTAGCGTGGCATTCAGGCTGAGGCAAAGGTATTACTCACTGCTTTTAGCCAAATTTACAGTGAGAACTAGCTCCTGCAAAGAGGAGCAGAGCAGAGATTTCTGGAAAGTTTGCAGCTTGGCCAGGAAAGGAGCATGTGTCATGGCACAGCCAAGCAGGCCATGGTGGCTGCTGCCAATGAGAAGAACCCAGTGTGTGGCACTGCAACTGTAGGGGAGATGCCTCGGCTGTCACCACAGCCACAGGTGTAGAAATGCGATGCCTCCAGAACAGCATGTTTCAGAAGAGAGACTTGAGGTGACCCTGAGTGGCCAGCAGGTGACCCTGAGTGGCCAGCAGGGATCCAGGGTTTGGATTAATTTTCCTGGATTAAAGTCCCTGTGTTCCAAGGCAGGATGAGACAGGATCAGAGACCCTGCAACTGCCTCCAGGCAGCGTGATTTGTGCAGCGCTGCAATGCAGACCCAGCAACGTGCAGGGCTCATCAGGAAGAGCTGCGGGCAGTGCACAGAGCCAGCCTGCAGGAGTGGCCACGTGGCTGCAGTGGCAGGGCTGTAGGGGCAGGGGTGTCCCAGCCCTGGGGAACCCACATGCCATTACTGTGCCCCAGGCATTGGATGAGGATATTCTGGTCTTTCTGAGTCCTCACTGCTGCCCCCTATTCTTCCCTTTTGGAGTAGAGATGCTTCCTCTGGACCTGCCCCATCCCTGTACCTTGGTCGTACATAGCTTTTTAACTATTTGACAGCACCTCACAGCTGTTTGCCTTGAGTCTTGGAAGAGACTTGCATTTGGACTTTTGAACAATGCTACAGCGGGTAAGGTTCTGGAGCTCTTGGAACGGGCTGAGCTCTTGGAATGGAATGGACTCGGTACTGTGGGATGAACGTGAGCCTTTGAAGGGCCAGAGGTAGAAGGCTGGGATCTGGACGTTGGATGCCTCCCAAGGTCCCATGTTCAAGGCTGTCTTCCCAGGGTGGCACTGCTGGGAGGTGGAGAGACCTTCATGAGAGCCTGGAGGGAGGTCTGCACGGCACTGGGGGCACATTCGTGACTGGGATTTTGGGATTATGGACACTGGCCTCTTTCTCTTCCACTATGGCTTCATGGCCACAGGGGAGCTGTCTGCTCTGTCATGTCCCCACCATTGCCATCCAGTGCCCCACCAGAGGCCCAAAGCAATGGATTTACCTGACCTTGGCATGAGAACGCCACAATCCTGAGCGAAATGCCCTTTCTTCTTCATGGCCAGCGATCTCAGGCCTCAGTCACAGTGCTGGAAAGCGGGCTAACAGAGCTTCCGTCTTCTGGGAAGATCACACAGATGCAGTGAGTCCAGAGGGCAGGTCCTACTCTCTTGAATACCGTGGTCAGCCAGAGCAGCAAAGCGAAGCAGGCTGGCGGTGTGTGTGGCCGGCCGGCCTGTGAGCCCTCCTCTGGGATGCGTCTGTTAGACCTGAGCTTCCTGTCAGTCCCGGCAGAGGGAACGTGCTTCTCCACGGATAAAACCACTCTCAAATCATGGGCCAGTTCCAGCAGCAGCAGCTCGTTCCGGCTCAGAGCGGACACATCTCTGCATGTCACGGCGGCCCACTCCTTCACGGTGGGTCCCTGGAAACGCTGCTGCTGACCACGAGGGACGGGCGCTGTGGGGCTGGGTGGCTGCCAGGTGGGGCGGGAATCTCAGGCCAACCCGGGGTACCAGCAAGAGCCACCAGCAGGCGGCAGAGACAGCACAGGGGCTTGGAGGTGCATGGATTTGTTGCCTTGAAAGAACATCCTCTGAACACCAAAAGGGACATGCCATTCGCCAGATGCATTGGGTTTTCATCAAACCAACGCTGTGTGAGAAGCAGCCTCAGTGGCTGCAGGAACAGGCCGCAGAGCATCCGCAGCAGCGTCCAGGCCCGGAGCGCGGAGGGTGAGCTGGGCTTGGCTCTGACTTGGGCTTGGCCGGGCCCCTCCCTGTGGCCCTGCCCTGACCCACGGCACCAGGCTGGGTTAGGAGCAGCGGCCACGTTCACGACGAGGCAGTCAAGATGAGTTTATGTGCTGAATCTGAAATAAACACACTGAAGAGGGGCTTCCCCCAATTTTCCTTCATCAGAGAGGCCAAAAGCAGCCCTTCGCTCCATGACGAAGAGGAGGCAGGACCTAGAAAACCTTGGCCAAGAGGTGGAGCCAAGCAGCCCCCGGCAGAGGCCCTGCTCCCGGTGAGTGAGGACCCAGTGATGGGTGGAAGGGCCCTTGGCACAGGCAGAGGGCCCCTCAGCGGCAGTGCCGGGAGCGCAGGGACAGAGGGAGAGCTGCAGAGGCGCAAGGGAGGACAGGAAGGTTCCAGGCTCTGGCCCCCCAGCTGGGGCTCTGCCGGGTACCAACGCCACGTGGAGGTTCAGGTGCTCCCTGGCTGTCTGGTGCCACCGACGGGGAAGGCCAAATGTGGAAGGCCAGAGGCATGTCCCAATTTGTATCCTGAGAGATAAGACCCGGTGTGGGGAGGGAGAAGGAAATGGTGTAGACACATCTGCCAGCCAAGGGGACACGGCCCTGCCCTGGGTGGCTCTGCAGTGGAGAGAGCCTGCCCGACGCATGCCAGGCCGGGCCAGCCGCCAGGTGTGCGCTCCTCTCACCCCTGCCTGCTGCTGCTGCTTGCTCCTGGTGGAGGTGACGAGGACAAATAGCCCCAGGCCCCTGAAGCTGGAAACTGCCACCCCTCCCGTGAAGCAGCCAGAGAACGCGGTGTCCTGCGTGTGAGTGCCTGGAGGCCAGAGCACACGCGTGCTGAGGGCGTGCTGGCTGGCGGCAGCTCTCAGCAACAGGCAGACCCTTCCTTCAGGAGGCGGAGAAGACCCCTTCCTTGGCTGAGGCCTGGGAACCCCTCCAGCTGGCTGGGCTTCCCAGCTGGGAGATTCCTAGCCCTTGATCAGTCCCCAGAAGCACAGGGCTTCCAGCGCATCTCCATGGTGGCGTGGCCTGGGCCCCAGAAGCCTGCTGGCCGGTGCCTCTCCGCCTGACTGGGAGCCGAGCTCCCTTCAGCAGCTCTCCTCCTCCTTCCAGACGGGTGGAGCCAGGAGGGAAGATGGTTTGATTGAGCACCAGGTGAGCCTTGTGCAGGCCTGCTTTCGGAGTTTGCAGCTCTTTGATTCTGAAGAAGCCTAAAGGAGGTCAGGGGCCACGAACACACAGCTAAGAAAACTAGGAGGAAAGGGGATCGTGGCGGGGACCTCCCTCCTCTACCCACAGACAGCGTCCTCAGTGACACTGCTGCTGTGATCTAACCAGGGCTCGCACGGCAGGCATCAGGGTGGATGCAGCTGGGCAGCCGCAGGCCCTCTCCTGTCTGGTGTTAACTTGGGGTGTGTGTGTGTGTGTGTGTGTGTGCACGTGTGGACACGTTTTGAGTTTTACTAAAGCCCGCTGTGGGACGAGCTGGCTTGCCCTGCCTCCAGTGCTTTGCTTCCTACGTTGCAGCCTGGTCCTGAGCAGCCCGGGTCTCTGCCTCCCTCCCTGCTCAGGCGCCCGGCTCTGGGCCCCTCTGCAGTGGCATGGAGGGTCCTGCGCCCCAGCTGGAAACTGCCGCTCAGCACCTTGTGCAGGAGGCACAGGGCCGGAGGCTCTGCTCCTCTGGAGTCTGTCCTGGGAGCCTCCAGGCTGTGCTGCTGCTCTGCATGGAGAGCTGTGACGGCAGGCCCGGCCTGCCCACCCGGTGGGAGCCGGCACAGACAGGGCGCAACCAGCACGGCGTCTCTCTCTCCATCCTCGGTGGCGTGTGGGACAGTGGGCAGGAGTTGCTGAGGCTCAGGCTGCGGCAGAGCCGTGGAGGAGGCCCCTGCGGCTTGGGGGTTCATCTTATCTGCACGTTCTGTAAGCCTGGCCCAAGCCCTGGGCCTCTGTCCAGCCTCGGCCTGGGTCTGAGTCCTGCTATCCCGGTGCTCCTTGTGGCTCAGGGTCCCCTGAGAGGCGGGCCTGCGAGCTCTGTGCCAGGCAGCTCAGGGAAGGGTCTGCGTTCTCGCTTCTGCTGGGTTACTTTTTCTGGGAGAGATTTCTTTTGAAGAAGGGAATCTGAGTCTGAGGCTAAAGCACAGAGAGAGAGAGAGAGAGACGGGGAGAGAGAGAGAGAGAGAGAGGGAGGGAGAGCAGAGAGAGAGGGAGGGAGAGAGAGAGAGGGAGAGAGAGGGAGAGAGGGAGAGGGAGGGAGGGGGAGGAGAGGGAGAGAAAAAAGAGAGAGAGAGAGAAGAGAGAGACAGAGGGAGAAAGAGAGCAGAGAGAGAGGGAGGGAGGGGGAGGGGGAGAGAGGGAGAGAGGGAGGGAGAGAGAGGGAGGGAGGGAGGGGGGGGGAGGGGGAGAGGTGTTGGAAGCCCTTGCCGTGGCCCTTCGTGACTGCCGAGCACTTGCTGTGCTAAAGTGATCTCCGCTCAGCTCCCTGCGTCTGCACTCAACCCGCATCTGTCACCTGCCCCGTGCCAGCTGCTGGCCTCCTGGGCAGGGGACCCAGCATGCACAGATGCCCCGAGGCGCCCAGCAGGGCCATGCTGACCACGCTTTCCTCTCTGGGGATCAGAAAATCCAGTGTTGCTCTATGAGCTTCCCACTCAGGGACACTTTGCCCAGCAAGCAACTTTGAGTTGGAAAACCTAGAACTCGAAGGCCGATGGAAACATTCTACATCCCCATGGAGCACGGCGGGCCACAGGGAGAAAGGGACCTGGTAGGTCCACCTGAGCTGACTCTCTAAGTGTCGATCACATGCCGACCTTGCTGATGATGCAAATGGACAGTCTTGGTCCCCACCGTGAGGACAAGACGGGCTGGAATGACATTCTGTTCTTTAAGGGGTTTTGATTCTCTTCACAGGCCCCCATGTCCTGCCCAGAGGTCCTCACGCAGCAGGCTCTCTCCGCAGAGCTCTCGGCTGCGCATTGTGTTTGAGCGCGCTGCACTCTGACGCCAGCACACCGGGCGCAGCCTCGTGGCCCATGTCCCCGCAGACCTTCGTCAGGGCCCCTGTGTCCCCACAGACCTTCTTCAGAGACCCCAGGCCCTTGGCCCCTGTGGTAGCCCCAGGGCTGCCTGTTGGCTGGAGCCCCTGGGCCTCCCTGGTTCAGGCTGCGGTGCCTGGATCAGCAGCCCCGTCAGAGGCCAGAGGTGGGCCTTGCCTGGAGGGACAGCTGGGTGGCACACACCTCTGTGCCTGGCCTGAGCCCGTGGAGTTGCCCAGGGTCACTACAATGCCCATGTGGTTGCTGCCCTCACTGCCTGGCCCTGCCCTCCCCCAGGACCCCCTCCCACATTAGGGGCTCCCCCTAACCCTTGGTCCCTGGGGAACCAGAAGGCAGAGGCTGCTGCTCACACAGCGGCCAACAAAGAGGGGCTCGGCCACAGAGAGCATGGAGGCAAAGTGCCCAGCTCCTGCCCAGCGTGTGGCAGACGATGCCCAGTGCAGCGCCCTGCAGGCTGCCAGGCAGGTCTCCTGCTGACCGGGAGACGAGTGTCCCATTGGAGAGGGAGCTTAGGCAGCCTCTGTGCTACCAGAGGCATCTGACCGAGGGAAAGCCAGCAGCCGAGCCTGGCTGCCTCCTGGGCTTTGGAGCTGGTGTCACCTGTGAAGGCCTCAGGACGAGCCCGTGCCCTGCCCGCCTGCCTCGGGCACACCTGCCACCCGCACCCTCACTCCTGGGAGGACACCTTGGCCTCCCCTGGAGGAGTCCAGCCTCACTGTTGGTATTCCACCACACATGCACCCGTGTGTGCACACCCACGGGAACACACAGGCTGCCCACGGACTCGTGTGGATGTGCGTGCGCACACAGGGCGGCAGAGAGACTCGGGCGAGAAGCAGCAAGGCCCTCAGGCTACCTGTGTCCACGGGAAGTACCAGGAAATGCCAGCTTCTAGGTCGGCATGCTCGGTGGGCACCGGCACACATGCTCAGGAGGTTCTCCTTGCATGGCCTCAGGGACATCCTCAGACAAAGTCACTGTGGCCTCTGGGACCTCTTCAAGCTGGAGGCTTGAGAGCCAGTCCCTCTAGCCATGGGGCTGCTGGTCAGGTTTGAGTTCCACTGCGACTCTCCAGGAAGTGGCACTTGCCAGCGCCTCCCCCTCCCCTGGGGACCCTGCCCTCTCTCCTTTTCAAGCATCAGAAGCAGGACTGGACCCACAGCTGGCAGGGACAGTGTGGACCTGCCTCCTGCCTTGCTCACTCCCTCCTTCCCGAGCCTCTCTGCACAGCCTCCCCTCCTCCGGCCCACCCCGTTAGAACCAGTTTCCTCTATCATTCGTTTCTAAAATCTGGTATGTTGATGACGACACGGAAGTTGAGCGGAAAGCTGTCACTTGAGACACGCACGTCTCCCTCAGCAGTCCACGGTGTGAAGGGGACGCCCGCGGTGTCAGAGGCCAGCTGTACCACGTGGTGACACACACTTGGTCCCTCAGGTCCTGGACGTGGCTCGACACCACGTCAGACATGCCACTTGCAGAGAGGGTTCTCTGCACAGAGGAGCAGGAGTGGGCTGAAGAGGGACACAGTGGTGGTGCCAGCTGGACCTCGCAGGGAGCCGGTGGCAGGGCCGGCTTGCCCCACCCTGCCTCCGGGGTGCTGTGAGGGCTTGCTCCTGCCCTCCCTGGGTCCTCTCTTGGGGCTGGGACTGAGTGACTACGGCGCTCTGTACCTGGGCGTGGTCCCTACCTGCAAGTCCACTTCCCAAACACTCTGTCCTCTTACTTCCAGTTGGTCACCCTCCTTCCTGCGAGGCTGTGTCGTGTGAGGAGGTGGAGTGTGGCGGCTGGACTGGGGCTGCGGAGAGCTGCTGAGGAGGGTGCTGTCAAAGGGCGAGGTCACAGCAGGAGCAGGAAGCCCTCAAGCCAGAGGGCCCTGCCGGTGGGACCTCGAGCCAGAGGGCCCTGCCGGTCGGACCCCACCAAGCCTGGGCACACCTGTCGCGTCAGCCCTGTTGTGCACCCGTGCCTGACCCAGGGTCCTCCCTGCTGTGTGCTCAGAGCAAGTCCTCACAGAGGGGCCTGGGTGGCTGCCTCCTCCTGCAGCTGGGGCTGGCCACTTGGTGGAGGGGCTAGTGTGGGCGAACTTGGAGCACAGCAATCCCCTGGGAGTCCACAGCCCTGGTAGACTCCGGATGGAGCCACTCTGAACTGAATTGTGTCCCCACAAGAGATGTACACTGAGGCCTTCGCCCCTGGGGAGGTGGAGGGGGAGGTGGGCCTTTGGAGGTGGTCAGGCTCGAAGAGGTCTTAGGGTGATCTCCTGCCATGGGAGATGGAAATGTGGAGGAGGAAGTGGGAAGGCAGGTGTCCACCAACAATGCCCACCCACAGGAGGCGGGCCTTCGCCAGGAGCCAGCCGCAGCCCGACCTGGGGTTCCCAGCTCCAGAGCTGCGTGCAGCAAGTACTTTTGCTCAAGCCATTGCACGTGCAGGGCTTCGTGGTGGTGGCCTGTGTGTCAGAGATGGGATGTGAGAATGCACCCCGCAGCTCAGGGCCGCCCCTTCCCAGCATCCTGGATGTCAGGCAGGTCCGACGTCTGAGCATGGTGAGTGGGCGAGCCATCCTCAGCAGGGGTGTGTGCAGAAGGCCTGGGGCCCACAGCGGACTCCACGCTAGCCCTGGAGGGAGTCTGGTGCTCTGGCAGCGAGGGTGTGCCCAGCTGCTGCCCCCAGATCTTGTGTGGAATCCTGCATCCAACACACTGACCTCAGCAAGTGCACCATGCACATCTTCTAGAACTTCGGTCACAAAGTCCAGACACTGACCACAATCCACAACTGGCATTTTTCTCTCAGAGTTCTGGGGTCCCAGAGAATGAGATCAAGTGCCAGCAGGGCTGCATGCCCTCTGGAGGCACTGGGGGTCTCCTCCAGGCAGTCCTCTCATTTCTGAAGGCCTTGAACCCTGAGCATGGCGCCAGCCTTCCCAAGCTGCTTTCCTGGGTGTGGGTCTGTGTCCGAGGTTCTATGAGGCTGCGCTCACATGACAGCAGACACCATGCTACTGACCTTGTTCTGACTCAGTGACCTCCACGAAGCCCCTGCCTCCAGATAAAGTCACCTTCTCAGGACCTGGGGCTAGAGCTCACTCCGACACAACTCACTGGGAGAGACACAATCCAGCCCACCTCGCCCCTGATCCTCAGGGTCCTCCTCTGGCCAGTGAGCAGACGCAGTCTCTAACTCACTGGGCTGTCACAAGTGTGGATAAGATAAGGGGTGTGAAGAGCTCGGCCTGCTCTGAGCACGGGGACGTCAGCAGCTTTCAGAGAGACTCCAACAGGCGCGTGTGCCCGGTGAGGAGCTCCTGAGCCCACCAGCCCCCGTTCCGCAGAGAGACCTAAGTCTCAGGCTGCTGTCCCATGAAACGACTCTGAACAACGGACTCTCTTAACCTAAGGTCCAATAACTGCACTCCTATTAAGCAACTGGACTCCTGTTGGCCTCCTTGTGTGGGGGCAGGACCTCTACCTAAGGAATTCTGGACAGTGCGACCACTCCTGCAGAGCACGGGCATGGAAGTGGACTTCATCATGGGTGAGGCCCGCATGTAGGGTCCAGAGATCAGGGGGCCCAAGGTGACATCTTACTGACCTGACGTCAAGAACAAGTCTTGCGGTGTGCCACGGAGGGTAGGCTGGCACTTCAGAAATGGCACTGTCAAAAGCCCTGCAGAGCTGCTGGACCCTCTTCACGGGAACCGCCCTGGTGGCCATTCTAGTCCTCTGGCTATCAAGCCTGGGTATTCCCTGTTAGTAAGACCCTGCAATATGTGCAACTGCTTTAGCTGGAGCAAACAAGTGGTTCCTGAGGCCACTCCACTGATGCTCTGAGGGCCAGTTCTGAGCGACAGGATCTGGATTGCATGAGGTGGAGCTCAAGCCAGATGTGCCAGGGCTCAGGTGTCAGCGGCGAGAGGGGAGTGTGGGAAACACCCCAATGTCCTCTCCTGCCGCCTGCTCCGTGGCTCTCTCACAAGCCCGGAACCTAGTGAATTTATCCGATGCCAGTGACCTTGGAAGCTGAGTGTGCAGAGGCTCAAAGATTCCCGCTGCCCACTTGGTAAACGCTACTGTCTTGCAAGTAGCAAAGCAGATGTTTATACAGAGTCATCCTCACGTGGCACGGGCTCTGCTGTTTCCTCTCACAGCAGAAGGAGACGTGTCCATCTGTTTGTATTCTCTCATCTGATGTCCTCGGCGATCAGTGAAATGACTTTTCCAGGCCACTGATTGGGGTCAGAAGTCAGCTGGGAACAGAGGGATCTATCTACCCTCCCACAATGTGTTCAAGATGTTACAGGAAATGAATAAATGATGATTCACTTCAAAATAATGAGTACTCGATTTTATACTTTAACCCAAGAATAGACTCGCTGAACAACTCTAGGGTGCTGAACTTAAGGCCTGCATTTCAGAGAGCAGAGAGCTGGCATTCAGGGCCTCCGGTCCACCAAGGGCAGGGGTGTGGGATCCCCTGGTGTCCCGCCTTCCTGGTCCACTAAACACACATTCCCTATGCCAGGAGTCAGGTTTCTGTCACTACAAAACCCTAGGGTAGTCCGCACATGAAGAAGAAAGCTCTGTTTTGGCCCATAGATTTGGAGATTCTCGTCCATGCTCAGCTGGTCCCATCCTCCTGGGTCATGGCCGAAGGGTGTGGCAGAGCAAAACCATCATCTTATGAACCAGGGAGCAAAGAGAAGGGCCCCATCCAAGGGCACACCCCTGATGGCCCCAAGGCCTCCCCCAGCCCCCAGCTCTTGAAGCTCCTCACCTGGATGTAGCACCTACCTGGGGAACAAGCTTTAAACATGGGGCCTTTTGGGGATAGTTTAGATAATAGAGCATTGAACCCACGTAGCTTGGTAAAGAGAGTCTTGCTCCTCTGTCTTCTGTAGACGGTCTCAGCAAAGGCAAAGAACTTGGCCTCCTGAGGTTTGAGCAGTTTCCTCCAGGCACAGGAAGGAAGCACTTGCTATTCATGATAACTGTCTTTTGGGGAAGGTGGGCTCTGGGGTCTCTCTGTACAGAGTAGAAGGTGCTCTTTCAGGTGGAAACCTTAGCAACCTGTGGGAGAGTGGGATGGGGTAGCCAGGCCCGGAAGTGTCTCTGGAGAGATTTGAGTTATTCCAGCAAGGAACTGAGCACCATTTGGAATCACTGGGAGCCATTGGAGAGGAAGCTACGGGGAGGAGGAGATTACAGAGGCTGGGGTGCCCGCTGGGACTGGAGTCGGGGCTCTCTGGGTCAGGCTTCTGGAAGTGGGGCGTCCAGCTGGGGCTCAAATGGTGGAGCAGATGCATCCATTCAGGACAATGCTGTCCCCAGAGCTCATGCCAGGGTGGTTCAAGAGGGGATAAAATTAGAAAGCAATGAGCACAGGAGGGAGAAGCAAGAGCAGATGGGAGCTGGGCAAACCTGGGGGATGCAACAGGAGGAAGCAGCAGGCCCAGGGGTGAACCAGAGCAGAGGACACTGTGCCTCTGTGGGTGGAGGCTCTCAGCAAAGCAAGACTCTGTGGAGGACATCCTAGGGATGTTCCGGTGTGAGTGCTCATGCCTCCCCGAGGACGCACTGCTGGGCAGCCCTGGGATGCGTGCTGGAGACCAGCTGGAGCGGAGGATGCAGCTCTGCTCGGGAGGAGGCAGGGAGGTCCAGCACCTGCATCTGGCAGGGGGTGGCGAAGGCACACCTGTTCACATCATCCCTGCATTCGGCTCCCCAGACCCTCGGGAGGATCTCCTACCCAGGTGGATAATCTCCCTACTCACCTGGGCTTTTACTCACAAATACGAGTCCACAGCCAAGGTCTTGGGGTGTGTGACAGAGCACATGCACAAACACAGCGAGGTGGCCACAGTGGCCAAGGCAGGCCACACAGATGCTGTTAGGAAGCAGGTCTGCAGAGACACCTGCGCTGCGCCCAGTCAGCGTTCCTGTCACGGCTGAGAGTGGGAGGCAGGCGTCCTCAGTGATGAAGGAGTGAGGACCATTTCTGGAAACCACATGTGTGATTGAAGGAAAGTTTTAAAACTCCACCAAAGGGCTAAATAATGCATTGAAGATAATCAAAGATAACATTCATAAGCTTGAGGACAAAAACTGGATTATCTCTCAGAACAAGAGCTAAAATAAAAAACTGGAAAAAGGTCAAAAAATGTTAGGAAGAAGGATCAGCCAGGTTCAGAGACTCAATACCTTTCTCATAAGAATGACAGTGGAGAAGACCAGAAAACAGCCACAAAAACTAATAAAAAAATAGAAGAAAAATTCCGAGCTGAAGAAAGTCATAAATCTTTAGGCTCAAAGGGTTCATTGGCTGCAGAGTAGAAGCGGTAAATGAGTCATGCTGAATCACGCTTTGGTGGCATTTACGTTTACAAGACAATCAGAAGACACAAAAAGTGTTCAGAAAGAACAAAAATGTCATATACAAAGCAACGGGGTCAGGTTTGCAAAAATCTTACTAGAAAGACCACTGTAATTTTAGTAAGAAAAGAAGAAAAATTTCTCTGAATTAGCAAGAGTGATTTTGAGAAAAAAGTTCAGCAGAGTATTAGAAACTTCTAGAAAGTGTGAATAGGAAAAATGAGGCATTTTCAGACCAGTCGAAATTTATAAAACTGTATCTGATACATGCACGTTCACTGGAAAAGGGCTGATTATTTCCAGCAAGTCACATAAAGGATTTTTTAAAGCACAAGAAAGCTGTGGGGCTCGAGAAGAGATGGAATTGGTCCAGGAATGCAGTGTGGGGACCAGGATAGCGAGAAGGCACCCTGGCAGAACATCAGTTCAGTTTGGAGGAGGAAGTCGGAGCCCCTGGAAGGTCGTCAAGGAGGAGGTGCGTTCCTTCCAAGAAGATCCATGATGAGAAACCCAGAGGGGTGTGTGAGGAAGGCACTGTCCCGAGGCAGAGTGAAGCCCCACGTGTCATTGACTGCCCAATGGCGGGTCCACCTGCCTCGCCCGCTCCAGCCCTCCTCCCCTGGGGATTGCCATTTCCCTCCCATCTTCAAAACAGCCTTCCTCTTGACTTCAGGCTCCCGTCTCCATGCCCTGCCTATCTGTGGACTGGTGCGGCAGAAGCCCTCAGTACTGCTGCCCACACTTGCTCTGAGCTTGTCCTGATTTCTCTGTCCACTCTCTCTGGCCCCCAGCCAAGCCGGTCTTGGCAGGGTGGCAGGAGATGGCCATGTGGCTCAGCCCAGGGGAGCACTCTGCAGGTGCCTCCTTTAGCTCCTGGTGCCATCTCCATCTCCTGCACGTGAGGTGTAGTCGGCTCACCTGCCTGGAGTTCCTCCAGCCACACGGTCCCTTTCTCGGGGTCCTCCTGTCCCCACGTTTCCCTGACTTGTAATGTGGGCATGGAACTTGCCTCAGTGCTCGGACCCTCACGGTCCTGTCCAGGTCAGCGGAGAACAAGGTTCTGGATTCAGGAAGGTCCCCAGGGGTATGGTGAGTGGGCCACTCCCATTTCCATCCTTTGATTCCAGGAGACTTGGCCCTGGCTCTGGGAGGAAGAGTCCCTTACACTGGATGTGTCGTCAGCGACTGTGGCCTCCTGGAGAGCTCTTCCCCAGCTGGGCAGGTCATGCCACGTCCTGCCAGGCCATCTGCTTCAGGAAGGTGGGGAGTAGGTGTGCCAGCAAACCCCTTGACCATGAGCCCTTGGTCCCACCTCTGGCTGTGAAGTGAGTTGCTGGGTCAGCTGTCTTGCTGGTGGAACTCCAGGGTGGAGAATGGGCCTTCTGTGATCCATGGGGGGTAGTCTGGGTGGAAGCATTGAAGCAGGGAAGGCTGATTCACATTCTTGTTTGCTTCTTTTGCACTTTAGGGTCTTATTGAGGGAATAAACAGAATGTGAATCAGCCTTCCCTGCTTCAATGCTTCCACCAAAACTACCCGCCATGGATCACAGAAGGCCCATTCTCCATCCTGGAGTTCCACCAGCAAGACAGCTGACCCAGCAACTCACTTCCAGGATGGAAGCAGGTGATGTTATCAGCTGCCCCCAGGTAACTGGATGGTGACCTGGAGGACGGTACCTGCTCAGGGACCAGCCTGCAGACTGGGTGCACTGCGGCCATGGTCAGGCCACTCTTGGTTGGAAGGCTTCACTGCTAAGCCCCTGCCAGGCCTCACGAGCCCATTGGTGATGACAGGTGGCCAGGGAGAGAGGCTGACTGGTGGCCTCAGAAGGGAAGGACCTCCCAACTCAGCTGCCAGGTGGAGAGGAATGTGGAAGGAAGTGGGGTGCAGGCCAGCTCCCCTTCGACTGAAAACCAGTACAGTCGACAGCAGAGGCTAAAGTGGAGCAGCCACCAGAGACCGGGTGGTGGCAGGCAGTGGCCACAGCTGGCAAGGAGACGTGGCAACCCTTCCACTTTCACGTGGCTGTGGAGCGTGTGTGAAGCTGGGAGGTGCACAGGCGGCGGCAGCCTCTCCCTCGAGGGCCACTCAGCACTCCGCCTGTGCGGAAGCCGCCGGCCTCCCTGCTGTCGCAGGCCGGGCGCTCGCACTAACAGCAGCCAGCGCCACCAGGCTCCAGCACGGAGGGGCTGACTGGGGAGACGAGTGGCCCCTGAGAGGGAATGCTGGGGAAGCAGTGTTGCCTGGTACCCCTGTGGAAACGCTCCAGAGTAACTGTCAGGAAAGAACAAGGCCCTGAGGAGCGTAGACACTGTGCTGTCTTTGGTGTAAAAAGACGGAGGTTAGAGCTCTGAGCCTGTGTGTGCCTCCTGTGTATCTAGGAATCCTGGAGGGCACAGCAGAGACGAGGGCAGGGGTGGCCCGCAGGGTGGGAGCAGGGCAGACAGGCCCTGGGCAAGAGGGGGATGGTCCCTGCTGATCTCCGATGGTCTTTGTTTTTAAAACCAGCTGGATGCTGACGATGAAGCCATCAAAGCGAAATCGGAGGCACCTGCAGCTGAGAGGGCTGTGCGCTCAGCTGAGCTGTGGAGGAGCGGAGAGGAACCCAGCCGGGAACAGAGGAGTCCGCGGGTCCAGGGCCGCGGGCTGCGGCAGGGTGGAAAGAGAACGCTCTGCTGCCCACGCTTGCCCTTCTGTCCTGGCGACGCTCTTTGACCCATGCTCATGCCGCCCTTCTGTCCTGGCGACACTCCTTGACCCATGCTCATGCCGCCCTTCTGTCCTGGCGACGCTCCCTGACCCATGCTCATGCTGTTCGTACCTTTTAAAGGATGGGGTGTCCAGTTCGCAATCACAGGGGCAGGACGGTCCTGCTCCTCTGTGACCCACGGCTTTGCTGGGAGCTCGGCCGCGTGCACAGGGCTGGCCCCTGGGCTGCTTTCAGGAAAGCAGGGAGGCCATGCCGTGACGGCTGGACTGTCCACAGCACTGCCCACAGCCAGCAGCAGCAGCAGAGCTATGGGGTGTGTGGGCAGAATCTGGAGACGGCAGGCGCTGCTGCCTTCCACAGGTCCAGTGGGCAGCACCTTGACTGGGGCCCTTCACGGGAGGTGGCCTGAGCCCAGGATGGCAGGGCCCAGGACTGGAGGCCGGTGGAGGGAGGCCGCACCTCACTCCCTGAGGCTTGGGGTAAGTTTGCCTAGAGGGAAGCAGCTGGAATTAGGTGCAGCATGCTCCTTGTTATACAATAGAAAAATTGTTCCCTATTTCCTTCAAAGAAAACAAATTTGTGGCTGAGCACTTAGCAAAGCTTGTCCATGTCTCCTGGAGCGAGCCCTGTTTACCCTTGGGAAGGAGGGGCCTGACCTCCGTCCCGCAGGCGTCCTGGCCAGCCAGACGGTCACCCACATGCTTCCTCAGACGTGAGATCCAAACACCTCAGGACGTGTTTGTGGAGCTGCCGGCCCAGACTCTGGGGGGAGGCCATGCCTCAGCCCTGTGCCTCCTGCTGGAGGCCAGCACATGGAGAAGAGCTTGGCGGCCGTCCACCTCGGAGGCCTGGCCACTTCCAAACTGCCCTTCTCCAGCTCTGCACACTACCCTCTGACACACAGCTGCTCTGCCTGAGGGCAGGACAGGCCCTCGATTAGGAGGGCGACCCTCCTGCACCACCCAGGGCCCCAGCTGGGCCGGGACCTCCTGAACTGGAGGCAGCAAAGGCCAGCCCTCTCTTGCAGACACCGCCCTGAGCCTGGGGCAGGCCCTGACCTCTGGAGCCAGAGGCTTGGGTTGGAAGCCCGTGGACTGCAGATGATCATTTCCTCATCCTCAGGTGGACAAGAGGCCTCTGTCCTCAGGGCAATGACCTGGTGTGCGAGAGTACAGAGTGAAATGCTGGGAAGGGTGGCTAGGGCAGCGTGCTGGGTGAGGGTGCAAGAACATGCAGCGGGGCAGGTGGTGCGCGCCCTGGGCGCTCACTTCCTGCCTCAGCCCTTGCAATAGCCCCAGCTGTCACAGGGGTGAATCCTCCGGGCACTGACAAGCAGGTGGTAAAGCCATTGCAAATGATCAAGGCCCCTGACTGGAGAGGTTGGAAAGGCTTAGAAGGTGCAGAGGACCAGCCTGGTGGTGGTGAAGAGTAGCGGGGCTGGCAGGGGGGCGAGGGCGGCTCACTGCTCTTCTGTCATTGCCCTGATCCCTTCAGAAAGCCACTTCCCTCTTCTTCCACTCGGGAAAGCTGCGATCCAAAATCTTTGTGAAAAAGAAAAAGGAAAGGGAATCCGCAGAAGAAAAACCTGCTCAACATCCAGGCGAACACGGTTAGGGAGGATGTGGCCTGGCACGAGGGGGTGATCTGGTGGGTGTGGCCTGGTGGGAGGGTGTGGCCTGGTGAGTGTGGCTGGTGGGAGGGGTGGTCTGGTGGGTGTGGCCTGGTGGGAGGGTGTGGCCTGATGAGTGTGGTTGGTGGGAGGGGGTGGTCTGGTGGGTGTGGCCTGGTGGGAGGGTGTG
>JAJEJO010003162.1:78568-100312 GCA_020662805.1 Glaucomys volans
GGGGGTGGTCTGGTGGGTGTGGCCTGGTGGGAGGGTGTGGCCTGGTGGGAGGGTGTGGCCTGGTGGGTGTGGCCTGGTGGGAGGGAGTGGCTTGGTGGATGTGGCCTGGAGGAGCAGCACAAGGTGCAGGTGGATGCGCCTGGCTCGGCCCCTGCATGGAGGTCCCACCAAGGTCCATCCTGCCTGGGATGAGGGTCTCCACCCTGTGGAGGCCTGGGTCTCTCCATTCTAGGTGCCCATCCCTGGTGTGCCTATAAGTTCTCTTTTAAATCCAGAAACCAACACTGAGTGATTCATAGAGAGGTACTGAACCATAATTATGGAATGAATCATATGAAATTTAATAAAGATTTAACTCAAATATTTATAAGAAAAGCTAAAAATATGGTCATAGCTACTGTGGTCTGATCCTTAGTCAGGAGGCAGAAGAGAGCACAGCCACGCTGTGACCTGAGGGGCCATCCCCTGCCCCTCTCTGAGCCTGGTCTGCCTCCCATCAGGCTCTCCTGCTGTGGACCAGGCCTCCAGGAACTCAGGGTCTCCGGCAGCCCTCAGGGGACAGCAACCAAGAAGCGCAGTGGACATTGGGGATGGGGTCACACTGTCTTTTGTCGTCTGGGGTCTCCCCTTGGAGACATGGAGAACCATTTCCACTGAGGAGGGTCTGTCTTGGTTGCCCCTGGTGTGCTCCACAGTGAGAGGAAGCTTTGGCTTTGCTGGGTTGTGACAGAGGACTTCATCCAAGGTAAAGGAAACCGGAAGCAGCGTCCCTCCTGCCCACAATGCAGCCTTCCATTGTCTTGCCAGTGGTCATTTAGAGGCATGAGAAGGCAGCAGAGGATTCACACAGTTAATGAGGAAGAAGCCACTGGTCCCTGTGGCGTCCCCAGAGGGTGAGAAGCTGCACGTGAACACCCTCTGGGGCCTCCTTCCTCTGACCGAAGCTGGCTGGGAGTCCGTTGTGGACAGGAGTGTGTCTGGGTGGTCGGCCCCATGTCAGGGACTATAGCCCGTCAGGAGTGGGAATCCCAGCCCTGGTGGCTTCTCTGACCCCCTCCTGACAGGCCACCTTGACTCACAGCAGGGCGGCCTCCTTGGGCTTGGTGGCTGCAGCAACAGCCCCAGCAGCGTGGCTTCAGTGACAGGCGTGCTTCTATTCTGCTCAGGGTTCTGTGGGGCAGAAGTCCTGGTCCACATGCGGGCAGCTGGGCTCCTGGTGGGGCCCTTCCCTGCTCGTAGCTGGCCGCCTCCCCCGTCCTCACGTGGCCTTTGCTCTGTGTGCTGAGGGGAATAGGGCAACCTCTGAGCCTCCTCCTCCTCCTGGAAGGACACAGACCTGTCAGCCGAGGCCCCCCTCGTGACCTCATGCAACCTCAACTGTTCCCTGAAGGCCCTGTCCCCAAACTTCGCCCACTGGGCATGGGGCCTTTCACTCCATGACAACAGAAGCCCCTCCGTTGCACAGGGCGAGACAGGGCGAGAGCCGGGTGCACAGGCCAGGGGGGGATAGGTGGGCAGGCTGGACGCCTCGCTGGCGGAGGGGCGCTGGGGCTGGAGCCCTCCCAGGGCAGATCCCTGGCTCTCTTCTTCTGGCCGTGGGCACTGGCTCCTTCCACTCCCGCTGCCTCGCAGTGGAGCCCGACCTCCAGGAGCCTCCCGAGAAACCAATGGAAAGTGATCAGATTCCTCCACCCCGCGGGCGGCCCGTGGTGGGTCAGGTGCAGATGTCTGGGGCGGAAGGTGCCCCTGAATCCACTCCTCCGCTTTCACCTGAAGAGACGTTGGCACCAGTTCCCACTCCTGGTCCTGTGCGGGTCCCCGGGGGGTGCAGAGACTTATTTCTGATCCGGATGCTTTGAAGCCTCACTCCAGTGCCCTTGATGCAGAGTCTGCCTGGCCACCTACAGATTCAGGCACCCCGAGAGCTCCCTGGGGTGAAGGTCGGAGCTCATGTAGAGTCACAGCTCCTTCTGAGCCTCCTCCTCCTCCTGGAAGGACACAGACCTGTCAGCCGAGGCCCCCCTCGTGACCTCATGCAACCTCAACTGTTCCCTGAAGGCCCTGTCCCCAAACTTCGCCCACTGGGCATGGGGCCTTTCACTCCATGACAACAGAAGCCCCTCCGTTGCACAGGGCGAGACAGGGCGAGAGCCGGGTGCACAGGCCAGGGGGGGATAGGTGGGCAGGCTGGACGCCGCGCTGGCGGAGGGGCGAGATGGCAGCCTCGCCCGCCTTGGTGTGAACGCCCTGGGTTCCCTGAAGCTCAGTTTGAAATCCGCTTGCTTTGCTGAGTGTTGGGAGGAGGACCTGCAAGAGTGTCTCTCATGGGTTGTTCTCGGGCAGTGAGTCCCACTCTCGGGCTGGACTAGTGACGTGAGGGCGAGGCCACCCTTGTGTCTCTGCTCCACTCCGTCAGGTGCTCCTTCACCTTCTGTAAGATACAAGTGACAGAGGGCCTCCCGAGTGTGGCCATCTGATCGTGGACTTCCCAGACTCTGACCTGTGAGCCCACGTGAGCCTTTTTCTTTACAGCACACTCAGTCTCAGGGATTCTTTCACAGCAGCGGAACTCCGGCTAACCCAGACGCCAGGCTCTCCCTTCCCCTGCTTGTCGCCTGGGTGACTTCACGTTTTTCAGACACCCATCGTGTGTACACCATGTGGGAAACTGTACTGGGGGATTCCAGACGAGAATCCCTCCACCTGAGGGAAGCTGGCACTTCAGTCAGCAACACAGACTGGAGGACGGAGGAGGCCCAGCTGACCAGGGAGGAAGAGGGAGGGGGCTGAGCAGATGAAGGAAGTGGAAGAGGAGGCTGAGATGCCAGGGAGGAGGAGAAAGGAGGCTGAGCTGATCAAGGAAGAGGAGGAGGAGGCTGAGACTGACCAGGGAGGAGGGAGGAGGCGCAGCTGACCAGGAGGAGGGTGGCCCCTTGGGTGGAGTAAGCACAGAGGGCCGACACTAGGCTCGGGCCCTGGGCATTTCCCTTTCTGTCCCTTTTCAATTTTGTATAAGGAGGAGCATCATGTAGGATAGGGCAGAATGCACCGTCCGCCCTTGACCCGGTGACTGTCCAGTGGTGTCCTGCTGTCCCGGCTCTGCCTTCCGTCTGGAGGTCTGCAGTGCAGTTGCTGCTGTGGCTCTTGAGCTGCTAGTCGTGGTCTTCCAGCAGCCCAGACCTGCTCCGCCTGCAGCCCAGCCCAGGTCAGCGGCGGGGAAGCCACCATCCCTCTCCTTCCCCGTGGCGTGATGCCGGCCTGGCCCAGGCCCCGGCTCCTGGCTCCCCAGCTGGTGCTGCTCAGCTAACGCTCTGCTCTGGTTGCTCCCTCAGCCTCTCCTCCTGTGCCTGAGTGGAAAGAAAGGGGGGTTAATGCCAGGCTGCCTGGTGACATTCTCAGGATGCCTGGGGTGGGGGGGGGGGTCAGAGGAGCCCAATGGTCTCTGTGTGTGGACACTGGGGCAATGGCTTCTGGACAGTCCTGCCTAGTGGGTCCACCATGTTAGTCCCCTCCCACTTCAGCCACCTAGCAATCCTACCTGTCCGGGATTTTCAGCCCTGTAAGGTGGATGGGCCTCCGTCCTCCCCAGCCCCGTCCACATTCAGGGAGAAGTGATGGCGTGTAGCCCTTTCGTGGATACAAAGAAAGACCATGTCCACCAGTCACCCTGCCTGGCCCTGGGAATAAGCGTGCCTTCTTCAGAAGCATATGAAATCTAAATAATTTGGTTCCACCACTTAAAATGTTGGAGAGCAGAGACTGTTTTTAAAGATACCTTCTCCCATGACTCAAAATAAAATCCAATTGTGTTCAGTCGTAAACAGGCCCACAAAACCACCTCTTTGGAGGTAAGGAAAGAAAAGAACCAGACTAAATAGTTTCAAGGAGTTTTCAGAAATCGTGACTCTTGGATGCAGGTGCTCAGGGCTGGGGGAGCCTCTCAGGAGCCCAGCACGCTGAGCGGCGGTCCAAGGGATGCTGGGCACCCGGTGTGCGAGCTGCGAGCCCTGCTGTCTATCTCACGAGCCGCTGCAGTCTTCCTGGCCTTGCCAGCTTGCTTCTGTCTCTTGAAGCCCAACTTGAAAGCTTGCTCCTTCTCCCACCTCCCCACGTCTGCTGCCCCACGCCCTGAGCATTTGTTTCCCTTTGTGGGTCATTTCGCAGTTGCTGACGCACTGCATGTAAATATTTTCTTGTGTGTGCACAAGGAGTTTTGAAATTTCATCACTCTGGGGCCGTCGCTCACTTCCCTGGCTTCCCCACGGCCCAGCTCACCCTCTGCTGAGGGAGCACTCTGCACACAGCCACGTGCAGACGGGGGTCGTTCTGCAGCTGCAGGGGCAGCCTCTGGTCTCCCTGGCCTTGAGCCAGGCCCCGTGCTGCAGCGACGCTGCAGGGCTCTGTACTGGACCGTGCTCGCAGCTCCCGCTCTGAGGGGCAAGTCTCAGCAGCAGCAGCAGCAGCGTCTGCAGCCAAAGAGGGAAACAGACCTTTCCAGGAGGTTTCCCAAGTGCGCCCAGTGCTTTAACAGATGGAGGGAGGTTGCTTCTCCCCGGGGGCAAGCAGGGCAGGGCCTGGGCTAGGAGATGGGAGGGGTGCTGAGTGGCCACCAGAGCAGGATGAGGTGAGTCCCCAGCATGTCCCGGAACCAGGTGCTCTCCCCTTCTGCATGCAGGATTGGCAACCTCATAGGAAGCCTAAGTCAGAAACAGGAGCCCCGCTGGCACTTCTGCCGGGGTGTGGTGGGTGCACCCTCTGGTTGAGAAGGTTCTCCATAACCCTTTCAACTGGCTGAGGGTGAAGAGACCATGTGACGGACAAGCAGATTAGAAGCTGGTCCTGCAGAGACAGCCGTGGCTCCCGAGGGAGAGCTCCGGGCTGCAGGGAGAGGTCTGACCATGGGGAGGAGGGGCTCGCTTTCAGGGGGCACTGGCTGCGTGCCTGGCCCTTCACAGGGACTCTCCAAGGGGGTGATGATCTCTGCCTCATGGGGGCAGCGGGTCTTGCTGGGCTTGGGTCCTGCAGTTCCAAGCACACAGTGAAGCCCACTGAGGTTCTGCTGGGCACCACAGGGCCACACCAAGTTGCCCAGAGGGAGGACAAGATTGCAGGGCAGCAGCTCAGGAGGCAGGGATTGCTCTCCCCACTGGCCCAGGAGGGAAGAGTGGCGGGGGGAGCAGATGGTCCCCGCCCTGTGGCTGGTGTTCAGACAGGGCAGGGGCCTCTCAGAACACCCCCACGGCAGCCCTGGCCCTGTGCTCTGCCTGGGTTGCCGAGCTCACGTTTCGGAGCAGCCTGGGACCCCCTGGACGTTCTGGCAGAGCGCCAGCATCTGTGCACACACGTTCGGAGCTCCTGATCTGGAAGGCTCCTGGCAGAGGAGAGCTGCGCCATGGTGAAAGTACAGACAGTGTCTGGCGCGTGAACTCCTCATCAGATATTTATCAGATAATTAAGAAGCTGGCTGGAAGCGCCGCCGTTCACCACGAAGCGTCCTTGCAGCCAGATGAAAGGAAGACTTGGGGCAGAGTCTGAGAGGACTCTGTCCAGTTTCTCGCCCTGCAGGCCAGGGCTCACCCAGGGTCACATGTGCCCACAGACTGTGTCTCTCCAAGGACGCTCCTCAGCTGTGACCAGAGCAAGGGCCTGAGTGGGGGGCGGGAGGCCCTCAGGCCTTGCTGTGTCCAGGGTGCACTTGGGTCTGGAGGGACTGGTGAGCAGAGGTCTCCTCACGTGTAGGAAGAGGTCGAGGTCCCGTGCTGAGTGGGGATGGAGGGAGCCGGGGAGCGGGACAGTTCAGCAGCCTGCCTGCCGCAGCTGCTTCTCCTCCTCCCTCCCACCTATCTTCTCACAAAGGAGATGTTGCTCAACCCTGAGGATGAATTCAACATTTATTTTTGAAAAGTATCATGAAAACAAGGGGATTCTGGAGCTGCCAAAGACTCTGAGGAAGTTTGCTGGGAGGCCTGCTTAGGATTCAGCTTCTCCTCCGCTCTTGGCCCGAGGCCCTGGAGGAGCATGCGCCCCTGGCGCCCTGATGACCTGGGAACGGAGGAGCCTGGTGGAAAGGAAGCGGGTTCTTGATACCATCTTGAATCTGCTGAAGACAGTGTCCCCACTGCTGGCATCCCCGCTGCAACCGGTCAAGGACACAGGCAGAGAGTCCCCGGCAGCCAGGGCTGCTACGGACCAAGAGCCACATTGTGCAGACACAGAGGGGAGGGCTGAGCATTCTAGAACCCCAGAGAAAACACGTGGGCCGCCGCACTGCAGACAGTGGGCCTGGCTGGCGGGGGCCCAGGCCTCTGTGGCTCCACCCTCCCCCATGCAGCTGTGTGGACACAGCGAGTCCAGTGTGCAACCCGCGCCATGAATCCCGCCTTTCTCATCCTAAACCACCATCAATTTTGCAAAGCAAACTTACTTTGAGACATGTCAAAAGCTGTTCATGTCCCAGGTGGGCCAAAGAAGAGGCAAAATTGGTGTAAAAGGAGCCAAGAATTTTCATTTGTTGATGAAAGGTGAAATTACGCACCTGGCACTGGCCGTCGGGCTGACTGAGGGTGAAGCAATGCCTTTTTCTGGCCCTTTTCTAAATGTGTTTGCTATGCTGGGCTCCAACAGAGATGCTATTCACATCTGGAGCAGCGGACCTTGCTTCCACTTTCTCAGGACAAGCTCGGAAACCGGGGCTGGAGTCCACGGAGTCCCTGGAGGGCCCGGTCTGACTCCAAGGAGATGGCTGCGTCAGGAGAGAGGAAACGTCTTTGGATGCCTTTTGTTGTCTTCAGCCCAACAAGGCGTTTGAACTCTGAGAGAGAATGCAGAGGAGGGGAGGCGGGACAGACGAGGGGCAGAGACAGCAAAGGAGAGGAGCGGAGGCCCTGGGGGGCCGGGTCCCTGTGTGAAACGGGGGCTGGTGTGTCACGGTGACACTTGTGCTCCCAAGAGTCCTCCCTCCTGATTGCTGAGAGCCCGAGGCAGTCACACAGATGACGATGACAGCTGGTGGGGCTCAGGGACAGGCCACTCCCCTGCCTGTGTGTCCACACACTCACACAACTGGCCGCCCCACTGTGGCCTCCTCTGTGGGCTTTCCAGCCCAGACCTTCTCCTGGACTCCATTTCCATGTGCCCCTGCCACTTGACATCTCAAAAACGACTGGTCCCAAATGTGGTCCTGGTCCACCTGCCAGGGTCTGGGTGCTGGGTCTCTGTTTCGTCTCTCTGCATGACAGCCTCACCCACTCAGTCACCTGAGCCAGCACCCATGCACCTCTCACTCATCCTCCCAATTCCATCCTGCCCAGCCCTGCCCACGGCGCGTCCAGGCCCGTCTCAGGGTGTCACTTGCCCTCTCCTCTGCCATGCCCCGAGTCCACTCTCACACCAAGTCCAGCCACAGGACTATTGGATCTCTGCTGCCTCTGGATCACACTCCCCTCAGTGACACCAAGAAGCCAGAGGCATCTGCCAGGCACAGAGCCAGGCAAGACACCACTGGGCTCACGGGCACGAACACCTGCCGGCCCTGTGGGTCTCATGGGGAGACTCACCAAGGTGCTGCTGGCCTGTCGTCCCTGCACTGGAGGCACATGGCTGCCTGGTGGAGGCCTCTGCAAAGACCTCTTCAGGTCACGACTGCTAACTGCGGTTACCAGGCGGCACCCTGGACCCCCATCATGGACGCTTCGCACCTGTGACCACCAGCTCCCATTTCCCAGGCTTGCCCTCCCGCTCCAGCCTCAGGCTGCCTGCAGCTGGCTGTCCCCTGAGCTCGGCCTTCGGATTCCGTGAGCGGGCCCAGGAACTGGTCTTTCTGGCCTGGCTCCTGCTCCAACCAGGAAGTCCTCCGTCCATCGTGCTGTCGTTGACGGCAGGATTTCTTCCTTTTAAGGCTGAGCTGAATTTTGCCGTGTCTGAGCACCACACTCGCGCCTCCCGTTCATCTGCTGGGGGACACTGGGGTGGCTTCCACATCTCGGCTGTTGTGAGGAATGTGCCACCAACATGGGGCAGGAGTCTCGTCCAGATGGGTTTTGGTGCGTTGGTTGTGGGCGGAGGTGAGCATGTCGGCTCAGACCGTGATTCCAGGTTGGTTTTGTGAGGAACCTCTGCACCGTTTTCCATAATGGTCACACCGATCCAGTTCCCTCCAGCAGCAAAGAAGCACTCCCTCTTCCACGTCCTTGCCAACAGTGAATTTTTGAATTTTTGGTGATAGTCATCCCACCAGATGTGAGGTGTACCTCACTTTGGTTTTGATTAGCATTTCCATGATGATTAATGATGTTGAATAACTTTTAATGCATCTGTTGGACACTTGTCTTATTTTAAGAAATGTATTCAGGACCTTAGCCTGTTAAAGATCTTTTTGTATTGAGTTCTTCGAGTTTCTTCAATATTTACTATTTTAACCACTTACTGGGTTTGCAGATATTTTCTCCCATTTTGCAGCCATCTCTTCACTCTGTTCTGTGTTTCCTTTGTTTAGAAGATTTTTATTTTGATGTAATCTCATTTGTCTGTTTTTGCTTGTGTCGCAGAACATCACTGCCCAGACCAGTGTCCAGAAGCCTCCCGTGTTCTCCTCCAGTGTTCGCAGTGGCACGCATCATCGGCCCTCTCATGCTTGAGCGCTGATGTGGTGTGGTGTGAAGGTGCGCTTCATTCTTCGGCACGTGAATGTCACTTCCCCAGCACCATTTACTGAAGAGACTCCTCCTCCCTGTGTTCTTGGAACCTCTTTGGTGCCTTTGTTTGAGGTCAACTGACTGTAAATGTGAGTTGATCTCTGGCTTCTGGTTCTGTCTGCGTGGTGGTCTCATGCTTTCTGATGGCAATGGCTTTGTAGTGTATTTTAAAATCAGGAACATGAACTCTCCAGATTCATTATTTTTCTCAAGGTTGCTTGGCTATTTGGGGTCTTTTGTATGTCCATTTAAATTTTAGGACTATTTTTTATTTATTTGAAATGTCATTGTAATTCTGATTGGGATTGCATTAAATCTGTAGATTGCTTTGGGTAGTATTAGCTTCTTAACAGTATTAATTTTTCCAATCAATGAACACAGAATACCTTTCCATATATTACTTCAATTTCTTTCACGAACATACAGGGAAAATATGTTTCTAAAAGGTAATGATTTCTCCTCCCAATGGTGATGCTATCATGACTACATTCACAAAAAACCATGAAGACTTTCAGAAATCAAATGACAAGCTGCAGAGGAGGTCGAGCTGCCCAGTGGAAAATAACAGAGCAACCAAGTTGAACAGAAATGCCTTTAGTCTACAGTGAGACTCTTGAACAGAACAACTGCTGATTCCTGCATCACAACTTGGCATAAAGTGATTTTTATATCCAAATAGATAATATATGCACATGGTGCAGATACTAAGGACACACCATGGGTGGAGAGGGAAGCCAAGTGGCCTCTGCCTGTCCTCACGTACCACAGTGAGCACCACACCACATCTCCCTCTATGATGGCCAGCACCTGGGGGCATTCGATTTGGGTCTGGGTGAGGACCAGGCAACATGCTTCAGGAGAGAACACGGTGTGTGAGAGCAAGAGCACCAGGCAGCTAACCAACCTCGGGCTCAAGTGCGTGGAGCTGTAGAAGGCAGTGTGCCAGCATGAGGGATGGGGTACTGCCCTGGGTCTGAAAAAGTAGGTCCTGGCCAACTTTGGAAGCACCTTGAATAGCAAGCTAAAATATTCATGATATATTTTATAGGTTCTGGTGAAATTAATGAGGGTTTTCATTAGCTGAGTGACAAGATTGCAAAGTATGTTCCTGAAAATAACATTGGTAGCAGCTGGGAGGGTTTGTAGGGTGGAGTCTTCAGTAAAAGCAGATGGGAAAGGAGGTGAGATCTGGAACCAGGTCCCTCAGGCTGCAGATGGGAAAGAGGGAGAAGCTGGGCAGGTACTAAGGAGGTGAAATCTCACCCCGGGGAACACGAAGGGGCAGAGCACAGAAGCCGAAGGGACTCTGGTCTCTAGACCAAGGTCCCGGTAAGTGGCCCAAACAGAAGGAAGGCAGGAAGAACCCTGCAACTCTTTTCCTCTTGCCATCTCCCCAGAGCTGCCATGCCTGCCCTACCAACATGTCTGAGTGGTCAGCTCCTTCCTCTGTCCTCCTCAGCATTCACTCTGTCCCTCTCCCTGACTTAGTCCTTCTAACGGTGCAGCCATCTTTGTGGTTTTAACTTGTGTTTTTCCATAGGCTTAAGATGTCAGATGCCCTTCTACTCCTATTGGCATTGGTATATGGTATTTGATAAAATGTCTCTGTCTGTCTTTCACTCACTGTTGAGTTCTGAGACTTCTCTGGATGTGTATGCTCTGAGTACAAGTCATTCATCAGATAGGTGATCTGTCGATGTTCTCTCCCACTCTGTAACTTGACTTTTCATAGGATGTCTGTAGAGCAAGATTTTTAATCTTAATGAGTTCCAACTTATCAACTTAGTTTTCCTTTTCTGGCTTGTACTTTCAGTGTTAAATTTGAGGATTGCCAAATCTATCTCTGTGTTCTACTGTTCTGCTGTCTAACCCTCCACCAACACTGCACTGCCTGTTGTATGACTATTAGGTTAGGCTGAACATCAAATTGAATGATTCCTCCCAGTATCTTCTGCTCTTTCAAAATTTTTAGTAATCTTGGCCTTGTGCCTTTCCAAATCATCTTAGAATGAAGTTGTCAATGTTTACAAAAGTCCTTGGAATTTTGAAAGTACTTAGACTAAACTTGTAAATAAAATCAGGAAGAAAGGACATCTTTGGTCTATTGTGCTTCAGATCCATGAACATGGTATGCATCTCCATGGGTCCTCTGTAGATCTTCCTTGGTTTATTTCATCAGCATTTTATAAGTTAAGAACACTGACACTATAAATGTTTTGCTAGATTTTACTTGCTAAATGTTCATTTTGTAGCTTTGGAGAGATTAGAAATAATATTGTGTTTTAAATTTCTGATTTCACTTTTGTCACTAGCATATGGAAATGTGATTGATTTTTGCATGTTATTCTTGTATACTGCAATCATATTAACTCATTAGTTTCTGAGGACTTTTTTGTGATCTCTTGGGACATTCTACTTCAACAATCATTTTTTCTCCCAAATGGAGCAGTTTACATTTTCCTTTTGGTCTTGTGTAACTTGTGTTCCTTCTTTTGTTATGGTGACTAGAACCTCTATTTCTACATTGAATAAGAATGGTGAGAGCAGTCATTTTGCTTTAGTCCTGATTAAGTGAGTAGATTTTTTTCTGCTCTTAGTTGTCTGAGAACATTGACCATGTATGAGTATCTTTGTTTTTATCAGTATTTTCAAGCCATTTCAGTGCTTGTTAGTTGAAGAGTTGACTGATGAGGAGGAAAGCAAGCCTGCTTTGCCCATATACCAAACAAAGCAGACCTATGCTTGCTCTTACCCCTGCTGTGAAGTCCATACCAACAGACCATTCTCCCTGTGGCCTATGATGCAGATAAGAAATCAATGCCAGAAAGACCAAGCTTGGAGAGAAATGTAAGTGGTAAGTAAATAATAAATTTTAAATGTGTATCTTTGGTTAAAATTATAATGGAATAGACATGCCCATGGTCAACATCCAGGGAAGAGCTTCCAGCACCTGGGAGCCACCTCCCAACCTGGAGTGATTCTCATGTCTGGTCTGTGCAGCCTGTTGCTCCTCTGTGTCCCTGTACATTGCAGCTTATTTAGCTTCATGGCCGTAGTGTTACATCACACACACACACACACACACACACACACACGCTCTTCTTTTGCATCTGAAGCCAAATTTATCTGTGACTTATACAATAAGACAGGGGTAATTGAAAGCAGGTGGTATGATGAATGCAGACTCTTCCTCCAGGCTGTTCTCTGGTTGGACTGGAGGCCGAGGCTCCAGCAGGATGCTCCCTTGCTAGAATCTTCTTCACTTCCTTTTCCTCCCCTTGGTGAAGCCATCAGGGAGCAGGAGGCATCAAAAAGGGGGAGAGCAGAGCGTGTGGTAATTCCTGGACTGAGCTGCCCACTCTGGATTTTCTCATCTGCTCTATCTTTTCTCTGAAGTTGGAGTCTCCTGTGCAGCGGGACCTAGAGTGGGCCAGAGCCATGCTGGTCCTCGTGTGTCCTCCGAAGTGCCCCAGCAAGCCCGCACTGCCAGAGACTCTTCTGCTCCGCTTGCTGTGAGGACATCAGTCTGGTGTCCGTGTGCCCAGCTGGCTGGTCTGGGTCCCCACTGCAGCAGCACTTCATAGACGATGCCTGTTGAAGTTAGTGGACAGGAAGTGAAGCAGGGGGCCTTCCACAGTACAGACGGGCCCCTCCAGCCTCGGAAGGCCTCGGAGAAGAGACTGAGGCCCCTAGAAGGACAGAGGCTGCCTCTGATGCCCTTGAACTCAAGACTGGAACACCAACTCCTCCCAGATCCACAGCCACCAGTCTTCCCTGCAGGCTTAGACTTGCCAGCCCCAGTACAGACGCTGCCACTCCTTCTCTTTTTCTCATGAGTGTATGCACACATACCATAGCTTCCGTTCCTTTGGAGAACCCTGGGTAATGCAGTGATTCTCCGTTGGCTCCATAGAAGCCTGTGTTTCTTGCTGGAGTAGGAGACACACCAAGGTGCGGTCTGGACTTACATCCTTAGCTCTGCTAAGTGTGGCCCTGAACGAGCGAGCTCTGCCTGGTCAGGCTGTCCCCTGTGGGCCACATTCACTTCCTGCCCTAGTGGTAGTGCCTGTGGGTGAACCACTCTCTTCCCCCTCTTGTGATCTGCTTCCCCATACTCCTCTTAATTCACCATCTTCTAACTTAACAAGCACCGGAGACGGCTGTGTGCTGGAGAAGGTGCTTGGTGATGGGGACACCCAGCAGACCCTTTTAATATCTGTCACAGGATCTTATAGCCTAGGACACACGACTTGTGCAGTGCACAGTGTGATGGAGGAAGAGGAGGTGGGAGAAGGGGCTGAGCTGAGTGCTGGCGCCCCGCCTGTGTCTATAGAAGGAAACAGATTAGCAGGGATATTAGTCAGAGATTTTCTGAAAGCCAAATTCAGAGGAAATCTATCCAGGCCTTCATTTTGATGAGTACCTAGACAACCTGAAAACAAACAAAACCACGTAACCCTGGAGCCTGGGAGGCAAAGGGCCTCTTCCTCAGGGACAGGGATGCCAACAGAGTGGAGTCCAGGCTCGCCACCAACATGGTGGTCCTTTGAGTTGAGCTGCACACTAGAAATCGAGAAAGCAAAATGGGGCCATTTTAATTCTAGACACGTGCCCAGCTGTGCCGGGAGGTTTGCCGAGCCCTATCTCAGTTGGAGATCCTCTGCACCCTCAGCTGCCTCTGCAGAAGTAGGTATTTGAAACCCCTGCAGCATGCAGCTGCTGAGCTGGAGCGAGCAGGGCACAGCTGGGGTGCTTCAGTTACCAGCAGCCATGGACCCTCCGGCCAACGCCCCAGGAGGCCATGAGCCTTCTGTAGGGTAGCTGCTCTCTCGCCTCTCTTTCCTGGGCCTCAAGGATTGGTCTGTGTTAGGACAGAGGCAGATGTGTGAAGGCCATGCTTTGGCACGTGCGGAGCAGCATCCACAGGCTTGGAAATGAGCCAGGACTTGGGGAGCAAGGAGCAGGTCCTGCCGAGTGGCCTTCCTGGAGGACAGCGGGCGAGGGGTGTGAGGCAGAGCAAGCACCACACCTGAGAGTCGCTCGGTGATCTCCACGCTTCACAGTGGGGTTCAGTAGTCCACCTGGGTGGCCAGGGGCCAGGCCAGAGGTCCTTCTGAGTGGCAAAACTCAGACTCTCACCAGCCCTTGCCCGTGATCCCTGAGTTCCCTTCCTCTCTGCTCCACTTACAAAGACCAAGGGTGACAGCTTCCCTCCACATTCCTCCACCCACTTTTACCCCCAGCCTGTCATCCTGCCCCCATGTTGTGAGCAGGATTTAAATTTCTTCTTGAAACTCCTGGGCAACGAGGTGACCTGTCTTACCTTGCCTGGGTCCCTCGTGTGGGTTGGTGCTCTGCAGGGAAGTCAGGGGGTGGCACACATGCCCTGGGGACGGCACTCTGGGTCCCTCCCAGCACACTGCCCATAGAGCTTTCTCCAGATGGTTTGGTTTGAGGCAAATTTGTGACAAGGAGTGTGTGTGTGCTTCTATGAACATGTGTAGTACATCCATGTTTCCACGTGTGTTTGTGCATGTCTGTATGAGTGTGTGGGCGATTTGGTGTTTATATGTTAGTGTTTATGTGTGTGTGCATGTGTGCTAACATTTCTGTCTTTGTGTCTGTCTGTGTTTGTGTGATGGGTATTTTTTGTGTGCATGTGTGTAATTATGTCTATGATTATGTGTATATATTTGTGTTAGTGTTTCTATATATTTTTGTTTATTACGCTCTGTATCTGTGTATATATGCGCACGTGTGTGTGTATGTGTGTTTGTGTGTGCATCTGCATGCTTGCAGGGGTAGGTTGTATGTGTAGTGAGAGTGTGTGTGTGTGTGTGTGTGTGTGTGTGTGTAACTACCTGCCCCTTGTTCTATTGCACTTTGGGAAGCTGGAAGCCACCCTGACCCTGATTCCATGTATCGAGTGTCCTCTGCTTCCAGGGGGAGTTTTGAGGGCCGCCTGTGTTCCCCTACCCACAGGCTTCTCACGATGTGTGACAAACAAGTTTCAGACTACTTTCCTCACTTTGGTGTGCAAGTGGAGTGCCTTCCAGCAACGTGCTGCCTGTGCCAGGTTCCCTGAGCCTCATCTTCAATGGCCTTCTGTGCTGGGCAGCCTCCAGGACTTGCACCTTGGGCCATGGCTGCCCCAGTGTGGCTGGCCTGCTGACCTGGCCCTTACCAGGAACCACAGCCAGGACGGCTGATGTGCTTTGATGTCAGGTTATAAAAGGACTGCGGCTTCCATTTGGGTTGCTCTCTCCGGCTCTTTCTTGGATCTCTTGACCTGGGAGATGGAAACCCAAGGTCAGAGGGGTTGTTTTTTCTAGCTGCTGAGGTTTGGGGCAATAGATAACTAGCGCAGAATTTGGTGCCTAGAGATGGGGTGCCACCAAAATGGCCCCTGAGGCACAAGCTCTGAGCCCAGAGAGGGGCGGACACTGGGCCGGGAGAGAGGACTGTGAGCAGTGTGCTGTGGAGCTCGGGTCCTCAGATGTGCTGTCCACAGGAGTTGGGGCACTGGGGAGGCTCCAGGGAAAACATTTACAAAAAGCCAGGAACACATCATCAACAACTGGGGAAGGAGGGATGCTGGCAGGAAGTCTTGCCCCCTCATTGCCTCCCACTGTGCGGAAATAGAAAGTAAGGCTCCTGCCTCATGGGTTATGGCCAGAAGGTTTCCAAACCAAGCCTGGGAAGGGCCGCCCTGTTAGCTGGTTCTCGTAGGGGGTCTTCCTTGTCTTCAGGAGCAAATGTCAGCTACGGCTGCTGTTCAGAACTGCAGGCCCAGAAGAGAGCACAGAGAGCAGCCCTCCCTGAAGTTCAGACTCTGACATTTCCATTTCCTTCTCTTCAGGTCCGTGAGAACATCCCCACCTTGCCCTGAGCAGCCCCCTGAAGGTTCCATTTTGTGACCTGGTCCTCAGAAGCCCTCGCCTTGCGCTCCCTTTCCTGCCCACCCCTTTCTCTGGCCCTCGTGGTGGACCCGCCCACACCTCCCTCTGTGCTCCCCTTGCAGACCTCAGGCCCTGGGAGGTGGCCGAGCAGGTCCCCGGCTTGTCCCACTTCAGCAGGGCCTGCAGCCCTGCACAGGCGGCCTCTGGCCCCCACAGCTTGCCTCCTTAGTTTGCCCTCCGAGGTCGGTGGTCCTGGCATCTGCTCTCCTTGGAGGACGAGAGAATCCAGAGCTGTTCTGGTCTGAGCCTGGGAGGCCTGCAACATGCGTCCCTGTCAGGATGTGGCAGCCACTTCTGGGGAAATTCCACTGAGGACCTCTTCTCTGCTTCTTTTGAGCTGGTTGGCTCTCTGAGGAGTGTGCCCGGAAGTCACCTTCCAGAGGGAGCCGGAGCTCAGAGGGAGGAGCGGCGGAGACCTTGCCACCTTTGCCCTCCAACCTGCCCCTGCATGCCCGGCCCTGCTGCCTGGAGTCCTGTGGCAGCTGGGAGGGGCACACCCTCATCCCGGGTGGTCATCCCTGTGCGATGTGGCCCCTCGGCCTTCTGAGGTCCCCTCGGCCTCCCCCGCCTTGGCCATTTCCTCTGTGCCCACCTGCCTTCAAGCTTCTGGAGTCTGGAGAGTGAAGAGTGCGCCCTCCCCTACCCCATCTCTCCTGCCCCTGCTGCGTGGGTTTCCCGGAAGCAGGGCAGACCCTCCCCTCCTGTGTGGGCATTGCTTGAGGAGTCTGGGGCGTTGCTGGAGGCATCCGGATTCTTCTTTTGCTTCTCTTAAATTTTTGACTGTTGCTATTTTGGGGGATAGTGGGCATGCACTCTTCTTATTTCACATAAAAATAATAACGTAAAATAAAAAACAAATCCATCATTAGCTATTGGCATTGTCAATGGCAAAGCGCGGACGTCTCCCCTCTGAAAATGAAGCAGACTCTCCCTGCACACACGTTCTGCATCTCTGAGAAGGAAGGGCCCTGAAACCTGCTGGGAAGAAAGTCCGTTTCTCAGGTATGTTGGAAGCATTTTCTGTTCATTGTGGTAGATAAATAATGACATACTTCCTGTTGATTGTGTGGGGTAAACGCCAATATTCTCCAAGTAGAAAACAAATTAGATTTGTTAAACATTCTAAAGAATCATAAAATAAACTAAAAATTCTTAAAATGAATTTTTTAAATCTCGAAAATGAATAAAAAGAATCTGATGATACTCCAGCCCCAGATGATGACGAAAACCCAAGAACATGTTGGCTAATAACCTCAGCCCCTCCTTCAGGTGGACTGGTGTTCCGAACCCACACAGTTAGAGCCCCCGTCAAACCCCACGCGTGCTGAGCGAGGCAGCCTGAGGCCTTGTCCAATCAAGCACAGACTTCCTAGTATCCCTGAACTGAACGGCTCCTTCCAGGTAAAGGACACAACTGAGAGTCATCGTTCACTTGGTCCTAGAAAACCAAGATGCATTTCCATGGAAATCCCTTCTGACTTTTTAAGAGAAGACTATTTGTGTGTCACAGAAAACAGCAACACACATCTTGCTGTGCTCCGTGCTTTACGACACTACAGTGGCTGAGCGTGGTGCTATGGTTCCAGAAGGTCCTAAGAGGCTGAGCTGTGGATGGAAGAATAATGACTTCGCCTGCAGAGGAAGGCTCCCGAGGAGCTGGGAGCCGGAGGCAGTGGACAGGTGCTGTGTGAGTCTCACCTGCGCCTCTGCCAGGCCTGCAGCTGCACCAGGCCCAACCCGCCTGTGTGCCTGCAGGGCCTCCCGGGCACAGGCGTGCCAGCTACACTCCAAGGCACACTTTTGATCCACATTGTAGGCCGTGTTCTTAAACATCCGCTGCACATAAAGATCGCCTTTTGCAAGTCTGCAAGCCACAGAAGGCAGACCTGTCTGCTTCCCTGGCGGAGCTGCCACCTGCAAACCATCAGCCCCAGGGCCCTCAGGGCCACGTCACCTTAAGGGGGGAGAAAGCAAAGAAGAAATCTGGTTTTCTTTGGGTTTGTGAAACTAGGAATAAAATGGTCTGAAAACCACGTAACTGAATCTCCAGTTTATATACTGTTTTCTAGGGAACAAAAGCAGCCAGGAACTTTCCAGTGTGGAGCAGAACTGGCCCAAAGCATGGGGTCCTGCCTGCCTGGGCTGACGCCAGCAAGGGTTCTGCAGACGGAGCAAAGGCAGCTGTTGACAGACAGCCCACCTGAGGGGCCAGGCCCCGCGGGTGGAAGGCCGAGCAGGGAGTGCTTCCCACACTGCCGTCTCCACCGCAGACACGCCTGACACTGTGTCTAAAGTAGCTAAAGATGTTCCTGCTTGTTTGATACAGTGGACACTCAGCTCTGAGTGGAGGGAGAAGTGGGGCCAGGAGGGCTGGGATTCCATGCTGCCTGAGCACAGTGAGGCAGCAGAGGGAGGAGGGGGCTTCTGAGGGGAGCGGAGCTCTCTCTACTGGGGGGTCTTCCTATTCCTCCCTCTGTGGCTGCAGAGTGCGTCTGCCTGGTCCACACGGCCCCAGCGTGTTCCTGGCAAGCTTAATGACTGATGTGATCCTGCCGTATGCAGAATCAGAAACATGAGAGCTTACACTCCATTTATGCAAGATCTGTCAAAATGCATCAATGCATTCAACTGTCAGGTACAACTAATTAGAACAAATAAAATTTAAAAAATAAAGAAAGATACTTTTTCTCATGTTAAGAAAGGTCTTATATGAAGACAGGAAGACAGGACCCTAGCTCGGGTTCACAAGGAGAGGGGATCTGAAGGAGCATGGAAGTCTGAATCTGGAAAAGCGGGTGCAGTAAGTCTTCTCAGCACCTGCTCATTCTCCTCTGGGAACACACCTTGCATGGTGCTTCGTCTTGGTGGCAATGACTACCATTAGCTCTACGGCTGACAATTCTGTGAGCTTCTCATGCTGACAAAGGCCGTTACCAAGGGAAAGGCAAGTGCAGCCCTGGGGTCACGGTGACCGCCTGCAATCGCTGCGGCAGTTGCCGTGTGTTTTGGCTAATCAATGGCCAAACACAAATCAGCCAGGAATGGTAGCCTCGTTACGTCATGTCTATGTTGATACAACCTTCTGCAGTTTTTGCATAATAAATGTAATAGAAAAGTAAGCCAATAAGAATGATGGAAGAGGGGACGTGAGCTGAGGCTGTGAGGAGAGCCAGGCCTTGGTCATCAATTTCTCTTACTCTTCTTTATTGTAACTCATCGGCGGCAGAAATTTAAATTCTGGATCCATAGGCCACACTTTAGGATGGGCCTATATCACCTCGATTTAAAATACAGCCTCATTTCCGAGAGAAGAGGACTTCTTCCTGCGTGGGAACTCTGAGAACTCACGAGGTGGGTACATCTGCTGCAGCTTTGAAGGTCTCTGAGGTGTCAACTGCGAGGCCAGCAGTGACTTTCTGGGAACCTGAATATCACAGAGAAGAAAAATTGCCTCCTGGTTTTAAATGAATGTATTATTTTTCTCCACAAAAATGGAAACAATATCTCTCCAAATTCCATTTCTATGGTCTTTGAGAAAATGAAATTTGGCCTTCAGTCTACATAAGCTCATCCAGATTCTGCAAGGCTTTTGAAGGCTCCCATCCTGCCTCATCCGTCAGCATTTGGACAAATACATTTTATTGATCTTTCTGGAATTGTCAGAGGATTCTGTAGTCAACACATGAAGGATGTGGTAAGAGTCTCGGCTACAAGGCCTGGAGGGCCAAGAAGCTTCCTTCTGCCATCTGTATCTCCAGAGGAAGTGAAGTGGATCCTTCAGAATTGCAAGCTTGACATCTGGATTCTGTTCTGATTTTGTGGCTTAGGAGATCTGGCTAAGGCGTTTGGTCTATTTTGCTTTCCTTCCTCATCTGTGAAATGGGAATGGTTAGGTCTGCTCCTGGATTGCCACTTTGAAGCCAATGCCCGTGAATAGATGCATGTGTTCTCAGGCTTCTGAGTTCTGAAGAAAAGTGGAGCGCATCCGACAGCTCATGACTGGCAGCACCCCCAATACAGTGTAAAGGAGAGATCTTCAAAAGCAAGTGCTGTTAAAGGAGGTATGTCAGCTCTGGATGGGCATTTTCTTCTTCAGATTATTTCAGAATTAGTGGTATGCAACGTTTATTGATTGATTTTATTCTTACTTTGATTTTTATTGACGTTGCCTAACAGCGGTCCTTATTTACTCAATTGCTCACAGCTGCTTGTTCACCTGTTTCCTGGGGCCCAAGAGTAATCCCTAAAGAGTTTTATGATAATTTCCTTCTGTGTCCTCAAACCAGCAGGAATGTGTTTAAGTGTTTAATAGATTCTCTGGGCTTTGGAATTTGAAGGAGACTCCTTAGAAGAGCCCTCCCGGAAGGATCATTCCTCTGCCATCTCTCCTGGTCCCCAGCATCACTCCTGGAGGCAGTGTGGACAGGTTGCAGGAGGTGGCCCTTCCAAGCAGCCAGTCTTGAACTGTCTGAGGCAGCCCTTGGCCCCCTCATTCGTAGTCACATCGTGAACCTGACAGCTTCGATGTGGATTTGCTATTCTGTTCTTTCCCCCGGAGCCCTGACAAGTCAATTGATTCATTGTTCTTGAAAGTCTTCACTTTGCTGGCTTTCTGTGTGAGATGGAATTAGGGCCTTTTCCTGTAAAGTTACAAGCCAAGGCTTAAACTATTTCAGCAATGTTTTCTGCAGTGGATGTTGTCCAGAATCTGGGTGTGCAAGATTCCCTTGGTTTCCATCAGGTCTCCATGGACAAGTTAACAGCCTCCACCACCCTGTGCTCCTTGCACAAACACCTGAAATGCTCCAACAGAGCCGTTAAAAGCAGCCACATCTGTCTACACAGTGTGTCCAACCACAGTCCCACTTGCCTAGGATTAAGGGTCCAAGTCAGACCCTCCCAGACCTGTGTGTCCACCGGCTCCAGAGATTGAATGGTTGAAGGAGTGTAAAGGTTCTGCAAGGTGTTCCTGATGTCTGGATATTTGCTCTCAGCTCCTGGAACTGGGGAGCCCCTGCATCAGTTAGCACATGGAAGGGCCATTTCGCGTCTGCAGGAAGTGTCCTGGAGTTCAGAATCCAAGGAGAGCCACCGGGTTTGGCAGACTGGCCAAGGCGTTAAGCTCACCCTGGTGGATGAGCAGGGCGTGCGGGCAGGTCTGCAGTGGACAGACTGCACTGGGGCAGGACTGCACAGTGGTCTCCTGTTTGTGCCCTGCAGCTCTCTCCCTGGCTGTCTCTCCCTGGCTGCTCGCACACGTAGGTGTGAGTGCGCGCGTATCCATGTGAGTGCAAGTGCAATTAGTGTGCGCTCAGGAAAGCAGGCAGGAAAACACACTGGGCGCTAGCCCGCCCTGGTGGCCCCTCTCCATCTCCTTCTGCAGATCTGCTCCCAGGGCAGTCCCTCCTCAGAGCGCGCATATGAGCCTAGTCCAGCTCTGCGCAGGGAGGTGGGGCTGGGGGAGGAGAGGGGAGAGGGAGGGAAGAGGGCGGGGGAAGGGAGGGGAGGATCCGGGAAGTTCTGAGGGTATTTGACAGGAGCGAGGGAAGCCGCAAAGTACTTGGAGGACCGCTCAGTGCCTGCAGCTGAGCCGGTCAGGTCCTGGGCCCCTGGAGCGGTTGGAAGAGAGGACCGCGGAGGAACCGCCTCCACCCGCCGGGTCGGTCGCGCTAGCCCACAGGCTCCCGGCCGCCGTGCCAGGGCGCAGGGCTAAGGGCTCAGGGCGCGGCCGTTCTCTCTGGGTCGCCCGTGCGGACCCCGCACCGGGTCACCATGCTGCTGCCCCAGCTCTGCTGGCTGCCGCTGCTCGCGGGGCTGCTGCCGCCTGCGCCCGCGCAGAAGTTCTCGGCGCTCACGGTAAGCCCCAGCCAGACCCCAGAGACCTGACGATCCAGCAGTGCCCTCTCCACCGGCCGGGTCCCCACTCTCCCTTCCCGACCCAGACAAGGGGAGCAGGTGGCCCTGGGGGGGTTGGCGCCTCCGCCCGCGTGACTCGAGCAGGTGGGACCCAGACGCGTCCCGCAGCGAGCCGGTCTGGGCCGATGGCCCAAGGCTGGGATGGGCTCCCAAGTCTTACCACCTCCGAAGGGTGC
>JAJEJO010003163.1:0-61037 GCA_020662805.1 Glaucomys volans
TGAATAAATATTTGCTATTACTAAAAAAATAAAAATAAAAATAAATAAAATAAAGTTGCTCAGAACCATTAGTTAAAAGGGAAATGGAAAGCAAAACCACAATGAGATATCATGCTAAACACACCAGGATTACTATAACTGAAAGACACAGAACTAGTATTCACAAATATCTGGGGAACTTGGACAACTTGTATTTTGCTGGTAGACATTTAAAACGATGCAACTGCGATGGAAGAAAATTTGGTTGTTCCACACATTGTTAAACAGACTTAGCAACTGCAGTCCTAGGCAAGTATCCAAAGTATTGAAAACAAGAACTCATATAAATGTATGTAATGTTCATGGTAGCATTAGTCACCATACCCACAAGGTCGAAATAACTCAAGTGTCCATCAATAGAAAAATGAAGTGGAATAACATTGCCTTGGAAAGGGAAATGAAGAGATGATACATAGTAGAACATGGGGGAACCTTTTAAATGGTATGTGAAGTAACATAAGTCAGGCACAAAATCATAAGTATTGTACAATTTGACTTTCATGAAATATTTAGAATTGAGAAATTTATAGATGGAAATCAGACTAAACATTATCAGCGGCTGGACAGAAAAGAGGGAGTGAGTAATAATTGTTTTCTGAAAGAGTTTCTGTTTGGGATAATAAAAACTTTTGTTAATAGGCAATGCTAATGGCGATATCATGTTGTAAATACAATTAATACCACTAAGTTGGACTCAGTTGGTCAAAGTTACAAATTCTATATTATATGTTTATCATAAAATTTTAAAAACATAAATATAACAATTTTATAGTATTTTTTATTTTAGGAGTTGTGCTTAATATTATATTTGCTTGCTCTCTTCAGATTTTGTAAACTTTAAAACTTTTCTCTAAATACAGTATCAAAAGTGTTTTATAATCTTGAGTGAACCCCAAGAACTCTGAAAATTTTTTGATTTGTTAGGAGGTATAAATTTGTGGTTAAAATTTTTAAGCAGAACATCCAATTTTATAATCTAATTACTGAAGTTAAGTGAGATATGTCTGTAATAGTGGGGATATGCTAATCCTGGGATAAAGATATTTTCCACCAAGGATTTATGGAAAGTTATGTTAATAATCCAGGCAACTTTGGGTATTACCATTCTGGGAAAAGTAACAAAATTTATGCCCTGCAGTGTTGTAAACCACAAAGGAAATCAAAGTTTAGAGTATGAGCCTGATGAAAACTCTATTTTTATTTTTATTCCTCAATGACTCCTTCCCCTTCCCTGATAAGTCCCGAAGTAACTTTCCTTACAGATTCCTATGGGTAAACAAAGAAGCCTGCTTTGTTTACTTTGAAGTGTTAGCCAGTTAGTGGTCAAGTGTGAGTAGAATCTACTTCTAGAATTACCACCCTGAATAGACCTGAAATTTCTATTTCTATCTATTTAAACCCATGTACGGTTCTCCTACCTAGTAAATATCCTTAGGGGAATAAAGAGTTTGGTGCCTCACTTTCCCCTCTAGTGTCCCCAAATCACTTATGAGACTAATTCTTTATTAATAACAAAACATTCACATTTATAAGATTACCAACCTATTCATCTGGCATTCTATTCTAAATTCAGATGGTTGGCCTGAATACTGTAGAACACCACAGTCCTGGAAAATATCCAACTAAAAAAGAGTGTCCACTTTTCCATTCCGTGTCTATTTCATAGATGCATGTACATACATGGTCACGTGATGCATAACAATATTTCAGTCAACCCCAGACTTCATAAGCAATAGAGATCCATACAATGACAAAGACATTAAAACATTCCTATTGCCTAGTGACATTGTAGCCATCACCTCTTAGTGCAACCTGTCTCTCCTTTGTCTGTGGTGATGCTGATGTAAACAAATCTATGGTGCTGTCAGGCATATAAAAGCACAGCACATGAAATGATGTACAGTACATAATAATAATGACAATAAATGACTGTTAATGGTTTGCACCTTTTTTACCTTTAAGCGTGTACTCTTCCTGCTTATATTAAAGTATACTGTGAAATATTATGCCACATACGTGAACAGCAGCCTTCCACATCTTGTTTATATGTCTCTTGATTCCATGAAGAGGTCAGTTTGAGTGGTTGACCTATACCACCTACATGTGTGTAAATACACTCCATGATATTCACACAGTGGCAGATAAAGCTAACAAAACACTTCTCAGAATATGCCCCATTGTCAAGTAACTCATGGATGTGTGTGTGCACAAACATACATATACAATCATACATGCATACTCTGTGTATGTGTGCATATATGTGTTATATGTACTAACTTATTGTAATGTCATTCTTATATATAATTTATGTAAGGATCATCCCTTTCTGTTGAGTCCAACTGGTCTTTGGAAACAGCATTCCTTTCTGTGTGTGATTGTAATTACACACTCATTTACAATCAGTAGTATCATACTAAATCCTTATCATTATGCTGCATGAATATTGCTTTGGATGCAAAGGCAGAACTGGGGTCGTTCAATGGAAGGTATATTTTAGTAATTATTGAGTGTTTTAAATGTGCTTCCTTCATTATAATTTTTCCATTATGACTTCTATTACTTTCAAATTTTATGAACAATTCCTTAGTTTTAGCTGTGTTATTAGTACAAACTGTACTATCAAATCTTTATTATGACAGTTATTTATTACAGTATTAGTTACGGCTTTATTAAATAACCTTTATTAAATAGCCCTTGTTTAATTTTGCTTGCATTAACTTCAAAACATTCAGGAGCATTTTGCTTTCCTCAATCCAGCTATCATTTGGAAATCAGAGGAGGAATCTTCTATTTCTCATTCTAATTTTTATTTCTTCAACTAAACAGATCATTTATGTTTATTAGTACATATGGAGTTACTCAGTGTAAAAAGCAGGACGCAAACTTTGCCATTTTATTTTGGCAGATCAATAACAAGGTAAAAAGGCTCTCTTAAGTTTTTTTTCTTCCATGTAATAAGTGTTGTGGGAAGATCCTCCTTCACACCCAAACAGAAAACACAGACTTATTCTTCTGCTTTGCTACTCACAAATAGTGGACTAGTTCTTTCAGAGTCTTCAGCTTCTTTTGTGCCTTAAAAGGACCCTTCTTACTCTCTATAAACTCTGAATAGTGTTGATATTTTAAATCTCACTTAATTGAGATGGAGGAGTGAAAGAGTGGGACTATAAAATGCAAACCTAATGATGCATTGGCTGGGAAATCTGGACATGAATTGTGAGAACAAACACACCACAGCTGGGTTTGCAGGTGTTGTACAGGTGGGTCCTGGCAGCTGATTTTGAGCAGTAGGAGTAGTGGCTCTTATTATCTGGGCTGCAGCTGATTTTGTAGTTTAAGCTAAAGTAGTAAATTATCAGGAGGCATCATTAAGTTCCAATTAAGATTCACTTCCAACCAGGTAGCTGTTCAATATAAAGATTGTTGCTTTTCAAATGCAGCCAGTGTCCACATACTTCAAAGTAGGCACTAACACACATAGTCCTGTGTAATTTTTGGAGTCACTCATAATCAGATTTATAGGAATTCTTAGTCAGAAATAAAATTGTCTCTCTAATTTTTCTCTAGCCTTGAAAATAAATATTATAATTACAAACTTTGAAAAGTAAAGAATTACAAACACATTATGAATATACTCTGCCATCATGCTAATTTCCCTGCTCTTAAATGCCAACTGCACAGTGACTTTCTTCCAAAAAGTGCATTATGCTCTAAGAAGGAGGTAAACAAGAGTAACAGTAAAGTCAAGAAACATGACAATAGCTCAGCAAGATGATCAAGGTTGACATTATCGGTGGTAACTTGTGTTGATAGTATAAGTCTTGATATAAGGTGAAGAGCATATTCCTTCATCTCTGTGGCCTTCCTGCCCCAAATGGATCTCCCTCGTTTACTCATGAGATAAGCACCAAGTAAACCCAACTCTAAAACATACTAGAAAACACCCGACCTGTACTCTCAAAACTATGAAGCCATCAGAAGCAAGGAAATCAGAATAACAGATGAAACCAAGAGAAGTCCATGGGGACATGACCACTTAGTGTAATGTGATATCCTGTAGGAAGACTATTAGATACAGTCTAAGGAAATCTATAAAAGGTTTAGACTTCCACTGATAACAGAGCAACTGTGGATTTATTAATTGTGACAGCTGTATCATCTCAATAATACGGGAATCAGGGTGCAGGACATATGGAAACTGTAATTTTTGTACAATATTTCTGTAAGTCTAAACTATGTTAAAATCCAGTGATATTTAGAAATATAATTATAAATAATAAAAAATATAGATGCTGTTTCAGCAGATGTGAGCTGTAACCTGAGATTTTACACTTATAAACTCTCCAGGTACAGTTCTTGCTGCTGGTGCCACTAATCCTGGTCATATGAAGTTGTTCTCAAGGGGCGATTCCAGGTCTGCAGGATCAACATCACCTGGAACTTATTAGAAACACAAGTTCTTCTCCTAGATATTGTCCACATATTCACTTGGCTTATTTTAATTTGCTTTTCCTCCTGGTTTTCAAGCATCCTATCATTCCATATACATTTGATTTTTTCAAACTATTAATTTCAGCCAATCACATAGGAGTGAGTTCACCCTAGAGTTCCAATGTAATTAACTTTACATTATGAGGTTGACTATATTTTCAAATACTCAGTGATTTTTGTGCTTTCTTTTCTATGAATTATTTCATCACATCTATTGCTCAGATTGATTCTGGCATAAATATACACACACATTCATATTCAAGATTGTAGTGTATGTTAGTGTGTATGCTGCAAATATTTTGTGGCATGAATTTTCAATTTTTGTGCTGCCTTTGAGAGAAAAGATTTTAATGTTGTGCAGTTAACTTCATTATCTTTTATTTCATAGTTTGGGGGCTTTTTTTTTTGTAGTAACCCTTTCCATTCTCCTCTCTTTGTGGAGCTAGCAATAGGGGTGAAGCTGCAGCCACTTTGTTGTGAGTGTTAGTGGAGGTCAGCAGACACATGCTTGCCATTTGATTTACTGCTGCCTCGCCTGAATAGCCTGAGACATCAGCCAAGGGCTTTGCCTCTTCCCTGCATTGCCCACCAGGTCTCCTACCTCAGCTTCTTGGACAAGGTACATGTGCAGTTCCAAGTCAATGGGAACCAAATTCTCTGGCCAATCAGTCACCTTGTCAAGGTCAGAAGCAGTAAGCAACAAAAGCTGGTTTGTCTTCACGGGTTCCAGTCTTAACCTGTTCTCCCCAGTCACATGCACTGCCATTCATGAAGAAAACAACATCCTAAAGACTTCTTCACCATCACCACTCAATAGTCCCTGGTTAACAGTATTTCCCTTACATTCTAATGCCTTTTTTTTTTTTTTTTACTTTTGCTATGTTAGCATACACAGAATGGGTATGGTCTAACCTGTAAAATGAACTCATTTTATTCCATGTCACTCACATTGAGGGTTTCCCTAATTAAGCTCTAACTAGTACACAAGCCCTTCCCCCACTAAAATTGGCTTTCTATACTTAGATTTTTTAAATTTTTTTTTAATTTACTTTTTAAAAATTTTACAGACTGCATTTTGGCTGAATAATATTCCATTGTGTGTATATATATATATGTACCACAGTTTCTTTATCCATTCATCTGTTGAATTGGCTATTATCAAGAACACAAACAATAATAGATGTTGGCATGGCTGTGGGGAAAAAGGCCCTCTTTTACATTGCTGGTGGAGTAGCATATTAGTACAGCCACTCTGGAAAGAAATTATACTTCTTCCTTGCTGGTGGGATTGCAAATTGGTGCAGCCACTCTGGAAAGCAGTGTGGAGATTCCTCAGAAACCTTGGGATGGACCCACCTTTGACCTAGGTATCCTACTCCTCAGTTTATACCTAAAGGACTAAAAACTAGCATACTACAGTAACGAAGTCACATTAATGTTTAAACAGCTCAATTCACAATAGCTAGACTGTGGAACCAACCTATGCTTAGATTTTTAACCTTAGATTATTAACCAATGTTGAACTCATGTCTTTGTATGAGATGAAGACCTGTTTTTTGAAAATTTTCTGTAAGGATAAAACAATTGATCCAGACTTAAATAGCTTATTTAAATATAATATGCACCTGTCAGACTCTATTTTTTTCAGTGTTAATTTGCATCCCTAGAATGATTTCACACTGTCTTGATGTTTTGTGACTTCTAATGGTTTACACTAGCATCACCACAAGCAAGGGATGTATTGCACTATGACCTTATGATAACTGTGATATAACTACTAAAAAGCAGGATTTCAACCCCATTATAATCTTATGGAGTCACTATCTTGGTTTTATCAGCAGATGTTAACATAATCTGAAATGATGAGAGTTTATATGTCTTTCTGACCTCCATATAATTTTCTTGTTCTTATTTTTCAGGTTAGTGCCTCCATATAGGATTGAATTAGGTATAGTTGGCATATTTGCATTATTATCAATTTTGGAGAAAATACTTTCACTGCAGAGTTAATGTAAACATTCTATATCATTTTAAGGATATTTCTTCCCATTACTAATTAAATTTTTGAAATAGAGAATGAGTATTGACTTCAATCAAACATGTGTTCAACCTCTTGGTTTTATCAGCAGGCCTAAAGGAAGAATAGAAAGGAAAGATGAAATGGGCAAAGATAAAATGGCCATATGGATACCGAATAAAATACTGACCTACTATCATAGGACAGAATCACTGTAGATTTAGTAGATTAGATGCACATCTTTCCATTTTCCATTTTGTTGTCTTATAAATTCTTTTACACTTAATCATATCTTCTCTGTTACATTGCAGACTGGCAAGATCTGTATCATATATTCTCCTTAACTGATTTCCAGATTTACTTAATCTGCTATTCATTTTATTCATTCAGTTTCATGTTCAATGTTTTCTCCTTATGTATGGAAGACCAATGTTTTCTTTCTCAGACTTTCCTAACCATCTTATTTTTATCATTGGTTTATGAGATTTTTCCCCATATGGACTGTTTTGAATACACTGATTTTTGTTTCATTCACATGAAAGTTCTAATATCTGATGCCCTTGTTACCTAATTCTGCTGTTTTTACTCATAATTTTTTCTGGGAGACTTTGAGAGGCCTAAGCCAGGACCATATTCATATTGAATGTGTTCACCTTTGTTATTTCCAGGCATCAGAAGGCAACAGCCATCTTTATTTTTTTAAAATTAACCTACTTGATTGATGCATAACTGAATGTGCAAGTTGTTCTATTAGTTGGTGAGAATAATGTGCACATTTTTCCGAGTTGAGTTAATCCTAAGGCTTTATGAACTAGAGGTTTGGATTTCTCCTCCATCCTTAGAAGATAATTTACAGAAGATCTACTATTCAAACTCAAATTTTCCTTAAGTTAGTAGCTCAAGATTCCTAACTGAGTGACTAAGGAAGATAGTGACCCTAATGTAGTTATTACACTCTGATGCTTTCAGTATATATCCAGCTAAAGAGCACATGTCTTTGTTCTCCATCAGCTGACTCTCTCTCACACACTCATGTGGTACAGAATTCAACCAAGCCAAGGGAATGGTAAGTATTTGGCCTCCTTAACACTTCAATAATAGTGATCTATAAACATCAAGGTTTTTCTTTAGAGATGGAAGTGGGGCATGTAAGTCTCTTTTGACTATGAATGTAAGAAGGGGTTCTGACAGGGCTGGGGCTGTAGCTCAGCGGCAGGATGCTTGCCTAGCATGTTTGAGGCACTGGGTTCAATCCTTAGCACCACAGGAAAATGAACAAATAAAATAAAGGCATTCTGTCCATTTACAACTACAAAAAAATTTTAAAAAGAAGAGATTCTGACAAAAACAAAACAGACAACAAGATGATCATTATATAATAATACAAGACTCCTTTGTCAGGAAGTGGAGGGTAAGGAGTTGTGGAAATATTTGTTAAAGGATACAGAATTTGAGTTAAGCAAGGAAAAATACGTTGCTATCCCAGAGATGCCTCTTGTCTTAAATTTAAGTCTGATGCAAGAAACAGTGAAGTCCAAACAAATTTTAAAGAAACAGAAAGCTTAGCTTTCATTCATGTAAATGAAGAATGAGAAAGTTGAAGGTCAGAGCTCCCTGACACACAGGAACTAAGTTCTTTCCAGTTCATCACCCTGGCATTCCTCCTTGTGGGTTGCATTATATGGTCTAGGACAGCTTTGGGGAGATATTAATATTTTATCTATACTAGGAAACAATGTAAAAAAAAGGGGAAGGATCATTAGGCCATTTGTGATGACTAAATATTCCTTAATAAGCATTTTCATATATCTCTTTGACTGAAGCATACCCACATAGTCACATCTCCATAGAAAGGGAGTCTGAGAAATTGTGTCCTCAAAACAGAATCATCTACAGTCTCTGCCATGGTTTATCAACTAGATAGTTGCATATTTCATGGGACCATAGATTGAGGGAGTTTGGAAGGCACCCCTTTTGGCCTACTGAACCTTTCCTTGAGTTGTTAAGGTAAAACCTTCTGCCTCCTTGAGGAATTTCAGGGGGAAAGTTCTACTTGTTCTTAATTTCTTTTTAGCTCCTATCCATTCCTTTTTAATCCAATTGACAAATGTGATGTTCTTTGGATCATGTTTTTTATTTGTATATACAGACTACTGATATTAAAATAGGAAACAGACTCAGCTCAGGTTGCTTCATGAAGAAGTAAGAGAAAATGTCATTTTCTTAACTTTTTCTCTCCAAATAAGTGCAGTGGGGAAGCACCTCCTACACACTGAAGTGTAAAACTCAGACACAACCCAGAGGAGAGGAAGAATAACTGGTATACAAAATTTCCAAAGTTCAATTAAGTTATAAGGCAACATTCTGAATGTTGCTAACTAAATATAATTTTGCATAAATTTCAGTTAGTATTGGTGATTTTCAGTTTTGAATAAATGGGAATTTTAAAACACATGTAAGTGATTTCTTGCTATAATTTAAACAAAATTCATATACTCTTTAATTTCAAAATGCATATGTGGAATATATTTTAGAAAGAAGCATATGCAATTAAGAAAATAAAATCTGAAAGCAACGAGAAAAGCATATTTATGCTAATTTGATGCTTTTAGTTGAATTCTATAATAGTCATAATATAACCACTAAAATTTTTATGACCAGTTCCTGAACTAAATATTGTACTTTAAAAAGAATGTTTCATGAAAAAAGTTATTTTGTATGCATGAGTCTGAGCTCATATTTACAAATGAGAGCCTAATTTGGGGATATCGGTGATGTTGTGTGGCTTCGTGCTGACTATCCCTGCAGTAATTCACACTCTTCAGCTTCTCTAGTACAGCTGTGAAGTCAGTGGGGAGCCATTCAATTATTTGTGATTTTACACATCTGTCAGTTAAATCCAAGCATCAAATGCAAAATTGTACACATGGGGTCATTGTAGGGATTTGTGTTTCTCCCTGGAGGTGTTGGATCTATACACCAACACCAGATTCATAAATGAGTCTTTCCATCCATAAGAGATGTATACTTCTTTTCCACTAATGCTTACACTGCACCAGCTCTGAGAATTTTCATAACAGGAGGTCCCATAGCCATGAATAAACTGGAAATGGATCCTGCAGATTAATTTGGCATCTTCTTTAGAAAATGTAAGATTTCTGAGCACACTCCAGCATCATAATAGATAGCACTCCTTAGTTTTAAATGTTTTACAGTGCTGGAGGATATAAAATGAGAGAAAAAATTCTCCAGATCTGCATGAGTTTGGGTGGAGAATTTCGAAATGAACTGAACATGTTAGAGATTTGCAGGCATGTAAAACACACAAATATACACACTGATGATACAAAATTACTTGTTAATATGATTCTTGGCAGTGTACCAATTTCAGAGAGAATAGTTGTGGTAATTGCTATGCTTATCACTTAAAAGCTTTAAGTCATCGTATACCATGAATTTTTTTCTTTATAATTATGAAGAAAATTAGGGATTATTTACTTGTACGTATGATAACATTTCAACATTTTCAAATTTCAATTCACTTGAATTTTAAAGGCTGCCTAGCTTCCAATACTAAAATGTAAGGTGTTTTTTTTTTTTTAACAATTTTGAAACATTTATTCTTCTTACTGACTTGGTTATTTCTTATTTTTAATTTTCTCACATCATGTGGTAAAAAGATCATGGACCAGAAAAACTGAATTAACATTATAACCATCCAAATAAGAGAATTTGCATTTACATTAGTGGTTTACCTACAAGAATCAATTTTTTCACCTGATTTTCTATAGCAATAACAACAGCTCTTAGGATTCTTGTAAATGGTAAATGAGGAAATATATGTATATAATATATCCTATTAATAATAACACAGTAATGACAGTTTCCTATTAATTTCTAGTTAATATTATCACAATTAGTTTTAATATATTAGAATCCTTTCTTCATGATCATCTTGTTTAAATATAAGATTGTCTACCCTCTACTCCAAGATAAAACAATTATCTATAGACTAAATGTTTGTTTCTTTCCAAAATTCATAGGTTTAAATTTAACCTTCGAAGTGATGGTATATATAGGTAGGGATTTTGGAAGGTGATTAGGTCATGAGGGTGGAACATTCATAAATGGAATTTGTGACCTTAAAAAGACAGCTCTCTTATCCCTTCTACCATGTGAGGATACTTGGAGAAGAGATGCATCTATGAAACAGGAAGCAGCCCCCCACCAGACACAGAATCTGTCAGAGCCTTGATCATGAACTTGCTAGTCACCAGAATTGTGAGCAATAGCTTTTTATTGTATGTGAATTACCCAGTCTATGACGTTCTCTAACAGCATAGCATAATAAGTAACACCGTCTGTAAGGATGCAAGAATTCAATATTTTTTTTTCAGTGAAATAATATATGATGCTAGGATTATAACTCTGTGTGGAAGCCAGGCCCTGACTTCCCTCCTTCCCTAAAACATGATGATTTATACCTCAGGTACAATCGCAAGAGAATTTCAATCATTTCAAGGACCACCATCAATAGATCACAGATCTCAGATGACTGCAAAAGCATCTCTAAGGGGTACTCTTCGTTAATAGGTATAGTTTCCATAAGGATTAGTGATTTAATACTGTGCATTTTGTGGGAAGTAATCACTATAATGAAAGTCAGACATTTAGATACGAAATGCTGAATTGGGCAAATACAATAGATTCAGTTTCATCTCTGTCACAAAAATTAGAGTCGCCAACCATGTAGCATACCCTTAGAAAATTCTTCAAGATTCTTCAGAGCCTCAAAGACATCCTTATGGTTTACAAGGAAGTCATCATTAGCTACCTTTTGGGGAAACATTTTCAAGAATGTTTATGGGAAGAACTGATTGGGAAGACTTGTCCCTTCAGTAACAAAAGAGACATTTTCTTACAACTTGGAAGACAGAAATCATAACCTCTTTAGAAAAAAAAAAACAGGGATGTTTACCTGCAAAATACAATATTCAAATTCCCTAAGATCAGAACTCCTGTGTTACAAAACAAACCTCTGCATGGGCACCTGTCACCTGGCTCTCTTTCCGTCACCGTATAGAACTCAGGCACAGGGAAAAGCACTTAACTACTGATCCTCAGGCTTTTACTCTCATTGCGAGTAATATCCTCTTCCTTTGTTTCTGACCAGGGAAACTCATATATTCTTCAGTATCCATGAGATCAAGGCTAGAAAGCATACTTGTTGCAACTAGCATAAAATCTCAGCGTCTTTGAAGATCTGTACAACAAAAATTTCCACCTGGATAATTCAGAAATTGCAACATCCTTTGTTTTCTCAAGTTACCAATATGTCACTGCAACTACCATTAAGTTCATACATTTAGGCTGTGATTAAATAGGTTATTTGAATAACTATTCTAATGGAACATCATAAACCAATACTATACCAAGTCTTAGGGCAGAACATCTCTGGAAAATATAATCTATGTATTCTTTAATGGTATGGGCAAGATACACTGAAAAGGGAAGTTGCCTTGTCTCTAGAGTACTGTTTGGAATTGAATACAGAAATACCCTATCACCCTATTACTCCATGTTGTTTTTAGTAGTGATTAATGTGCCACTTTGAAGTCAGTGTCTATAAATATTTGTAAGATATCTGAAAAATGGTCATGTTGTTCAAACCATTACAATCTAGCAACATCTATCAATGACCAATAGTATCAACCTCAGGTGCCAGAAATATGTAATACACAAAGTTTATTTTTGTGCAAGGAAATAAAGAATTTTAATTTTGATTTTTTCATACTTGGCATGTAAAATACTACTTTTATCTTTCTGTGACAAGTATATATTATAACAAAAGGATTCTAAATTGTTAGAACTGAATTAAAATCATATTTATAAAGACAATGACGCACACCATGAAATAATATTTCTGGAGGCTTGTATGATGCTTTCAATTAATGTTGTGACAATGAAGAATTATTGACTAGAAAATATAAATACATTTGGATATATGAATATGACACACCCCTACTGCAATCTTACAAATGCTCAAATGACTATACACAAAAACAAAAACAAGTGTAATTTAATTGGAAGTTCAATGCTTAACGGCCTTAGAAGAATAAGGTTGCTATTAATATTATTTTGCAGCAATATTTTAAGACCCTTTGTTGTATCTTTCAAAACCAAGTAGTCAGTGGGGTATTAAGAGTCTAATTTTTCTTAATCAAAATGTGTAGAAATGCTTTTAAAGTCCATCATAAAAAAATAATTGGAACATATGTATCAAAAAGATATTGACAGAAGTCAAAACACATATTGAGAAGAAAAGAATTATCTAAAGTTCTATAATCCATTCTGATTGTTATTACACTAATAATAAATATTTAATACATATGCTGAGATGACATTTCCTAACACTATGTACCCACTTTAGCTAGGATTACTTACAATACATAAATTGGGGTGGGGGTTGCCTCCTTGAATATTTTACATAAGCTACTAATATATAAAATTAATCTTTTTCCTGATGAAAACAACTAATTATAGCTTGTAGCACTTACAAAAATCCTATCTGGACCTCAGTATTTACTAATGAGGTCGGAAGGAAAATAGGAATGTATATGTGCAGGACTAGAACTCTTGCTGCTTTGGCTGTGCCTGCTGACTGCTACCTTTGAACTTGCTACCTTTGAAATTGCTGCTAAGGTTTGACATTGGGTAAGAAGTCAGATTTCTGTATGTGTTTTGATGATCTGGCTTTTTGCATTATATCAATGTATAATTTTGTGAAAAAGAATATATGCATTACCTGAATGATATAAGTTTAGAAGGGAGCTTTGCTTGCTTTATTTCATTTTGGTTTTGACTTTTTCTTTAGAGGAGTCCACCTTGCCTGCACATATACATTCCCTCCCAGGGAAGAAGGGGAAGGAATCTAACATTTCTCAAGGAGAGTGTGAAAGATTCCACCTCCAGGATCCAAGTTCAATTCTTGACCTTGACCTTTGTTACCAGGAGTTCATTATGTCTTTATTCAGAAATAGGGAGAATGTAATCTAAGAGACTTCTTGTGGGAATCACCTAAATACTTCTATAATTTATTAAATTGTTTGCTTTTCTGTCTTTTGCCTATATGATAGTAGCCCAGCTCATTTTCTGCCAAATTAAGAAAAATATAGCAAAAACCTTTTGAAAAAAAGAAAGCTTAAACCGGGTGTGGTGGCGCACGCCTGTAATCCCAGCAACTCGGGAGGCTGAGGCAGGAGGATCGCAAGTTCAAAGCCAGCCTCAGCAATTTAGCGAGGCCCTAAGCAACTCAGTGAGACCCTGTCTCTAAATAAAATGCAAAATAGGGCTGGGGATCTGGCTCAGTGGCCAAGTGAACCTGAGTTGAATCCCCGGTTCCAAAAAAAAAAAGAGAGAAAGCTTACTAAGCTAATTGAAAGCAAAAGGATATTTGACCTCTAATTGCTGTCATGTACCAAATCCCAACACATAAATTATCCAAATTCTGATATCTAAATTTGTTTGGCTCATTAACTAAATTATCATTTATTTTTTACCTCTCTTCCGTTCCCAATTTCATGGTCATGTATTTTTTTGTTTTGCTTTGGTTTTGGTTTTTGGTACCAGGGATTGAACTCTGGGGCACTCGACCACTGAGCCATATCCCCAGCCCTATTTTGTATTTTATTTAGAGGCAGGGTCTCACTGAGTTGCTTAGAGCCTTGCTTATGCTGAGACAGGCTTTGAACTCTCAATCCTCCTGCCTCAGTCTCTCAAGCCACTGGGATTACAGGTGTGGTCCACCTTGCCTGGCATGGTCATGTTTTTAAACGTGTGATCCTGATAGCACAATCTCTGAAATACACAATTCAAGTATTCCATGATTTGAAAACCCCTCCTATATTCCTTGCTCATTTAAGTCAATGCATTTTCAAAACATCTTTAATCTGCAACCACAAAGCACTGAAAGTTTTAAAAGCAAATGGCATTTTTATAAATTTGGTGCTAAAACTCACTTTGTGGTAAAATCTCTCTTTATAGACAGTACTCCTACTTGATGTTACTGTATAGGTTTAAACGCAGAGATATAATTATCTTTAATTATCAGATCCTTCTCCAGTTCTGATTGGAGATGGTACATAAAAAGCACTTTGTTAATGTCTCCAGTATGCTGAATAGTGAAATACACGTAGTTCAGAGGAAGATTTCAAATAGTAGACTGTATACCAGGAATCCTATATTTATTTGAACTCAACAAAATTTAAAATTCTTGAGTTCAGTCACCTCTTGTTTTACTACCACCATTTACTATTTATCTTCTATCCCTGCTGTTTAGAATAAGGAGTTCATCACTATGATGTAAAAGTTGCAAGAACAAATTTTTCTTCTCGTATTAACAAAACACACAATTGTGCTTTTTCTGCTTGCATCTCAGCAGGTGCAAAACTTAACTAGTTTGTTTCAAATTCATCATGAAAAAGGAAACCAAATCATTACTCAACAAAATCCCCCAAATTGGAATTCCCTCAGCTAAGTATTTCCTAAATGTTTTATTTTCCTTTAAACTCACATTTACTGCACAGTTAATCTTTATTGATAAACAGGTGACCATACCTCCATCCAGGTCAAGAAAGCATGCAAGTTGGAAATCCCATAGTTTTCCCCGACCAACCTGTAAGAAAGATATCCTCAATTTCTCCATCTCATTCCATTTTAATTTCCTTTTATTGCATGTTAATCTCAAATTTTCTCCTTTACATATTTGTTTACTGGATTATTGTTTGCCTTCTTTTCTAGCTGGATTAGAAGTTACAATAAAATAAAGAACAGCTTCTGTCTCATCCCTGTGGAATTCCTAGGTCTTACAATAGTGCCTTTCACATAAGCACTTCCTTTAGTAACTCAATCTTTAAAATTTATTTTACTATAATCTACACAAAAATGGACTTCTACTCGTAGGTGAATGAGTCTGACAAAATAAAGAGGAAGACTTTTTTTTTTCTGTGACAACCATTTTGAAACAGAAATTGAAAACTGTATCTTCAGTTTTGCTTCTCATGAAACAAACACAGACAAAAGGCATTTGATAAAAGAAGGTACATTTACTTTTTCTTGGAAACATTTCCATTTGAATAATATTGAATTACCTGAAATACTACAGCATTTTTAAGATAGAGAAATTTTGAAAAGCTACATGCATTTCTTATATCAGATGAAAAATTCCTCTTTACATGTTTAACACTTTTGGGCCTGCCAGGGATGGTATGTGGTTCTGTTTATATCAGATCTGATTGTTAATTACTGTTTATCTGAGAAAATTGATTAACCTCATTTTTTAAAAATTATTATTGCTTGGAAATCATTTGTTTTAGATGAGATACTTCAGGTGCATAAATGAAATCACTAAGGGGCTGGGTTCCATTCTCAGCACCACATAAAAGTAAATACAAAAAATAGAGGTATTTGGTCCATCTACAATTTTTTAAAAAAATTAAAAATAAAGAAATGAAATCACTAAGTACTTTAAGCACAAAATGTTTTGCACAGGGTCTTTCCCAGATGCCTACTTGTGTGATTATATTCACTGAAAGACAAGATGTGAAAAGAGAAGTTAGTAGAGGAGGAGGAGGGTGAGGAGAGGAGGAGGAGGAGGAAGGGAAGAAGGAAAGAGGAAGCAGGACTGAGGAGCAAAGGGAAGGATCTCCAGCTATCTCTTGCATGCTGTAAAATCTAGAATCATGAAAGTTTTATCTCTCAGTCTCTCTTGCTCCGTGCTATTCCTGGAATATATGAGTCTTAAAGCACATTTTAGAAGGTTGTGCTATCTCTCCCTAGACACTGAATTATGGGTCTGCACAATTTCACATGCATAAAACTGCTACCCAGGGCTCCAGGTTCTTCTTTTAGTGTCCTTCCCCGAGTCAGTGACTCACACTGCCTGCTCATTCCCTCTCTCCAGATACCCTGACTGCCCTTATCATTGATTCACTCTTCGGATTCAAACTAGATTTTCCTCCATTCTCTAACAAAAATGTACCTTTCTCAGTAACTTTAAGCTTTATACTGAAATGGAGCCTTAGAGTAAAATTGTTCTAATTTCTTTCTTCAAGCCAAGGGACATGGAAGAAAAAAATGAAAGATTCAAAAGTCTCTCTCCATGCATACTTATCCAGTTTCACGATAAAAAGAATAGGCAGGTTGGGAATTTATTTTTTTGCATAAGATGCCATCATATCATCAGGGATCATGTAGAAGATACCCTGTTCCAACAGAGGATTATGTTTTCCTTTTCTTGGGACAAGTAAGCCACAGAAGATGCCACAAACAGCACTGCAGACTCTCCCTTACCAATTTCTTGCCATTAACAAACAAAGAAGCAAATGCAACACTAAAAATGATTCCCTCCATTTCTCTCTAACAGGGAAGGCTTTCCTGGAAGGTCCTACACTTGGTTCTTTACCATATTTCATCACTCTGGGAGAGTGCTGGTGAGTGCTCCACTCTGTCCTCACTGTGGAATGTGCTTCTGCAAATCAGTGAGGACTTACCCCAGAGTGGCAGCATTGCAGTTTTTACTAAAGAATTGAAACTCTTTTAATGATTTGTTAATTCTTCTCACAAATAACATTCCACACAGTTATCAAGTTTCACAAAATGTCTCCCAGGTTTGCAGGATTTCCAAGGGCTCAGGTTTATGAGTAAAATAATAACATGGGGAACGTCAAAATTAGGACAAAGGGGGAGGAACACAAATGTCCTGGGTTGCGCGTTAGTGGGCTAGAGCCTTTGCCTAAGCTCACTGAAGTGATCTGACTTTCTGAGGTGAAGAAATTGACTCAGTGAGTTAAGTAAACTTTTGAGAATAAATTCACCGAAAGGGAATTTATAATGAGCAACTAACATTTGTTCAAAAACACTGATTATCATAACTATTGACAGTTCAACATTACTAAAATTATTGATTATATTATAAGTATTTGGCTGGCATAAACATTGAAGTATGACTGATATTTGGAGGAACATACAAATTTACTAAAGCCAATGAACCATCTCATCCACTGCAAGGAAGGAAACATCTCACCTCCACTAAAAAATGGAAATTGACCTGTAAATGCTCCAGTGAAATAATTTCAGTAATGCTGCTGATACCACCTGGAACTTCATAATACCAGGCTCTGATAGAATGTATTTTCATTCCCTTGTACAAATTTTTGGAAAAAAAACATATTTTTCTTCTTGATTTAGTAACTCTTAAAATTCACTATTGCTAATCACTCCAAATAACTTGTAACAGGATGATTATTTGCCTACCTATGGAAATTTTTTATTGGTTCTTTTTAGTTAAACACAACAGTAGGATTCATTTTGACAGAATTATAAAGGCATGGAATATAATTGGCTCTGATTCAGTCCATAGTACTTCTCCTTTCCCTCCCCTTCTCCTTCCCCCTGTTCCCTTCCCTCTACTCTACTGATCTTTATACAATTTCTTTTAGTTTAGTTTGTTTTTAATAGTTATGATCTTGTAGATAGACATGATCATGAGACTCACTGTGTGATATTCATATATATGTACATAGGAGATCAGATTTGTTTTGCTGTTCTCCACTTACCCCATCCCTTCTGTCCCTCCTTCATCTAGTCCACAAATCTTCTATTTTGATGGAATTTTGCCCTTTCCCCATTCTCTCTCTCTCTCCCAACTCTCTCTTATATTGGCCTAGCTTCTGCAAATCATAGGAAATATTCAACCTTTGGTTTGCTAGTCTGCCTTATTTCACTTAGCGTGAAAGTCTCCAGATCCATCCATTTACTAGCAAATGTCATAATTTCACTTTTCTTTATGACTGAGGAATACTTCATTGTGTGTTTATATATATATGTATATATATGTATATATATACATACACATACACACACATACATACACACACACAACATTTTATTTATATTATCCATTCATTTGTTGAGGGGCACCTTGTCTGGTTCCATAGTTGGGCTATTCTGAAGTGTGTTGCTATATAGTTGGGCTATTCTGAAGTGTGTTGGTATATGTTGGAAGCTTGGCATGAACTGTGAGCATGTCTAACTCATCTCTAAAGTCCCTCAGAGAACTCAGAATTATCTTACTGATCTGCAACTGCTCCATTGCCCTGGCAGACATCCTGCTCAAGAGGATTCTGTGATACTCTGGAATTTATTGGCTCGGGCAGCCCTAGGTTCAAAGGCAACTCCCAGGAGATCAAGATAGATAACAGTGCCCCAGCTAGCCTTGTGGTGCCATCTGACTGGAGGAGGAAGAATAACTGCTCAAGTGGTAAGTCCCCAATCAGACCAACCTCCCCACAGCTTCTCCCTTCTTATTTACCTTTGAGAACTCTCCCCTTACAATAAATTCCTGTGGTGTGTTTCAATATAAATAAAGCATTCGCGTGCTTTTCCCCTTTGTTAGGATCAGACCAATCAGGTCTATTCCTCCCTCAAACCCTCGCTTTTTAATATAAACATCTTCTGCGTCCTCTGTGCTTATTTCTCAGCACTATTTTTCTAGAATTTTCTTTCCAGCTGATCACAACCCTGAGAGTTACTTATTTTATCCCCAAGCAGGCCAGGCCATGGTTGGCAGTTATGTATATTGATGTGGCCACATCACTATACAATGCAGATTTTAGGCTTTCGAGGTATATACTGAGGAGTGGGATAGGGGAATGACACATTCCTAATTTTTTTAGAAATCTCCATAGTGCTCTCCAGAGCATTGAACTAATCTGCAGTCCCACCAACAATGTATGAGTGCACCTTTTTCCCCACATCTTTGTCAACAGCTTATTAATTTGTATTCTCGATAATGTTTATTTTTCAGTGTTAATAGTTTTATTTTTTAATTTTTTAATTTTTTATTTTTACAGACTTCGTTTTGATTCATTGTATACATACGGGGTACAAATTTTCATTTCTATGGTTGTGCATGATGTACATTCATATCATTCTTGTTAATCACATATGTACATAGGGTAATGATGTCTGTCTCATTCCACCATTTTTCATACCCCTACTGTCCCATTTTCCTCTACATAATCTAAAGATCCTCCATTCCCCTCTCACCCCCCATAGTTCTAACTGGAATGAGATCTAACTTCTGAAATTTAAACTCAGAAAATATCATAATCTCAAGTAATACACTAAAAAAATTGAAAATGGGTTAAATGCCTATATTTTAAAGAAAGATCTGTTTAAATTTTAGAAGAAGAGTAAGGCCTTATATTTATGCTTTGGATGTTATGAAAAAATTATTAAATATGACATAAAAGCAAAAGTTAACAAGCAGTGATTGATTTAGTGGAGCAAAAGAAGGACATCAAGAGGGAGGGAGGAGGAGAAGGCATGGGAAATACTATGGAACAGAATCTTGTTCTGTTGTTCTTGTCTGAATTTGCTGCAATGAATATTATATACGTGTATGTATGTATATACCAGCATTATAATAATAATAATAATAGTAATAGAAGTGGGATCAGTGGAGTACAGCAAGCAGATTAGAGGGAGGGCAGAAAAGAGGGAAAGACAAGGTACTGGGGAAGGAGATTGATCTAATTATATGCATGTGTGAATATGGCGTAGCAAATTCCACTATTATGTGTAATTAAAATGCACCAATAAAAATGTGTTAAAAAACAAAGATGCCTTGTGGACTCTGGATGTATGTCAGTGGTAGAGAGCTTTATGTGCGAGATCCCAGGTTTAATTATCAGCACTGAAAAATTAAAAACCAAAAAACATGCCCTGACCTATGAAATGATATATTCAAACTGAAATAGTAGGCCACAATGAAGTTGAAGAAAGTGAAGCTACACAAATCAAAGCATTAATCAATGTGAAACTAAGTCAACTTTAAATTAATAAGCAGATTTAAGAGGATGCCCAGGCCAAATTTATATAAAGTTAAAAAGTATAAAACCTGGTTGGAAAAATGAATTTAAACATGAAGTATGATTTCTAAAAGTGTTACAGAAATGATACACAGTAAAATTTGAACAGAAACAACATTAGAGAGAAAGGAGGATGTTGTCCATCAAGGGAAATAGACACTTCAAATGCACAGAGTTAGCAGCATAGTGAAATGTGGGTGCGAGTGCTTCAATATTTAATTTCATTACTATTAATACTTTCTGAATATTTAAATATGGATGATGAGTTTTTAACTAGACTAATAATTTATGTCCTCTCACGTTCTTATTTTAGATTAATGGTTATATAAGTAAGCATGAGTGCACTGTCATGTAAAAGAAAAATACTTTTACTGTTAGTTATGATGATGATTGTAGCTATTTAGTAAGACTTCCTATTAAAGCATTAAACCCATGTAAATTACATTCCAATATAAAAAAATGATTTGCTCATCCACAGACTATCACACTTTCTTAATTCAGCAATAATCTTCTTTGACTAGAATGTTAATACCAAATTTTTACAAGTCTTTTTTTCTGATTACTTTTAAAACTCTTTCATTTTCCTTTATTTTGAATTTAAATTCCAGTGCTCAAAGTTAATAGACTTAATAATTGGTAGATTTTACTGGTCACTTCATTGAGGTGCTTTAATTTTTTCTAGTCATGCTAAATATTATTGAAAGGTAAGATGTTATAGAAAAATATAATTATTGGGAGCACTTGTTCTAAATAAAAATGCTGAAAAGCTAAAGGAAAATTATGTGATTACAATCAGAGATAGGAAGTTAAATTATATTAATCTGAAAAGCACAACTTTGTAATGTCCCTATGGATTACTTATTCATGTGACTTAATGTTTCATGTAATTTTTCTGATGCTTTCAGATAATAAATTAAAGAGGATAGAAAGACTCAATAACAGTGCATCCTTCAGCTTTTTCCTCCATCATTTGTATTACATCTGAATCATTTATCATATGTGTTTTGCATCACACAATGCTTCTCATTTTGGACTACAGTAAGAATCTTAGAAATTTGTATTTTATGAAGAGTTTTCTCTCAAACAATTGATTAATAAACCAAACTAAATTTCTATTCTACTTAATTCTTCTAGAATTAGCAACTGGAATGTTAATATATGTTGAAAATAACTTCTAAATAAATGTAACCAAGACCAAAGTTTATATACTCAGGTCATTTGAGATCTGAGTATTTTGGGTTCACAATTCCATGAACAGCAACTAAGAAAATCCTTTCAAAAATAAAGTGAAAAGTTAGCTACGCCTGGTGTCTCCTGCCTATAATCCCAGCAATTTAGGAGGTTGAGAATGGCGTATGGCAAGTTCATAACAGTCTCTCAACAATTTAGCAAGACCTTTAACAACTTAGTGAGACCCTAAGAAGAAATAAAAAGGCCTGGGAGCCGGTTGTGGTTATTCATGCCTGTTAATCCAGTAACGTGGGAGGCTGAGGCAGGGGGACAGCAAGTTCCAGACCACCTAGGCAACTTAGCAAGACCCTATAGAAAATCAAAAATAGAACAGGGGCTGTAGCTCAGTGGCAGAGACACCATGGGTTCAATCCCTAGTACCATAACTAAAAAGTACTGGGGATGCAGTTTGGAGGTAAAGTTCCCCTGAGTTCAATTCTCAGTACAAAAAAATGAATATGTAGTGAACAGTTACTAAAGAAACTGAAAGGCTGCAATAGAAAATATTCACTTAATGTAAAATAAGACGTAACAGAGAAATAGAAGAAATGAAAGACATGAGGCGTATAAAAAACAAATATTAAAAAGACACAAAAACTGTATCAATAATGATATTAAATATGAATGGGTTAAATAATTCCATCCAAAGGCAGAGATTTTCAGATTGTATTTAAAGGAAAAACAGTTCAACTATACATTATACAAGGGAAACACACTTTTAATTCAGAAGTACAAATACGTTCCTCTAAAATTGTTCTTGTCACTTTTTTTACTCATAGCAGTAAAAAAGCTGACTAAAACAAGAACCAACTTTATCATAATTCTCAACAAAACAATTAAATATTTATAAGACCAAATCAAATGCTGACTCAAGAAAAAGGGAACTTACAAATGATAGAGGAAAAGATTACTGGTGCATTTTTCTCACCTTTACACTGTACTTTCATAGATCACATGGGGACAGTCATGAAGGCAGGATCTGTTCCCAGTATCAAACCCTGGCCCTGGTTCTGGACAGAGTAGAGCAAATTTCATTTGCAAATTACTGTGTTGGTCTAGCTCTATGTTCTTGAGGACTACCTGGAAGAACTCATGCAAAATGCTCATCAGTCATTCAACTAATTCAGAATGTAGACTGGAAAACGTGTGAGCATTGTTCAAAATCACTGCAAGATGGGTTAACTTCTCAAAGAGGCCTCAAAAAAAGATTAAGATTTAGGCATGCAATCAAAAGCCCAGGAGGAACTGGGGAGAATTTTTGTACAAAACGAGTACTTTCAAAAGCATCTCTGAACACAGAGGGATGTAAAAAGGCACATGTATGTCCATGAGAAGACACATGCTCAGCACAGATCTGGGAAGACCCTAAATTTTCATCTCGGAATGATCAGTAGGTTTAATGCAAGCAGAGTTAATCTCAAATATTGGAAGAAGCATTATTTGTTTGTTTTAGCTACTAATTATGAAAAAAGAAAAAAAATTCTGCCAATATACAAACTGAACATAAGTGTGTTAGTCAGCATTCTGGCACTATGATAAAACACCAGAGATAATCAATTACAAAGGGAATAAAGATTGATTGAGGCTCACTGTTTCAGACGTTTCAGTCCATGGTTGCTTGTTCCTAGACTTGCTTTTGGACCTGCGGCAAAACCACAGTAAACCTGGAGAGAAGGTGTTCATCTCACGGAGGCTGGAAAGTGAAAAGAAAGAGAAGAAGAGTCTGGGATCCCAACATCCCCTTCAGTGCATGCTCCAAATGACCTAACTTGCTTCCATCAGGCCCCACCTTCTAAAAGTCCCACCAAATCCAAATAGCACTACATGCTGGAATGAGTGGTCAGCATCTGGGCCTTTCGTAGACATTTTAAGAACCAAACCATAACAAGCTAAGAAATACACACTTCCATCACCATAGATGAGAAGAAATATTCTTCGCAAAAAATAGTTTACAAGATAACAAACAGACTACCAAAATCTTTAACAATCAAAAAATAAAAACCTTGATGAAAGAAGTGAATTTCTTTCTTGTGTTACACACAATAACACCCATATCCTGGGTTTCACTAAGATCACAAGCCGAGAAAAACATAGGAAAATATAGCTGATCCAACACAGCACAATAAATGGACGGAAACTGTCCTTGAGAAGTTCAGACAAAGGTTTTAAAATAGCTGTGCTAACTATACTCAAAGAGCTAAAGGAAAACATGACAAAGAACTAAAATAAAACAGAAGAATGATGTGTGAATAAAATTAGAATATCAAAATAGAAAAAGAAACTTACAAAGTAACAAATATAAATTCTGAAAGTAAAAATATAATAGAATAAAATAACTCACTAGCTGAGTTCAACAGACAATTTGAGCAAGCAGAAAATATAACTAAAGGACTTAAATAAGAACACTAACTTGCAAAAATGCATGGCAAATACAAAAACCAGCACTACTGTATTTTTGATTTGTAACTCTAGTTTTTATTTCATAAATATTTAAGGATAAATGTATAAATTAATTACAAGTACATGTATGCAGTTATGCATAAAATGTATAGATATAATTTATGACAGGGTCAACATAAAGATGGTGAAGTTAAATGGGAGCAGAGTTTTCCTATGTTTTTGAAGTTAACTTGGTTTCAACTCAAACTAGGTTATAATAAGTTTAGGATGCCAAGTGCAATACCTATAATACTCTAAAGAAAATAACTAAAACATATCTAAACACCAAAAGATATGAAAACTAAATTATAACATTTCAACCACAAAAAAATGAACTTTTTTAATGGTGCTGAGAATCAATACTAGGGTCATATGCACAATCGACAATAACTAAGCTATGGAGCCAGCCTAGGTACTCTTAACCAATGAAAGGATAAAGAATGTGGCATACATACACAATGGAGTATTAGGCAGAAAGAATGACTTTATGACATTTGCCAGCAATGGATGAATCTGAAGATTATCATGCTAAATGGAGTCCCAAAATCCAAAGATCAAATGTTTTCTCTGATATGTATCTCTAATCCTCAATAAAGGGGTGGATAGAAGGTCAGTGAATTAGACTAAGATGAAGGAAGGGAAGGGAGGATAGGAAAATGAAAGGCAGTGGAATGAATATGACATAAGTTTCCTATGTACATGTATGAATACACCACAGTAAGTCACACCATTGTGTCCATCCATAAGAAATTAATGTATAAAATAATGACTATGGGTAAATGCAAGAAAGGTCAAAAGAGCAAAAGGAGCAGAGGTGGGGAATTGGAAGAGGAAGGAGAAGTACTGTGGTCTGAATTAAAATAAGATATATTCCATGCTTGTATCATTATGTCAAAATGAATTCTACTGTTATGTATAACTAAAAAGAATCAATAAAAATTAAATGAACTAAACTACATAAACTCAGTAATGAAGAAAATAGAAATCAATACAGAAAACCTAAGAAAAATGGTAGAAGCAATTCCTTTTGATCAGTAATTACTTGTAAAAATAGTAAATCAGGAGGCAGAAATAGCCAGAGTAGATTAAATAAAACACACAATTCCATAATATTCCCTTTAGATTCAAAGACATAAACAGTTGAAAGATAAAAGATGGAAAAAGATAATTCCATACAAATGGTAACCAAAAAAGAAAGCTATGGTAATATCAGAGGAAATATGTATTTCAAGTATAAAATGATTATAAGAGAAAAGGGTAGTTATCATATATTGGAAAAAGTGTCAATTCATTAAGAAGGGAAAAACAGTTCTCAATGTACATTCAACAAACATTCAATAACAGAAAATCTAGGCAAAAGGTCAATAGGGAAAGAGAGGAAATGAGCAACATGATAAACCAACCAAGACTGATAGATTCATATACATACATGCAGCACTTCATTCTGCAGCAGGGGAATATACATTCCCTTTGCTGGGGTACATATGAAATATTCTACACAGTAGACCAAGTGTTAGGCCACAGAGCATGACATACAATCTTTTGCAATCACAGTCGACTGAAACTGGAAATAAGTCAACTGTAATATTATACTGTTTAAACTTTTTAAATATCAAAAACTATTCTGTGGTTAGATAAATTTAGATAAATCAAAACCCTGATTACCTTTCAACATAAGGATGAGAAGGAGTCAGAAGGAAAGCCTGGGGACACTCACAGTGTTCTACTTCTTGATTCATGATTATTACATGAGTGTGCTCCTTTTGTATACATTTGCTGAGCTATACATTCATAATTTGTGAAATTTTGAAACGTGTTGTCCTTGAATACAGGAGTTTCTAAAAGGAATAGAAACATTACAGTTCAGTTTCATGTATGAATACAGTTAAGAATATTCTAGGCAAATTGTATGATTCTACTTTGTGTACAACCAGAAAAATGACAGTTGTACTCAATTTGTGTACAATGAACTAAAATTAAAAAAAGAATATTCTAAATAAAATATTAGTGAATAAAAAGCTATAGGCAGCAATATAATTTCAGGATCATATTGCATTTATTCAGGTAAGCTAAACTTAAAACCATGTGATATAAAAAATGTCAGTCACCAATAAAAAAATAACATTTCTAAACATGATTTCCTAGTAGAGAAAAGCTATCAGATATAATGAAGCTTTTCCTTATATTAAAGAAAAATTCTCAATGGATTAAAGGCTGAAGCAGAGCAGGTCAAATTTTAACAATTTCACTGGAATGTATGGGAATTATTTATAACACCTTAGGGAAGAATGGAATTTTGTAACCAGGATGAAAACACTGCTAATCTGGATATAAAAGGATTAAAAATGCAGCTGCATTCAAAGAAATAATATGTCCCAAATACATTATGAAGAAATTAAAATGCATATCACAATTTGCAAGGGTATGTTTACAACATAATAAATTATTATTAATTATTAATTATTTTTAAATGATTACTCTCCAGAAAGAATACCACCTTAGAAACAAATAAAAGTGAAGGAAAGGCATGATTGATGAATGAGTAAAATACACTGATATTTCACAAAAGTGGAAACAATGAGTGTTTTCAGGCCTGTTTTTACAAACCAAACAAACATTTTCTCCACAGACAGCACAATTCAAATTTCTTTACAGAAACCGACCCACAAAGACTTGACCTCAGCAGCTATCCACTCCCTATAGTTGGTTGCTTCTGTTACAGACGAAACTGCTTTATTGGGCATTAGGAGCTAAAATGGTCTATAGCGGAGCTGATAATTAGAACACTGGATTTTGAATTCTTAAAGGAGATAGCAATTAAAAAATCAACTGAGAGAACATGAACTAAAGGGAAAGTACTCTCAGAAAAAGAATATTGGTAATAGGTGGTTTTATTTCCAAAGGTTTGGCCATGATCAGAGCTCCAGAGTAAAGTGCTAAGAGACAAGCAATGATTTCTCAGCAACAGGATTCAAATCATAGCTATGCAACAATAGAAGCCTTGCCTTTTCATAGAAAATACCACTAGAAGAGAAAAAAATGATACTGATTTTGGCATATTTTGACTTGGTCTGTCCCAAAGACTCAGATTTAGAAGGTGTCTCTATTTAAGATTTCCAAAAAGAAATGCTTGTCAAGTTAGACAGCAAACATGTATCTCATTAGCTCCTAGAAAATGTCAAATTCATTTGCACGTAGAGTTAATGATGTGTTTCTGGATGTTTTCTTATAAGTTACTATTTTCTACCCAATTTTAGAACATCTAGAAAGTTTTTTTTTTAATTTGTGAATTATGCAAATTCAGACTTTTAAATAATTTCAGTAAACATAAATTTTGAAAATTTGTAGAAATTAATACATTAATTTTTACTACACATTGACAAATGTATGAAGAACAATAAATAGTATTACTCTATATAGTACATCTGCTACATTATTCATGTATGCTGTGCTCTAAATCTTTATACTATATATTGTATATATGCCTTATGCATATTATGAACTACTTTATATGTCCTATATACATATTAATGTTTTTCTGAGAGCTATAAAAGATATCTATGATAAGATTTCATATTATATAAACCTGCCCCTTCTCAGATTGCTGAAAGTTGAAATGACACATTGGTTAGATTCAGTTTCTGATCTGTATCAGCCGTGTTCTCTATTTTCTTTCGGGTAGGACATTGTCCTCTGGAAAGCTCTCCATTGGTCCATTAACTTCTGTGGTTGCATACGAAGTCGGATTTATATTCTCCTTGGAGATCGCATAGTTTCACAAACTAATGTTTGCAGATGCAATATTGGAAACCTGAAAACTCCTTAAGAGATAATTCATCAGATGCTTTTAGGGCAGAACTATGAGTTTCTTGTTAATTGTCTTCTCAAAAATTTATCAGGCTCATTGCCTATTTGCTTCCCCTCATTACCAGTGCATAAGAAGCAAATCATGGTGTTCTTCATTGGATGTAGTCCTAAGTCTGACTTAGAATTCTCTTCAGTGTGCTCACATCCTCCCAACTTACTTTAATGAAAGTGACTTGAAGATCTTTAGCACCATAGATTAGAGTGAAAGACAACAGTCCTTATCTGATATTTGCTACAAATTTAAAAACCATTCCTGGCTGAGGAATCTAAAACAGAATTCTTGATAAATGTTTTTTGAGTGACATTTTAATCTTCCTGCTTTGGGGAAATAAAAAATGAATTGGATTGTCCAGTGCTGCAAATGTGCATGTTTCTGGACTTTCCCCCTTAATATTGCTTTGAAGGTATGTTAAGCCTCATCTGAGGTGATTTCTTTATTGTACTCATTTGCATAGAGCAGCAAGGAACAGGCAATGAAACTTCACTTTATGATTCTTTATAACTATTTCTCCTGTGATACAGGTTCAATGGCCATGTGCTCTGCCTTCCAAATTATTAAAGAAAGTAGTTATTATCAACTGTGATGCAAAACAAGGGTCACCAGCTTTCCAAACTCTGTGGGTCTGTATTGACTGACTACTGCTCCATTCCTCCTGTTTTAGGTTTCTCTTGGAGCAGCAACTCACTAGTGAAACTAATCTCTGTTTCAGTTTGAGCAAATACTAGGTAGTGTTATGGTCTAGAGGTGCTGTGTTCCTTGTCTCTGTTCAGCAAAGAATTGAAGAACAGGACACAGAGGTAGCAAGTAAAAATTAGGTTTATTGCAAAAGCACCCGAGATACAGAGATAGACTTTCCCAAAGAGAAGAGACCCCAGAACTGGAAATCCATTGGGGGAGTTTTGGCCCATTCCTTTTATGGTCTCTGAAATTTCCTCCTTTCCTTGTCTCCTCCCCTGTCCATGCACTCCTCACTATTATTGGTTGGTAGCCCCCTCTCTTCACCTGTCTCTTTTTGTTTTCCTATTAGATCCCCTGCTTAGGAGGACAAGCACAGAAGTTTTCTGTTATCTGATTGGGTCCCCCAATTTCATCAAGCAGGAAGTTGACCTCATCAGAAGACCCTTTCCATGCTCCATTATTCTGGTCTTGCTCCAACCTCCCCACTTGCCATGTGGCCCTGGCTGCCTAAGCCCTATATCTCCCTCAGGAGTAATAGCAAAAAGACCCCAAATACAATAGTACAAATAAAAATCCAGGATTTTCTAGGTCCTCTAGAGGTTAGGTGCCACCTTCTGCCCCCGAAGACAGGGAGAATATATTTTGGGATGGTAAATACCTTGGCATTTCAACTTTAAAATGTTATATGACAAAATCACTCCAAAAAACACTCTACCATAGATCAACAATGAACATTTAATGATTAAATCCAATAATAACTTTTTATTTTTAATGCATTCTCCTGAACTACCATCCTACTCTCATTCTTCTTTCTTACAATACCGCAGAATTTGACAATAACCTCTCATACTTTGAATCCCTGCTGTCTTTTAATTCATCAGAGAATCAGCTCTTTAATTCTTCTGTTTATTGAAATTGTCGTCATTCTTTTTCTATGGTCTAGAACTGCATGGCTGTCTGGTTTTCTTATTCTGTGCTCTGTGGTCAACCTTTAATTTTTATATCTATTTCTTCTATCTTTCTTCAAAGCTTCATTCCATAATTTCAACAGCGTATAATATCTCAACGTTACACCCACCCTTTTCCTTCTAGTATTAAATAATGTTATCTGCTCTTCCTAGATAAAATGCTATGTTGTAACTTAAGCATTTCCTTTGTTTTGTATAAAATCTTTCTTCTGTTGTTGCATTGTCAACATTTCACATATTTTTAATGTTTATGATAAATGGTAAAATGAAAAAGAAGTCCGTAGCAATTCATTCTTACATGAAGATTCTAACCTCTTAGTTTAGGTGCAACACTATACCATCTTCACACTACTCATACCTTCACTAAAGTTCTTGTCTTTAGACCCCTCTTCTAAAGTCATTATCCCATAAATGAACCAGAACAGTAGGACTAATATGATATTACTCAGGGCTCCTGCTATGTGGAGTGACATACTCTTTTTTCCAGGTTCTACCTCTGTGATGAGTTACTCAATTCAGAGCAAATACCTTCAAGGAACCCTCTGATTATGATGTCTCTGAAGAGACATATACAAACTTCAAGTGCACAGACTCAGTTTCCTTTTATGCTCCTCCAATCTTAGCATACACAAGTTTTTCAAATATATAATTTTGAAGGGGTGAGGATATTCAAGGAAAATTAAGTCAATCAAAATGTATTTTGGTGTAAAGTTTTGTAAGTTCTTCATAAATTTTGGAGATTAGTGCTCTATCTGAAGTGTGTGTGGCAAAGAATTTCTCCCACTCTGTAGGCTCTCTTTTCAAATTATTGATTGTATCCTTTGCTGAGAAAAAGCTTTTTAGCTTGAGTCCATCCCATTTATTGATTCTTGCTTTGATTTCTTGTGCTTTGGAAGTCTTATTAAGGAAGTCTGATCCTAAGCCAACATGATGAAGATTCAAGCCTACTTTGTCTTCTATTTGGTGCAGGGTCTCTGGTCTAATTTCTAAGTCCTTAATCCATTTTGAGTTGAGTTTTGTGCAGGGTGAGAGATACAGGTTTAATTTCATTTTACTACATATGGATTTCCAGTTTTCCAGGCACCATTTGTTGAACAGACTATCTTTTCTCCATTGTATGTTTTTGACTCCTTTGTCTAGTATGAGGTAACTGTATTTTTGTGGGCTTGTCTCTGTGTCTTCTATTCTGGACCATTGGTCTGTTTGTTTATTTTGGTGCCAGTACCATACTGTTTTTGTTACTATTGCTCTGTAGTACAGTTTAAGGTCTGGTATTGTGAGACCTCCTGCTTCACTCTTTCTGCTCAGGATTGTTTTTGCTATTTGTGGTCTCTTATTCTTCCAGATGAAGTTCATGACTGCCTTCTCTATTTCTAGGAGTAATGTCATTGGAATTTTAATTGGAATTGCATTAAATCTGTATCAAACCTTTGGTAGAATGACCATTTTGACAATATTAATTCAGAACCCAATTAATAAATGGGCCAAGGATCTGGAATACACTTTACAGAAGAGGATAAACAGGCAATCAATAAATATATGAAAAAGTGTTCAACATTTCTAGTAATTACAGAAATGCAAATTAAAACAACTCTAAGATTTCATCTTACTACGATTAGAATGGCTTTTATCAAGAGCACAAACAATAATAGATGTTGGCGTGGCTGTGGGGGAAAAGGCACACTTTTACATTGCTGGTGGAGTTGCAAATTGGTATAGCCACTCTGAAAATCAGTGTGGAGATTCCTCAGAAATCTTGGAATGGACCCACCTTTTGACCCAGTTATCCCACTTCTTGGTTTATACCCAGAGGACTTAAAATTAGCATACTACAGTAACACAGTCACATCAATGTTTATAGCAGCTCAATTCACAATAGCTAGACTGTGGAACCAACCTAGATGCCCTTCAACAGATGAATGGATAAAGAAACTGTGGTATATATACACAATGGAATATTATTCAGCCATAAAGAAGAATAAAATTATGGCATTTACTGATAAATGGGTGGAATTGGACAATATCATGATAAGTGAAATAAGTCAGGCCCAAAAAACCAAAGGCCAAATGTTTTCCCTGATAAGTGGATGATGATACATAATGGTAGTGGCGGGGGGGGGGAGTAAGAGAAGTGTATTTTTAAGTCTTTCAAAATATTCTTGTTATTTCTAGCTCTTTGACTGTCACGACATACATGTCATGAAAATTGTTTTCTTTTGCATTAGAGACCTGAAACATAAACTCCCTATAAAAAAATTTTGTTGTGATCCATACAGATTTCTTAGTTCAATCCACTTTCTGAAATTATTTTTGTCCCATAATTTTAATGATTTAAGCAAACTCAAATGATTATCAGCATCTTAATTCCTTACATCATATCCAAAATATTGGGGTAAAAAATGTAGGTCTTATTTCAATGAAGAGCCAGCATTTCTTCAATAATGACTTAGTGACACGTGCTCAGTTTGACCTCTCTAGTTGTATTTGAGAGTCTATGTCACCACCGTACTCAGAGTCACACGTTTACCACATTTTGAAACAAATTAAAATATTGATCTATAGCAATTCCACTTTGTCTTCTTTATATATGTAACTTTGTATTGATTCCCTTTTTGCATCTATTTTTCTTAATTATACATGTTAAAACATAATTACTGGAGGTTCCTTTTTCTGATAGTTTTTCAATGTGGAGAACTTACTCCCTTAGTTCAGTTCACCATGTGACAAGCATACCCTCACTCCCATCTGAGTGCATCATTTTTCAAAGATATGGCCACTATTCTTAGCTTGCCTTTCCTAAATTTATCCCTCACGCACATGCCTTTATCTCAGTCTAGATTTTAGATCCCAGCATCAATAATATTTTTTCAGAAAATTGAAAATATACATTCCAGAATTAACATACTGTGAGATATAGTACCACTAGGCTAGACTGGGCACTTCAGGATACACAGATCAGTTCAAGGTAGTACGAACATTCCAAGTCCCAGCACTTGAAAGATTTCTCTGTCAGCATGACAGCTCATGTGCTTCTGGAAATTTTTAGAAATTAGGTAAAAATGAGATCAAATAACCACATACACAAACATTTCAGCAGTATTACTCAGACTGGTGAAACCACTATGAGATAGAAGAGTATTTTCTTATCTGTTCATTAAATGTACAATAGCTTCTACTATTGGAATATGACTTGACTTGAATATCAGAGAAATGTCAAAGTGCTTCCTCCCTTTATCCTTACCACATAACAGGGCATAAGGATCCTGAACTCATCTTTTTATTTTCAACTACAAAGGATTACAAAATCTTCAGATTTTCCAGTTAACTATTGCATTTAATTCTAGGTCAAAATATAATCTGAGATGAAGCACTGTCTACCTCATACAAGAATTCTGGATAGTGAACTAAAAGGTACTATGGGCCAATGGAGCTCAAGAAGGGAAAATCGGATTTTTCTAAAAATTTGACATTTTATATAAGTTTGGCATTTTGAATTAACAAAGTTCCTATATTACAGGATTTAAATAAGAAAATTCTGAAACATTTTTTCCATATGCTACTTCATAATTTAAAAATCTGCTAATTTTATTTTAATTGTCGTAATACTATTTTAGAGTCACATCAGTTCCATAGAACTGAAAATTCAAGCCCTACAAAAGGGTGTGTTTAAGAATGAAAAGTTCATATATTTTCATAAATAAAACATACACATCCTCAGTATCTATTTACCTATTTGGTAAATTTCTCTCAATTAAATAATTAATCTAAGAATTCCTTTAATAATGTTTAAAGTCTAAATTCACAATGCTAATGCAAGGGAGTGTGACTTTTAGTAGGTTTTTATCAGTTATGCAAAATGGAAATCGTTTGATGGTTTTCTTGTATATTAATTTTTGACAAGTTGAATTTACTATTGAAGAAAAATACTCTTGGTTAAAAACAAACACCCTTTTGATATGACTTAATGTCTTCCATTAGTATTCTTATAAAATCATGAAAAACAATTACTTTGAAAAGGTAATCATGCTTCTGTGCAGCAAAATATTGTTTAAGATGAATATAAAGCTACCTTGATAATTTTATAATGGTCCCATCATTGAATATATTAAGATTACCTTGATTAAGGTAATATTTGCCAAATATTTCCACTCTTTCCCTTTGTTTCAAAATTGTATTCTATGAAATCATACATAAGACTTTTAAAATAATCAATGTCCCTAATTTAATGATTTCACATAAATTTATGACTTGTGCCTTAGGTTTTACTCTAACGCTTGTTCAATGGTGATTTTTCTATTTATATCATTTTTTTCTACATTTTGAATCAACATTCTTCCTTCTATGAGAACAACTTCCTCCCCTTTTAACATTCTAAATGTTGCTTTAATATTTTCTTTAATGATTAAGTACAATGAATTAGGAAAAGCTTGAGAGTAACATAAGAACAGAGATGCAGAGAACTTACAGCTAAAATCTTAAAATTTTTTATTCAAAGATCTTCATACTTCTTCAAAAATAATCACTTCCTTTGCAAAGATTAAGATTTTAGATGTAATATGAACAAGAAATTTTCTAGTAACTATTTTGTAATGAATATGAGTTAAATTAGAAACACATGATCCAAACAACAAAAATGCAGAATTACTTTTATCTTTCTTTCAAAAATTCGTGTAGCAAATAGCAAAGAAGTTCAACACAAACTTTGAAGTAGTGCCAAGGCAACGTACTATAGCAAATTTATAAATGTTTTTCTCAGCAGCAAAAAGCAAATTTCAAGATTGACATTACAGCAGTGTTTAACAGGTGAAACTGCTATAGAATATGAATTTTTAAAATTCCTACATTGAACAAAAAATAACATTCCAGCTTAATTCCCACATAATTTGAAGGGATATTTTTATTAGATCATGATAAGTATTATATCTGACTTATATTTTAAGTTTCTATAAGAAATTAAAAATAAGATCATATTTTAGTAGTACCTAAAAAACCTTAAAACACAATACAAGTTCAATGTGTAATTATTAATAATATTCATATTGTGGTTCTTTTCTTAATACATTTTTTATAATAGAACAAGCATTGCTTTTAATTTGTTTCTAATATATAAAAAGATGTTTTTAAATATTAGCACAAATTATGCAGAACTTTACAATTTGAATTACATATGTCCTCTTTTATCATTTTTAAAATTATTGAGCCCTCTGCAAAGTAACTAAATGTGTGAAATGTCATTCACTTAATTATTATCTTTTACTATTGTAGGTTTGTGGAAATATTAGGAGAAACCAAAATCTGTGGCCCAATGTCTGAAGCTCAATACAGTTCTATCTTCTCAAGACCATAGTTAAGAAAATATAATAATTATAACATGTTCTTCCACATTAAAAATAGTTTTGATTTTTCACAAAGCTGTTATTTCCTGATAAAAAAAATGATTTTGCCACCATATTCTGCTCACATGATACCCTCTTTTATCAAGAATATCTAGCAGTTAATGGAATATTTATATATCAGTTTTAAACTTCATGGGAAATGCTATGTAATGAACAATTTTGAATATGTTCAAATATAAATCTGTAAACACTTTAGAAATCAATAGATCACTTTTTAAAACAATAGTTTGAAAGCATATTGCAATAGTAATTGGCAGCACTTCCTAAGAATGGAATGAAATAATCCTTTATCTGTTATCTGTGTTGAAATAAAAAGATAACATCAAATATGTTATTGAACCTGAACAACACAGTACACAATAGTCAAACTATGGAACCAGCCCAGGTGTCTGTAAGTAGATGAATGAATAAAGAAATTATGGTTTTTATACACAATGGAGTTTTATTCAGTCATAAAGAAAAATGAAATGATGTCAGTTGCAGGAAAATGAATGGAACTTGAGATCATTATGTTAAATGAAATAAGATAAACTCAGAAGATCAAGGGCCATATATTTCCTCTCCTATAGGTGGAAGTTAGAGAGGAAAATGTCAAAGAAGGGGAGCAGGTACAGGGATCTCATGAAAATCAAAGGGAGACCAGTAAGAGTGGGGAGTGCTTCAGAGTGATACTGACCATATCATTCTGTTATTTTGTATGCATGCACAAATATGTAACGACAAATCCCACCACTGTCTACGATTATAATGCACCGTAAAATTTTTGAAAAGAAATACAGGTGAAAAAGAAGTAGGGGTGTTGGGGAAGTTGGTGTAGGGGTGATGTTTACCCTGGACTGAAATGAACATAGCAAAAGATGTTTAGCTATTTCCTGACACATTCTCACATGTGTAAATTTCCAGCCTGCCTGAAATGCCTCCCCTTAGGTTACACAGAGTACTTGTTGGTCAGGTTTTTTCCTTCTTTCTGACTGCTGCTACTTTATCACCACACAAAGTGCTAAGAGAGTTCACTTTTGCTTTGAGGTGAGGACTCTTACATCCTCTAAGTAAAACCATATTCTAAGGTTTCATCAATAAACTTAATATTTGATGCGGTTTCTTAACAAATACCATTTTAGAAAGTTAACTTCAGTGTCTGATTTGCAAAGTTTTTTGTTTTTGCTTTTATGCATTAATTAATATTGAAATTTTATAAAATATTTCAATGTGGCACTTAAGAATATTATGTTGTTTTTTTAAATGTATAAACACACAGTTAAATTTTCTTATACCAAGATCCTTTTCTATATATGCTGAGCAAAACAGATTTTATCATAATGTATTATTCTGTACACATAGCACAGCTTTTGACTTGGAAACAGTATATTCATACTTTCTGCATCTGTGATCATAAGTGAGTTTGCTCTACTATTTTAATTTCTCATACAATTTTTGTCCATTTTTATTATTGAGGATCCTCAGGTTTTATAAAATTTGGGGGTGGGGGAGCTGGTCTTCTATTTCTATTCCCTAAACAACTTTCATAAGTTGGGTTTTGTCCGTTTTCTGACAGAATTGCTAAAACATCTTCAAAATTACGTAGACCAGATTTTCTTCCTAAAATAGTTTGAAGGAAGGTTACTTGGTCACTGATTTAATTCATGTTTCTATATTTCATTAACATTACTTAATAGTATATTTTCTAAAATATTATCCCTATTACTGTTTTTCAAATGTATTTTTATTGATGTTTCATGTGTTAAGGTTTTTAAACAGTTTTCATCAGTCTGAGTTCTTTTTTTGCAATATTTCTTTTTATTTTCCCTTTTCTCGTAATTTGCCTTGCATTTTTAGTCATTTAAATTGATCATGGTTTGTTTTGTTTATTATCTGCATGGTTCTTTCACCCAGGATTCACTATTTCTGTTTCATTAATGTCTGATTTTTATAATTTAATCTCTTCTACTTTTCAATTTGCACATATTCTTTCTTTTCTTTACTTAGAAACTTTAGTATAAGTTCATCCTTTCTCTTTAACTCATATACCTACCAGAATAATTTACCTCTCATTAGCACTTTGATCAGAAAATGCCATGAGGAATGTACACAAATGATTTTCTCATAATCAGTTGTATTTGGTATGGAGCCTGAGATTTGCCAGCACCTGCCATTAACAAGCTGAAGATGCCAGAGACACAATGATACGGTTTTGGTCTGAGTCCAAAGGTCTGAGAACCTGGAAAGTTGATGGCTTAGGTTCCAGTACTAATCTGTGTCCAAGAACCAGGGGCTCTGACTGTGTAAGTTCCAATCTGAGTCCAAATCAGAAAGCAGGGAAGCAGGGATATTTGTGCATTTTCTTCTTCTCATTAACTCTGTTGGCTGAATCTTTCCTGAGTGACTGTATGTGAATTTTGTCTTTGACTTTGTTCAGCCTAGATCTCTCTGTGTTTTGAATGGTTGGATTTTACTTCTATTATTATCATTTCCAAAATTTCTCATTTGTTTCTTATTATTCTCGTTTGTTACTTCATTTTAAAGACTTCATATGTCAACTATGGTCCTCAGATCACCAGCATCACTACCACCTGGGAGCATGTAAGAAATAAAAAATCCTAGACCCTAGTCCATACACACTGACTTAGGTTTCATATTGTAGTAAGATCTCTCAATAATCCTTAGACCTGTTAAAGACTTACCATCTTAAAGGACCTTAGGTGTGTTGGTATTAAAATCAGTTTAATACTGTGCTATACTGTGTTTTTATCAGGAATGAACTAAGTTCTCAACAATGGTGTTATTAGTTGGTTTTCTGGTGTTACTTTTACATTTGGATTTGGGTATTAATTTTTACCAATTCAAACAGAGAATCAAGGTCTTTAAATATTATTTCTTGTTGTCTATGTTCACCTACCAGAATCATCTCTGAGGTACCTACTACCTAGATCATCCATGGCAGTGATAGCAGAGATATTTCTACATGTTTCCATGACTTTAGTTCATGTACTAGAATGCATTTTAGTACTCTTTTCTGGAAGAGATACGTATTTAGTCATAAATTCATATTATAGATATATAAACTCATGACTTAGATATGTAATTTCTTTTGGTACAATTGGAAAAGAAACATTGTCTCAGAGTAAACTAGGGACTTCCAGTTTTAGGCTCTTTAAATGCTTTAACATTAAATACATCAATTGTTTAGTAGTATTATTACATTCCCTATAAACAGATGAAGAAACTAAGTAAGCTTTGATTAATTAGATGTGTCCTAATTCATACAGAGAACAATTTCAGGCTTAGATCTTGTTGGAAAAAAATGATCAAGTTCATAGTAGCATAAGTAATAAGTAGCAAATTTTTCATACTTTCTTTCATTTCATGCCTGCCTTTGGGAGCCTGAGGATATGGATGTGGAGATGATGATGATGATGATATGGATTTCGTTCCATAAACACTAGAACACCACCACATGTAGACATTGTTTGGGTTGTGGTGACACACGTTTTGAGGAAAACGAGTGAACAATAAAAAAGATAAATATACAAGTTATATTTTGGTAAATGTCACAGTTCTAAATAAATGCTACTAAAGAGAAAATAATTAGTTGAGATTAAGAAATACATGAGAATGTTTAGAGATGGAGGTCAAGCAAGTCTGTTTTGAAGAAGGAATGTTGAACAAGAACAAGATGCCTACCCGTCTGTAGAAATGGAAGGGATTGACACTTAGAACTCTGTGTGCCCAAGAAATTGTCAACAGCCAGAAGATGATCAAAGATTAGAAAATTTGCAGCACAGTGAAGGAAGTGGGAAGTGTCTCAAAAAGAAGCTGAAATATGCAAAAGACAGATCATGCAGTCCAAAGCAGATTCCAAATTGTGTGCTGAATGTTATACAAAACCACTGATATGTTTAAGCAGAAGAGTTAGATTGACTTGGATTGAGTTTTGAGAAAATCACTTTTTCTTTTTGGAGGAAAGGAAATGGAGAAGATGAAACAATAGGAGTCAGGCAGACCAAATCAGAAACTAATGCTGTTATTTAAGTGGTTTGGACTAAGATGATATCATTGGGGATGGGGATGAAAAGGCAGATCCACATAACATTTTGAGGAGGTAACTGGTAATGATGTAGTAATATTTTTGCAAAAATGAATTTGATGTTCAGTGTATAACAAACATATTCCTTTTTCACTTCTCCCTTTAGATATTTCTTGTGTGATCTTGCCTTCTCACACCTGGATAGTATAGTTAGATGAAAAAGTATTCTTTGTTCTTTTACATATTAGACAACTAATTAGGTATTATGAAGGTCCAGCTAAAATCAATATTCACATTATAATCTGTCATTCATTTTAAGCACACTCCCTCTCTGGCCAAAGTCTTGCCTGAGAATTCCACAGAGCTGCAGGACCACACTATAACATCACAGGCTGGCATGACCAGTACTTCCTTCTTCAGGAAAGCAGTGATGCCTCTAGACCTCCTGGGAATGGAAAATAAGAATGAAGGTGAAACAGCATGATTGGTGGTGCGTGTCATACCTGATTAGTGTTTCTGTAATCTACCATTTGTGTCTTCGTGATAGCAAATATATTCAAATGATATTTTTTTTTCTTTTATGAGGTGAATTGAAAATGTTTGGAAACTATGTTCCTCTGCTCTGGGGATGTCCAACACTGCTCTTTCCTTTCCAAAATGATGCCCTTTCAATTTGACCACTGGAGACACAGGTTTGGTTTCCTCTCTAGAGGCACAGAGACATAGCACGTCTTCCCCCTTGCAATTGTGACTATAGGTGAATGCAGCCAAGCCAGTCTAGCACCTTGAGATTTCTCCAGACAAAATCCATGAGTCTGTGTTTGCCTTGATCAGACTCTCCAGAGGGACAGGCCATATGCTCACAAAACCCCTCTCAACACAGTTGTCTCCAAGAGCAACAAAAAGCAAGCCAAGATTCATCAGAGAAGGAAGCATCTGGCTGGAGCTGAGACATCAGTCTTATCTCCTATATCCCTCCCTTCCCTGTCTCATCAAATCCTTTAAAACTCCCTGAGCTAGGCTTGAAATAAGGAAAGATCCCCATCATCTGACAATTCTTTTAAAATCTAAGACATTCTTCCTCTCAAACCCACTGAATTTCTAATCTTTTCTATATATACTTGGAGCGGGGGCAATGAGCTGAAGATGGTAGATCTAGCTTTTGGATGACTTTAACCAAGAACAAATACATACTTCTATACTTCTAGCCCCCTTTTACTTTTTTTTAAGTGTTCTTCACTTACCATCTATCACTGAAGTTTGGGACTTCTACAATTATCAGAAATAGCAAAAACAAAACAAAACAAAAAAAACTTCATTCCACATTATAATTTAATCCTCAAGTTAACTCTGCAATTTAGGCTTGTTTCTCTATTCTCAAAAGGGGAAACTAATACACAGAGCATATGAAATGTTTGTGCATATTCATATACATGATATGTAATAAACAAGGATCTCAACGAGACGAGTTATTCTGACAAGATGAAAATTAAGAATTCTATAAACTCGAATTAAACTATTGCCATAACTTCTTAGGAGAGAAAGACTTGTGTTGAAAAAAAAATATGACTTATTTCCTCCAAATATATGTAGTCTCAGAGTGAATTCTTATTTTACTTGTTTACTGTTACTCAAACAACAGTAAAAAATGGACCTAAACTTTGCTTTATATATTGTATCTTGCCTCCTCTGGAAATGAATTTGTTCCCAACTTAACAGTTATCTTTTTTATAATCTCCCATGAACTTTCCTCTATGTATAATTTACTAAGATAAGGAATATATTCCTAGTCTTGACAAATGTATTAACTGACAATAAAACTACAAATTCATTTAATCCTTGGAAAAGAGAAAATATAATTGCTTACTGGTCTAATTAAGCATTTTGGAATTATTCCTCAAAGAAGACAAAGCATAAAGAACTGATCTTTCATAGAGGTTATCTGTAGCCAAGATTGATTTAGCATTGCTTTCTTCGCTTCTTTTTTGAAAAGGGGTTGGCATTCAATTCTGAAAGATTGTGTGATGGCCAAGAGGAAAAAAAAAAAGGGGGAGAGAAAAAAAGTAAATCCAGCCATTATATATTCTTTGTCTGTTCACAAGAACTCAATGTTCTGATCTGAAATACTCACCACCCACTCACGCATGTCACTAGAAAGAAAACGTCTGCTGTGCTGCTAGAGAGATACTTGTTCTGCTAACCAACAATCATATTTTTTCAGAAGTCCTAAACAAAGAAAAATGTAATTTATACCCTATCTGACCACCTCTGTCTTATTTTCCTTCAATCACTATGTTACATAAAAATATGAATCTCACACACTTGGTGATGTTTCTGTTTTGCATTTCCCTGATTATATACTAAAAACTGCTAGTTGAATATCTTATATTGAGATGATTTCCTCTACTTGGAAGAGAACTTAAACAGCCTCATGTCCGAAATGAGAGGAACTTGTATTGTAGGAACCAGCCTCACACTTATTGTCAGATCTGTATAAAATGTCTAGTCCTGCTACTTAATAGCCAAGGATACTTCAGTAAAAGAAAACCTTTTACAGCTGTTATGTCTTCATTTGTAAAATAGAAAGAACAAGATGTATCTCTTGGTTTTACTGTGCCTAAGATATGGTAGTGGTTTTTGCAATTGCTTTGCCAATGTCAGGAATTTGGTATTCTTAAAATATTTCAACACAGTAAGTTATGCAGTTTTTCATGTCTTGTTAACTATTTCTGGATACTAAAGTACCATTTTATGTACTAAATCATCAGTACACTCAGTAGTACTTTGGTGGTCTGCTTCTAGGGAGAAACCGTCACACGGATATTACCCAGTCACATATAATGAAATGTGATGTAAAATGGAACATTACACATGAATTTATCACTTGGGAAACTGGAGAAAATAATTTCACTGAGAAAATAATTAAAACCCACAGAAATATATGGAAATTCATTTCTATAGTAAAATATATATGTGAGAGGAAAATAAAAAGTAAAAATGCCTTCTGTTTCTTTTACTTTCAACATAATCTAATTCCTGGAAGAATTCAGTGTGATACATAAGGAACAACACAACTAAATATTGATGATGTGCTTGAGAATACTATCTCAGCCATACTTAAAACACCAGAGGACAGTCTGGAAAAACAAAAAGCCCTTCAAAGAAAGTGTAAGTTACTAAAAAACAACAGTACAAAATAGAAGTCTCTATTTGAAAGAAAGGTATTTAATGAACTACTAGTCAAAAGAACCTCAAGCATAGAGTGTTAAATTATTTAGTAGTGTTTCAACCACTGGTGGTTTCTTTTAATAAGCAAATATGCTCCTATTCTTTCCAAAGTTCCTGCAAGAGTTGTTTTTCTCCCAGAATCATGGATCGCACAAGAGCAAATAAAGATGAATGAAGGCATATCTGTCCTTATGCACAGTTCTACCAAAGTTAGTCAAGATTATCTAAAAAGAACTGTGTTCGGTTGGCTCTCGGCCTTTAGCATTGTTCTGAAATTTATAGTACTATAGCATAAATAAATATTTTGCATCACATCAGAATTATAAATTTTGAATCACAAATAATTAACTTACTTCATAATTAATTTATAAAAATTGGCTCATTTTCCATTTGCTGATTGTTTTAAATACAGACAACAGCTAAATTGAATAAAAATATTAGGTTTTCTTTGCATATCACTTTGCTTTAAAGCACATTTTGTGTTTTAATCCATGTTATCTTTCATTCAGACTGTTCAACGGTCTATCTGGGAAAACAAAATGATATTAAAGAGTTGAGGTCACTTGTTGGAGAAAAATCAAGTTTTTCCTGTAGCTGGCACCTTGACAACCACATATCTAGATTTTGAGTTTGCATAGTGATTATGAGTAATGATTGAGGAATAGGATCAAGCAGATTTTCCAATTATAATGGAAGTGAACCTATTTAGTGAGTTCAAACTCTCCCAATCAATCACTGGATCTTTTCAAATGCTCTCAAGTTGGAAAAGCAAGAAAAGTCAATTATTTAGCTTTATACATAGAAGTAATTATTGTACATGTCTTCTTTATTAAACACACACACACACACACACACACACACACACAGATAAGCTTCCCTCCAAAGTACTGTGGCCATCATATATGGCCTCATTTCTCATTCCCTTAGCCAACAGAGTTCTTAATAATTTCCATTTCCATACCTATAGCATGCACAGAAATTCTTCTTTTCTTTTGGCAATGTTTCTACATTTCCTACTTTATTAGAAATCACCTACTAAAGTCTAACAACTAGTTTCTAATAACCAAATTCAGTCTTCTGTTCTCATTCTTCTATTCTCTCTACATATTTTTGTAAAAATTCCATGTAAACTTCTTACATGACAGAGTAGACTGCTGATTTCTAAAATGCTCTTCTAAGTTATATTTCTCTGTGTTCTTCTCTGTGTTCCAATTCCTTTTCTTAATCTTTCTTCCATTTCCTTTTGAAAAGATCAGGCCATTATTTGTAATGACAGTTTCCCTAGACAAACTGAACTGGTATAATATGATGGGTAACATTAAAAAGTCTTGCATGTAATCTGCAAGCTAATAAGAGTGAGATCTCAGAAACAACAATTTCTCAAGTTTATGAATTTTCTTTCAATATCTTGGGAGAAAGGAGTCTCCTCTCTCCAGTGTCCTTAGGTGTGTTGATGCAGTCCTATGAGCTGTTTTCCCAGATACCAGAACATTCTTCCTGTACTCTGATACTCTAAGCACTCTAAGCTGTTACATGGAGTTTACTCTTAATTTCTGATTATTTCTGATAGAATGAAAATCAATTTAAATTTTCTTTGGTGCTTATAGTTGTCATGGGCCAAATCATGCCTTCCTTTCCCCAGAGGCCCCTCCAAAAACATAATACACATAGATGTCTTAATTTTCAGTACCTTTGGATGTTAGTTTAAGAACATTGTTTGCAAATTCAATCAATTAAAATTAATTCATTTTAGAATGGGCTTTAATTCAACATGACTGATGTCCTTATGAGAAAAATAAACTTGGAGACAGCAACACAAGGGGAGTTTCATGTGAAGATACAGAGGCACAAAGATATAGAAGGAAGATGGGTATGTGAAAGCAGAGACAGAGACTGGAGCTATTGTTGTGTAACCAATAAATGCCACATGGTACCAGATGCTGAAGAGGCAAGGAAATACAACTCCATTTTCAGAGAGAACTTGGCCCTGCAAAGCCCTTGACAATAGACTTCTAGCTAAAGTTGTGAGAAAATTAACATCAGTTAACAGGCCACTCAGTTTGTGCTACATGTTATGGCAGCCCAAGATAACTAATACAGTAAGTTTCCTATGGAATGTCACTAAATTTCTTTGGATTGTAGATCTTACAAAATCTTAAAACAAAAATAGTATAAAAGAGGGGGGAAATATGACCTTCCTTCCTGTGTAATAAATATTTCCTTTGATATACTTTTTTTATGGAGACTGTAGCATGTTCTGTTAAACGGAATACATTTTTTAGCCTCCTCAGTATCCCTGAAACTGAATAATGCATGCTATGTTTCCTTTTATAGTGGCATCCCTCACCTCCATATTTCTTAATAAATAAAAAGATAATAAAATTTCAATCCTACCAGTTTTCCAGTTTCCTAACTGGGAGCTATATGACAGTTCCAAGTCTGTCAGTCATTGTTTTTCCTAGAATGTCCACTGGTGGATAGTCCAAAACAATCTTGTCCCATTTACCCTGGCATGCTGGAATTCTCATTGCTGTTGCTATCAGGTTGCCTATCTATAATTATTTCCACCAAGAACCCTCTAATGAGACCTTTCAATAAGAAATCATGAGGCCAATTTCTCTGCTTCCTTACCTTTCATTATTCTGTTCCACTTTCTTCTATTACACAAACTCAACACTCTGCTTTAATTTGTATCAGATAATCCTACTTATTATCAAATTTAATATTTTATATTAAAAAACTAGAAACTTCTGCATTTAGGCATGACTGACAAGTCTTTTTATTCACAAATGGATAAATGTACCTGCCCCTAACTCAAAAGTAGTTCATTCTGCAATGGACTTCCATTAGTGTCCTCAACAGAGAAGGTTTGCTGTTCTTCCCTCTGCAGATTAAGGGTTTGTTTTTCTGGGGGAAAGAAGTATAATGGTAGTTTGGAATTTCAGTACTGACATCTGTTCCTCTCCTCCAGTTTCCTCATATTCTCTCTGACTTCCTTGTGAGCCACTAACAAGAGGGTATTAAGCCCCCTATATCTGTTACCCCAAGAAACTTCAGGTTTTCAAACTAGACAGTATTTAGGAATTTAGCATATTTGTCATATTATCTCACTGGCTTCTGCAGTCTTGCTCCAGGTAAGCAAATTCAAAAATATCTCTCTCCCCAGATTGCAGATTACTTAGTTGCTCTGTAACTTCAAGTACTAGTTGCTTCAGGAAAAATAGTTAATTTTAAATTTGTTCATAGTTTTCTTTATTGTCTCACTATCAATTGAACACTTCTAAGATTGCTATTCTTATGGCTGAAATTTCCAGAAACCATTTAATTTGAGAAAAAAATATTTACATTTTGTTTCATTAAAAGTTCATTGGCATATACCATTCCATATGTAAGTATCAATATAATAGGTAGTCTTTCTTTTTCTTTTCCATTTCCTATTCAATGGGGAGATCAATCCCCCCCCTCCTATTTTTAAACATAACTTTTAAACATGACAATAATGTATTGGGATGTTACTTTTTAGGAGAACTCATTATTTTCCATTTTTTCATTCTCCCAGAGTCTCAAAGAGGTTTATTTTGTTTTAATTTTCTCAAAATCAATTATTTTAGGGGGACAAAGTTAAACCTCAAGGGAGGATTCTTTACTGTGAAGAATTTTCTACATATTTGTATTAAATTATAATTTAATTTATTTAGTTTGAGTACAGACAAATCTTCATCAAGACTAAAAGTACCAAGCTGAAACAGAGATAAAGAATTTTAATGCTGCTGTTTTATCTGTTTCTCTATTTTTTCTGTTAGTATGAGCATCAACAAGATAGGGAAATAAACATTTGGTAAAACTAAAGTAAACTTTATGTCCTGAATATAATAGATGATATTACTAGTATGAAAAATCCAATGTTAATACTATTTATGCATGTTAAAACAAGGTCACCACTACATGGATATGCAATTCAAAATATGCACTAGAAAAATAAATTTAGCAAATTGATTTTCATTTTTCTCTCAGGAAATTATCAGATTTGGGTGTACAGATGTTAGAAAGGGAATTTTAGCATGAAGTGCAAGCACCTTGGAATCAAATAACCCTGCTGGAGGCACGAGATTTCAGATAGTTTAAAAGTACCTTAAGGTCAGTTTGTCATAAATAAGTGAAAAAATATTAATAATAAATAAGCAAATAATCCTAAAGGGGCAAAATGACATCAGAAACAAATTTCACCCAATTTCTATTAAAGTTCACCTTCATCTCTTCCCTTATAAACAGACGAAGGAATATGGCAGCAACTATGTATCTCTGATAGCATCCTCAAGTTCTAATTTTCACGCAAATTTTAGTATGGAAACAAATTGGGGAAAAAATAATAAACAGATTTTGTGCTTGGAGAGTTCTGTTTCCTATGGTTCTTGGTAGTTCTGTTTCTCTCAGACTGTTTCTTTACATGGAATGAGCAGAACAGATAATCTGCATACAAGGGAGGCTGGCCTTCTAGTCCTAAGGTTTCTCAGCTATGCTTCTTGCTGGGTTCTCCATTTTCTGTTGGCTGCTTTAAATTGTTAGTGTTCCAGCTATTAGGAAAAACTGTCTTAAGCAATTTATATCAAAAACACTTTAGATTTCTCTATCTACAAACTGGTTAAATTGTTAACCATCAGTTTTCTCTTTCAATAGCCAAGATAAATGGAGAAATTAAAATTAGTCCTAGTTTAGAAGAAAACAATGCAGTTATTAGAAGAGAAATCCTTCTATACAAGGGAAAAAATTATGCCTAGAGTATGAATGAAAAACTTTTACATATTCTTAGAGATCAAGAAGAGTCTAGAGAAATCTATGAACATAAATGGAAAGAAAATAACCCATGCATAAAAACAAGAGAGAGAATGCCACCTAGCAATATATAAAGGTGAATTCATCAAGGTATGAGAAACAAATGAAAATTTACTTTTTTCAAATTTCATAATTTTTCTTTCTTCTGAGACTTATTTGTGTTTCTCTTCTTCCTTCTGACTGTAAAAATCCTACACTGATGGAAGTCCTGACACTGTCATTTTCATTTTTAGGTAACTGACTATCCTGGCACATGGTCTTATTTCAAGTATTTTCTAGTCTTCATCAGGCCACAGCCTGGCATACAGTACTTTAGACATCAAAAAGCAGAAGGAAAGGGCAGATAACTCTGGGGCCACATGATTTCCTGAAAGTTAAAACCTTTAAAACCTGTGACCTTAGGTACTACTCAGTCCCTTTTCCCTAGCTAGACTGATCTCTTGACACTAGTTTGGTGTCAGGGCCCTGCCTGAGTTTTCCTGTTCTTCCCCAAACAGAAATAACCAAACCTTTGAAAGGACAATATTCCAAGGAGGCAACTTCTGGTTATTTTAGTCATGTTGCCAGTTCTGTGATGTTTTGTCATCCTTCCTCTCCAAGAAAGCTAATTTTGCTAAAACTTTTACATGCAAGTTCTATGGTTGAAATATTTGAAAATAAGTAGTAATTCAGATCAAGGTCATGATAGTCCAGTGAAATCTGGTACATCTTCTATGATGGTATGAATTTTAACTTTAGTAACACATCTTATTTGATATAAAAGAGTGTATTTTGTTATATTGTATCCATTAAATCAGAACAGAAAATAATTAACTTATCTAAATTTTTTCTGCATTACCTCTTTTACACTCATTTCCAGTGGGGTTCCAATGGGCTTTCCTAGTCAAGATATTTTGGTTTAACCCATTCAAAGCTATAAAGAAGAATAAAATTATGGAATTGGAGAATATCATGCTTAGTGAAATAATCCAATCCCCCAAAATGAAAGGCCGAATGTTTTCTCTGATAAGTGGATGATGATACATAATGGGGATGAGGGTGTGGGGAGTAATAGAATAATGGAGGAACATTGGATTACGTAGAAGGAAATGAGAGGAGGGATGGGGGCTTGAAAAATGGAATGAGACAGACATCATTACCCTATGTACATATATGATTACATGAATGGTGTGAATCTACATCATGCACAACTACAGAAATGAAAAGTTGTATCTCATTTGTGTACAATGAATCAAAATGCAGTCTATAAAAAATAAATTGAAAAATAAAGATCCTATTTATCTGTATTGAATTACCACTGTACCTCTTTTATGCAACATTAATTTACTTTTTTCAAAAGTTTGTTCTTCTTTCCATAATGTTATTTCCAAAACCTTCATCTTTTTTAACCCTGTTGTTTACTCTCCTGAGTTCCTTGATTAAATAATATTGATGTGGCAAAATGTTGTTCTTAAAATCATTTTACATATGGTATAAAGACATTGTGATTATTTTCTTGTTTTCCTTAACAGATGTGGAAAGTAAAAGTCATGTATAAGAAATACCATATCTTCAGAAAATGTTCATTGATTTGAATTAACTTCACAATAGTTTGTAAATGAAATTCCTATGTGACAAGTGATTGTGTCTTTTACTTACTGTAATTGTTTTCAGCTGCATTCATATTATTTTCCCTCCATAGACCCATCAAGTACCGAGAACCAGGATCAGGACTTAGATTCATTTATCACACATACATATAATAAATTTGTGCCATCTTAATGTCATCTGATAGACTGAAGTGTAAACTTCATGTAAAGTGGCTCAGAATCATCAAATGTTTTGACTTATTTCTCTAGACAGGCAAAAAAAAAAAAGCCATTTCATTGTACTTAGTTATTAAATATATTTGGTGGTTTTTTGTTTTGTTTTGTTTTTGGCACTGGGGTTTGAACCCTGGGAGGCTTTACCACTGGGCCACATCCCCAGCCATTTTTGCTTTTTATTTTTCACAGGGTCTTGATAAGTTGTGTAGGGCCTTACTAAGTTGCTGAGTCTGGCCTCAAACTTGCAATACTTGCAATCCTCCTTAGTCTCCCAAGCCAATATATTTAGACTTAACATTCCAAGCAATGAGTTGGGCACAGAGAAAATACATATTAAACATTATCCCTGCTTCTAAACACTTCACAGTTTTGTCACAATAAACAGAAATAATGTATTCAATTATTGTCTACAAGTGGTGTAGTATGTGATGCTTATGAGGGAAGAAGAGAGAAGATAGAAGTAAAAATTTACAGGAAGAGTGAAAGAGTAATTAATAGAGATTGGCTGTTAACTGGAGAAAGGAGAGAAAGAAAATTCAGAGAAACAGGTGAGAGAAAAAATATATACAAAATAATATATTGGTGTATGTACATAAACATATATGTATACTATTCATATATCCCAGTCACCACTTCACAGAAGAAGAAATACAATCTATCAACAAATACATGAAAAAATGTTCAATATCTCTAGAAATAAGAGAAATACAAATCAATATTACTCTAACATTTCATCTCACTCCAATTAGAATGTCTATTATCAAGAATATGAGCAACAATAAATGTTAGTGAGGATGTGGGGAAAAAGGTACATTCATACATTGCTGGTGGGACTGCAAATTAGCACAACCATTATGGAAAGTGGTATGGAGGTTTCTCAGAAAACTTGGAATGGAACCACCATTTGACTCAGTTATCCCCCTCCTCAATTTATACCCAAAGGACTTAAAATCAGCAGACTACAGTGAATTAGCCACATCAAGATGGAATTTATAGCAGCTCAATTCACAATAGCTAGATTGTGGAACCAACCTAGGTGTCCTTTGACAGATGAATAAAGAAAATGTGGTATATATACACAATGGAATATTAGCCTTAAAGAAGAATGAAATGATGGCATTTTCCAGAATATGGATGGGGCTGGAGAATATCATGCTAAGCGAAATAGGCCAATCCCACAAAACTAAAGGCTGAATGTTTTCTCTGATATGTGAATGCTACTTCACAATATGGTGGGAGATAGGGAAGAATAGAGTTCTTTGGATTAGATAGAGGGGAGTGAAGAGGGAGTAGAGGGTATGGGGGTAGGAAGGATAGTAGAATGAATCAGACATTATTACCCTATATATACATATGTCTGAAAGACTGGTGTGATCCTACATTATGTACAACCAGAAGAATGAGAAATTATACTCCATTTAATTTATGCATGCTGTGTCAAAGTGCATTCTACTGTCATGTGGAACTAATTATAAAAAATAAAAATATATAATAATCATTTTACATTGCAGTGAGAGAGAGAGCATAAATAAAAATATTTACATCATGATTGTTCAGTGAGCAATTGCCAGTAAGTGCTTCTGAAGTGCTTAGGAAGCCTCCAGGAAAGGACATGCCAACTCCTCACATGGAGAGACCCTTTCCAGTGAAAATTCATGTCTTTCATATCCTGAAATTTGTGTGAAAAGCTCACAATTTTTTCCATGTCTAACAGGCTACTTGGAACACATTCAATTCACAGTAATTTTTTTATTAAGTTTGCATTATTTTCTCTATAATAGCAAAGTTTAAGAAGCTCTGAAAATCTAATATTTTTAAAATATTTGATTCATTTTGCAAACAGAACCCAATCTGCTATAACATAGTCTATAATTGCTATATATCCCTCCTAATATGACTATTATACCTTTTGGGCACAGAAATATTAATGTATCTGATTACTGGATATTGCCTTGGAACCTATTCAGAGCATCATATAATATTTGGTATTTGTACTACATTGCATTTTATTGAAAAAATATATATAGTGCTTCAAAATCCATGTGCCCTAAAGGATCTCAGGAGATAAGAACCTGTTCTTGTTTGTGATAAAGCCAGGCACTACAACCTGCCCCAACAGACCTTTCTTTGAATTTTTTTCAGGCATGGCAACTCTTGCCACATCATTTTCCTGCTAGTCCACAGCTGTCAGTTTTAAATCCAGGATCAATTGCAAGGCAGGCCCAGACAGCACAGAACATTCTGAGCAGAAGGACGGTGAAAGAAGGCAAAGTGTTTTAAAAATTGACTTATAAGCCAACTGTAGCCCCCTTTATGGATACACAAACTGAAGCCCATGCTACACACTGACTTCTCTGAAACACAGAGATGCCCATGAAAAGTAATTTTACTCAAGTTCAAGGATGGATAAAATGATTGTGTACGCATACTCATTGTTTTTCCTAATCATTTCCCTTGTCACATTTTTCTTATTCCTATCTTACTCAAGACACAAATATGCATCAAATTTTTATTTGACTACACATATATATGTACATATATAAATTTAATAGTTTATTTAATTTATATATATCAGGTTTTAGAAAATTGATTAAACCAATTATTATTAATATATATTAATATCATAGCATTTCTTTCACAAGTATAAATTAGATTTATAATTTTCTTAATCTGAAATTGCCTTAGTCTAGGGAAAATTTGTATTTCTTTTGCTTTCCAAATCAGTGACAAATTGAAGGAAAGTATTTTTTTTTTACTTATTTAATTTTTGCCATGCTATGGATTGAACCTAGGGCCTTGCACATTAAAGGAAACAATTTTTAATGGACGTTGTCTGTACATGATTTGTCTAGATCACATGTTTTTTCCCCTGACTTCATATAACAGAATTTGAAGATTTCATTTTTTAGTAAGTTACAATTACAACTTTTCTTTTTAAAAGAGAGAAAAAAACAGAACCAGAATCTTTGAGTCCTTTAAAAATTAATCTTGAGAATTCAATTTCTTTTACCTCTTAATGTCTTAAGTTTCAATCATCTCTTTCATTTTTACTGAACAAGAACAGCAGTTTTTCTTAAATTGCTAAGTTCTATCTAGTTCAATACATTTTCTACCTTAGGCCTTTCTTGAGCATCCTATGATTACCAAGTTGTACAAAGAATAAAAGAGGCTTTTACTTCGCAGCTGGATGAAAACAATAAGTCATTGCACTCTGGCTTATTGTTGAACTTTAGAAAAGAAGTACAAACAGAAATTGTCTCTGGTAATCCCACCTGACACCTCCTAAGACTTTCAGGGTGAATTCAAACCCCATCTCATTCTCTTTCTATAATCAATCACACCTTGGTCTGAAATTTGACATAAAGTCCATCTAAATAATTTCAATTAAATATATGGAAACTCGGAAAAACCTACCAAGGTTTTGTGTTTATTTCCTTATTTGTTTGTGGGGCACTATTTATTTGTTTATAATATGGCAAAGTATGATCTGGAAGATGGAATTTAAAAGTTTGGGGCTCAACCTAGCGAGGTGTCACATACCTGTAGTCCCAGCAGCTTGGGAGGCTGAGGCAGGAAGATCGTGAATTCAAAGCCAGCAAAAGTGACGTAAGCAACTCAGCGAGAGCCTGTCTCTAAATAAAATACAAAATAGGGCTGGGATGTGGCTCAGTGGTCAAGTGCCCCAGAGTTCAATCCCTTGTACTCCTACATGGGCTGTATGTATAGCTCAGTGGTAAACCAGTTGCCTAGCATGCACAAAGTCCTGGGTTCCATTGTCGGCATTACAATAAAGAATTGTTTTCATTAAAAGTTCTCTAGAACACTGAAATCATGTATTATCAAACAACAATTTGTCATAATTTTAATGTTGTTATAAATAGTACTAATGTAATTTAAAACGTGATAGAAGAAATGTACAAGCTAATTTGATGAATCATGCTATTGTAACATAATAGTACATGGCTGGTAGTTCTGTGTGGCATGTGTTAAAGTACATTTTAATATACCTTCAGATCATGCATGCATCCTCTTGTTACTATATATAAACTTATTTGATTCTAAATATCTTTCATCTAGTGTATAACATAAGCTTCAAGAAAGCAAGAACTGCATTTTATTGCTTAAAATTTTATCTGCATAATTCTTCACATACGAAGTACACAGATAACAATTTCCTGAATAAATGAAAGGGTCCTAAGGAATTTGATCAGATTATTAAGAGATCTATAACTTTCTCAGTGTCAGAAAATATCAGAGATTATTCATTTATGATAGAAAAAGAAAGGAAAAGGTAAGAAAGAATTCATAGCAATTTGCAAATGTTTGAAGTTATTTTTTGTTAAAGATGAAACAAAATTATTTTTGTTTCCTGCAGTATGTCCAACTGAGATAAAAGACAAGAAATTTCAGAAAGATATGCTTCAGTTAAACATAAAAGAAGACTTTTCGAAAATATGTTTGTAATATAATCAGTCGATGAGTGATGTACCAAGATCTCTAACAGAAATTTATCAAAGAAAGAAGAGTTACCAGTTCATGGTGAAGAAATTTCCCAGGATTAACTGGGGATTTTCAGATTAAAATGTTTCCAAAATCTTCTACAGTGTTAGATTTTATGATCAGTTGATGTTATTATCTAATGTCAAACAAGAAAGTGGAATTATTATTAAAAATTTAGGAAATAGTGAACTTTTAGAATTAGTTTACTGACATGGTAAATGAACTTGGTGTTTTGTAGACTGTACACTGAATTTAGAAATATTTTTATGACATATTTAAAATAATCTGAAGTTGAAAAGGCATCACAGAAATGAAAATCAATTACTAAATTCAAATGTAATTATATGTTTAGTTAGAATAAGAAATTTCACTCTGATAGCATTCAAATTCAGTTGAGAATGGCAAATCTTTGAATCTCTATCAGTCTTCTGTCTTGCATTTCAGAGAAGGGTCCTAACTTCAGTCAACATTTTCAACAATGATGCCCTGCTTAATGCATTTGCTAATTGATTTTTTTCATCTATGTGGTCTTTGAAGCAGAGCACATTCACACTATATCACTGCCTCTCCTATTTGAATAACATATGATTGACACTAACGCCTGCGTATACAACTGTACCAAAGGAGCTCCGATAGTCTTCTGACATTCTCATCTGTCTTTCTGGAACTTACATGTCTGAGAAATATTTGCCCTGACACTGCCACTCAGACTCACAGCCTGACCAAGACTTGCTTCAAATTAACAACCTCACGTCAGAGGGATGGTTATACATCCTGTTTTTCGTTTCCAGATCACTGAGAATTTTCTTCATCAAAATTTACAAACAATGGCAGTTACATCGTATAAAAGATGAAAATAACTTGCTTTTGTTTCTCGAAGTGTGCAGAACTGTAAAAAAAGATGTTTCAGAAAATAATCTTCAAGAAAACATAGAGAAGGGTTTCCTAAAAAGTATTTATAATAAAATCAGTTGATAAATGTTAGCAACTGTGAAGCTGTAGAAGGTTATATCGATGTACAAATAGGTTTGTCCTCCAGCCTCCTTAAGTCTGCAGGAGGCTTGTGTCCCTATTCCACTGAACTTGAACATTGTCATGAGATTTAATTTTATAATATGTGAGAGTGGCCTTTGCTAATCACAAGCAGAGAGTGTAAGAGCAGGCAAATGCTCCCGTGTTGCCGTGTCACAATCTTGCAATATTCTGCATGGATGTTACTCTGACAGACCTGCAGCTAAAGTAAAGATACCATGAAACTCCAACTCTGGCAGGAGTCAACCTGAAATTGATGTTGAGGGAAAATTGTCCTTTGTCGTTGTAAATCACTGAGATTCAGGGCTCGCTTCTTACCAGAGCATACCCTTATCCACGATGCTTGATTCAAAAGTACAAAGTCTGAGAGTCTTTATTCCATAGATGTGCATGGAAAAAAAAAATCACAATCAAGCTGCGTCTTTCACTGGAAAGAAAATGTGGAAACGCAAAATGGATGAGGGGGATTCTATTTGATCACGTGAAAGTGGCGCGCCAAAAGGAATTCAGGAGGAGTCAGTCAGTCTTACCATCACTGGAGTAAGAATTAATTTAAAGTAAAATGTATAATCACCTTGATTGAATGAAAAACAGGAACTTTGCTAATATATGTGGTTTAACCACACAATTAATTTGGAGGAGACGAGATCATGTTGCTGTGGAGGAAGATATTAGGATGAGGATTTTGGCTTAGGGAACATGGAGGAAGTGACAGCTTTTAAGGATAGGAACAGGAAGAAATAACAGAATTTTGAAATGTGTTGCCTGAACAGCCTGGATGTGGGAGAAAAAATTAAAAAAAAAAAGAGTAAGGTTAGTGATGCCAAGGTAAAGTGGTTGGAAAATGAGCATGTCACCAAATGGAGACAGAAAGAACACAGATAAGGAAAGACAGAGGAGGGGAAAGGACGGCTAATAACAATAACAAAAGTTTCTTTCTCTAGTGGAGTTTACAATCTAAATCAGAAAAAAATAATGCAAAATATTAGTGTATGCCATATGCCATTGAATAAAGAAAAAAATGGGAAAGAGAAAATCTTTGTGGTATCGGGAACAAAATTTGAACTATTTTGATCAGAGGTGACTGTAAGTGATGCTGCCAGTGAGTGATGACCTAAGATTCCTAAGTCCTTGAGGTATATGGTGCTGACCAATAAGAGGAGAAATGGATTCTGTGATGAAACTGGTCCTGAGGGTGTAGAGGAGTGGAGCAGTGGTTTTGCAAGCAGCACCAGACTCTAGGGCTGGTAGAGGGATAGAGGGTAGAGAACATGGATCTCTGGGGTACCCAGAGCACTCTCAGAGCACATAAAGATGTGTAGCTTTCTCAGTAAATGTGAGTGTGAAGAGCTTAGCTTTTTTGTTTAAAGAAAATAAGTGTTCTTCCTATGTTCTCATCAATTCTTGATGTGAAGTGAGTCACTCCATGGCTTGTATATCTGGTAAAAATGTCCGAATGAATAAAGTAACTCTCAAAGAAGCATTTAGGCACATCTCAGACTGCACACTGAAGAAAACTCTCAACAGCTTCATATGGGTCTCATCTAAGCACACATTCAGATCTGAGCAGACAGTTCTAACCCACCATGATGGTGAGACTTCAGGTCATTAAGCCTCATGGAGCTGATAGCAGGGAGTCACGGAACTGAATCGACAGTGGAAGGCAGGAGTCACAGAATTGTCTTGCAAAGTTATCGTTTGTTTATTTAATTCATAATAATTCAGTTTTATGCACACTTGAAAACATAAAAAGAAAACAATATCTGCTAATTCACATGTCCTAGTAGACAATCTTTTTCAACTCTCTTTTCAATAAAGTAATAATGTAATAAAGATATTTATTCTACATTTACCTCTGCACTTTAATTTTATAGGGTTATTTTGAGAGAACAAAATAAAATCCAACAAATAAACAATATTCCAAAAATATTTAAAGCATTGGAATTATGAATATAACTTTTGTAAATATTTTTTATGATTGGAATTTATGATAAGGAGTTTCTCACAAGTGTTTTAGTGCAATATTTAAAGTTTTGTGTTACTGCTGCAAAATTAATTCCAAGTCAAAATCTATCATATCAAAAGGTGAAATCTAATTTTTGACAATGTGCAATGTTCATATTTAAATTAAACATGTTTTTGAATGTAAATAAAATATGAAGTCTAAAAATAAAACATAAGACATAAAATAGGATGAAAAAGAATGTGTGAATGCTATAGACAATTATAACATGAATTAAGACTCTATAATTTATGTAATGTTCTCCAAGTAGTATTTAATGGGTCTTTGAACTTTTGTTGTGTTCTGGTACTGGGGATTGAACCCATGGTGCTTTAATGCTGGGCTACATTCCCAGACCTTTTGTTTTTTAAGTTTGAGACAGGGTCTCACTACGTTGCTAAGGCTTGCCTTAAACTTGTGATCCTCTTGCTTTGGTCTCCCAAGTGTGTGCCACTGCACCCATGGGTTCTTGAACTTTGATGAGAAAAAATAGTACATATATTTTCATTAACATTTAATGGAAAGCATACTTGACTGTACTTGGCCTTTTTTTAATAAATGCAGGCACAGAACACAGGAGGATTATTACTACCTGACTCTCTCAAAATAGTACTCACACATATTTTCAGTGATTACAGTTGCTCTTGTTCACAATTTCACTTGCTATTACTTTGAAATTGTGGTCATTATTGGTCCACTTAGTCATTCTTTTTAGTTAATCTATTAGCCACAATGAGAGATCACTTCACTCCAGTTAGATGGATTACTATCAAGACAAAAAACAGCAAATGTTGATGAGAAAGTAAAAAAGGAAATTCTCATACAGTGCTGATGGGAATGTAAATTAGTACAACCAGTATGAAGAAGAGGATAGAGGTTCCTCATGAATCTAAAACCAGATCCAGCTCTCCACCCTCTGAGTATTCTCCAAAGGAAACATTATCAGTACATCAAACAACATCTGACTGCCCCTCTGTGTTAAAGCACAATTCACAATAGCTAAGATATGGAGCCAATCCAGATGCCTTTCAACAGATGAATGAGTAAAGAAAATGTGGTATGTGTACACAATGGAATGATATTCAGTCATAAAGAAGAATGATATCATTTGTTGCAAAAAGGATGGAATTAGAGGACATTAAGTGAAATATGTCAGAATTAGAAACACAAATACTGCCTGCTCTCTCACATATGTGTGTATTAAACAAATGTAGATTGCATTGTATAATAGTTATTATTAGAGTCTGAGAAGTGAGTTTCGAACAGTGGGATATCGTGTAACAGGGACCCAGAGATAAAATAAATGAGTCCTAGGGTTCTTGCAAACCTTGAGGGAATACAATTTACAATAAGGTTTTATGTACTTGATGAATAACTGTGAGAAAGGAGCCCAAAGGCTACAAACACAAAGTAATGTTAAGTAAATGGAAACTTTACCCCAATTTGATTGATACAAATTGCATACATGCATTAAAATATCACACTGTACTACATAAATATGTGGAATTATAATGCATTAATCAAAAATTTGAAAGAATTTTAAAAGACGGAAATTCAAACAACTTTGATTTGAGGATTACCCACAGTAGGTAGGTATTGAATTATCACATAGTAAGTAGCACATAATTCTGTTCAAATCTGTAAAATCATAATTTTCAAAAATAATGAAGCAAATGTATCACTTAACTGCAAATGCGATTGCCTCATATTTGATTACTATATTTCAGTGTATCCCATTTTGTAATCTACTTTATTCTGTTCCAATTTATTTCATGTATTTAATCAAAACTATTTTATGCGATTAATTTTTTATCCCAAGAAAAGATTTGAAAGATTGTCAAGATATCCAAAATTCCAAAACCATTACACAATTGTCTTTTGCCTATTTGGGGATTACACAGAAAACTCCCAAAACAGTTCTCAAAATTTCCCCTTTCTTTTTGAATATATACAATGGAAAAATAGCCTGTATCTTAACTTTTATGAATCAGAGAAAATCAAAGTTGTCAAATTTCTATATAATCTCACTTTTCAGTAAAGACTCCTTCCATATTAAAGTTTCATTATTATTCTAATTTCAAAGGAATCCCAGTTCATACAATTCCGTGTTTACCAATGAAGCACCCTATCTATCTATCTATCTATCTATCTATCTATCTATCTATCTATATTTATACACACATATACATAGATGCAGTGCATAATAAGATATTTGGTTTTCTCTCTCTTGCTGTATATTTCTTTTTTAAAAAATGAAATTATTTATATTACCCAGGAAATGTAAACAAACTAGGTGTCCATCAACTGATGAAAGCATAAAGAAAATGTGGTACATAAATGCACTAGAACAGTCTTCAGCCATAAAAAGGGTGATGACATGGAAGGATACTTTATTAAGTGAAATAAGCCAGACCCATAGAAACACAAATGTTGCATGCTCTCTCTCATATGGAATCCAAACCAGCTGATCTCATAGAAGTTGAAAGTAGAACAGGGGTTACCAGAGGCTAGGGAGAGTAGAGGGGAGGAAAGAATAGGGAGAGGGTTATCAGTGGATGATAAGTTATAGTTAAATAGGAGCAAAAAGTTCTGGCATGTAATTGCATTTTAAGGTTATGACAGAAATAATAATGCATTGTATATTTCTAAGAGCAAGAAGAAAAAACTTTGAATGTTTTTACCGTAGAGAAATGATAGATGTTTGAACAGAAGGATATGTTTAATCTGATTTAAGCATACTGCAAAGTACACTTGAACTGAAATACTTTATGGTACAATTGATATACGCCATTTTTATGCTTTATGTATGAGTTTTGAAATGAATTTTGAAAAATAAGACTAGAAGAAAAATATAATCCAACATCTTAAATTCATTACCAGCCAACCACTAATTATTTGCTCAAAATTATACATTTAGGTATTATAGTTATTTTATAAATATTTGTTAACTTCTCCTTAAAAATATGTGATGGGTTAAAAGTTGTATGAATAATTCATTTATTTTGAACTCATACCAGTAGTATAATGGTGAAATTTCTGGATCGCATTAATTTCAATTATAAGTTTTAAACTTGTCATTTTTAAAAATGTATTTATTTATTCTGAGAATTATTTTCCCTCCAAGACAGTTCATTACATGCTTTTTGTTTCCCTGGCTGATATATGTATAATTTTGTTTGCAATTCAAATTATTCAATATGTTTGATTTTGAAAGCTTTGAAATCTCATTTTTCTATTTATTCTATTTATTTATGATATTACAAACAGAAGAAAAAAGAATATTGAAGCACATTACCTTCTTTGAAATACCATATGGAATAATATTTGTAACTGGAATGTAATATTATTAAAAATTATGCAAACCCTGAAGTAATATACAAAGTTTTGATTATGTTTATCTGTATTAAGGGTAAATAATGCATGCCAAAAGAATCCTCTGAAAATAAGTATTTTCAAGAAGACAATCCTTCGATTTCTATCATAAGCAAAAAATGTTACATTGAAGCATTCTTCCCAATATTAAATCATATAAAGTATAGCTTTAGTAATATAAAAGTAGGAAGAAATTGCTTCAGCACAGCATTTCACATTCAAATGCATACACTAGTCATTTGTGATCATATTGAAAATAATGAGATTACATCATATAAATAAAAATTCAAGAAAAGCATACTATTTCTTTTTTTTTCTTTTTTTATTTACTTATTGATTCATTGAACACAAATGGAGTACAGCTATTGTTTCACTGGTTGTACACAAAGTAGAGTCACACCATCTGTGCGTTCGTACATGTACACAGGGCAATGGTATCTGTCACACATTCTGTTATTATTTTTACCCCCCACCCCGCCCCCACCCCTCCCTTCCCTCTAAAAGCATACTATTTCTAATATCACACAATTGACATGTAAAGAACTCTATTATGTATTGGTATTTACCTTAATGACTTGTTGGAATCTCTTTGAATTTTAATTTATCCCAGGAAGAGGGGTACTTTTTTAACTTTAATAATCTCAAAATGATGTTGGAATGGAACAAGTCAAGAAGATTTCAAAAGGATCAGAGTTTGTAGCTTATCAATGTCTGTATCAAAATGTCTGAAAAGAAAAAAAATCACAGTTACTTAACTTTTATGTTCTATTACTAAAAGTGCTTTAAATTCTACCAAACACAGTTGATACCTATAATTTAGCATTGTATGCAGGTGATTTCTGTGATTTCTTGGAGTTCCTTCATTTTCTACAGAGTGATAAGCTGAAGCATCTTTACTGTTAGTCCCAACTATTGCAATACTAATTGCAAAGACAACTCTGTAATTAGCTATATGCATGTGCACATGCACTCACATACAAATATGCATATGAAATACATAGAAATTTTAAGTGTAATTATTTTTTAAAAAATAATTAATACCTGACTTTATTCACAATAATTTGTTATTTCACTGTAGCTTTTTAAAAATATCTTCTCACTTACTATTTAAGTTTGAATTTTGAGAGAAATAAATTTAAGACTAATAGGGGTTAGTTTGAAATTTGTCAAGACCACAAAACTCA
>JAJEJO010003163.1:61137-140034 GCA_020662805.1 Glaucomys volans
ATATAAATAAGGCATGCTCTTTCCATTAAGAAACTCAGAATATCATATGACTTGAACTATGTTTTATTAAATTTTAAGATGGAACATGAGACATTGAATGAATAAGAAATTAAATTTTGCCATGTTAAAGGCATGGATATTAGAAATTTGTTAGTTATATCTAACCTATCATTGTTATTATTTCTACAATAAAAATAAAGGCTACTGAGAGAGAAAAGTTTGAGACACTGGAAGGCCTCACTGATCTTTTCATCACCACTGAGTTGCAGACCCAATTCTTGGTATATGAAACAAATCCTGTATATGTTGCCTTTTTTAAGTCACTTTTATTAGTTTTTGCTACTTGCAACAAAATGCAGTCCTAACTGATATACTCATATGTACAGGTATAGACAGGTGATATACAGAAATATATCCAGTTTGGAATACAAAATATGCATCTTAATTACTTTATTAACAGACAGTGGATCAGTGTGATAGAATTATATCTTTTGGTAATTATCCACTGTTTTTGCCATGCAGAAAAGTAACTGTTAAAGAGGAGAAAGCATTTATTTTGTTGATCAATCATTTGTTTGTAATAAATTATTTGGTTAAAACTTACTTTTGCCTATTTTTTCCATTTATTTTCTGACTTTGTAGATCATTTAATATAGAAGTATCAATTTTTGCAAAATGACAATGTTTTGTCTGGTAACAAATTAACATTATGACTTTTGTGTATGTGTGTGAATTAAAATTATATGCATGCCAAAGCAGAATACTTTGTGTTATTGCTTGACTAAAGACTGATAGATCAATGCTACAAATGTAAATCAATTTTTAAATCATTGGTGAATTGTCTAAATTTTGTGCTGATTAAATATACTTATTATTCTTAATTTCTACAATTAGGAGTCCTTTAATGATTTATGATGGCTAACTAAGTTGTCTGTGGTGTATTTGAGATTATTAAAAATAACAAAATAAGCTAAAGTTTGAAACTCATTCTATAATTAATAGAAATAAATTAAGATAAAGGCTAACACCTTCTATTTTTGTAATATTTCTAATCATAATCTATTTCTATTTACATATATTTTAATCACAAGACCCCTTAGTCATTTTGACAGATGTTAACAAAATTATATTAAGCCTCTGCTCAGGACATTTATCAAATCTTTAAGGAGATCTTGATAATGAATTCAAAAAAATTATTTCTGGCAAATGTTCAACATTTTTATTGAATTAGATAAGAAAGTAGATTTTAACACAGTATAATGATTTCTTCAATGATGAATTTAAAAATTTAAATTCTATCTTACAAATTCAACTTAATCTTACAAAATTCAATTTACTATGCAATATTCAATGAACTTTGTATGCCATTTTACATACAGTTCAGATGATAGTATATTAAAATTTAAATATCATAACAATGATAGAAAGTGTGTTGGTATTAAATAAGTATACTTATAAAAGTTACTTTGTAATTACAAGATCATAAATATTATTGGATACATTCAATACTCCCTTAGTGAAAAATCTTTTAAAGAATTTGGTAGAATACATATTCAAAAAGTATCATCTTCAGTATATAGGTGATGGTGTCAAGAAGTAGAGAATTGTGATTCATTGTATTACTTATCATAAAATACTTTTTTTCAAATAGATCACTAGGAGCAAACATGAAGCCAACTGAAACTACACTGGGATTCACTTCCTGGAAACAAGTTTAACCAATCCCAGTAAAGGTCAGGTGATCCACACATGCACACAGCGGGGCCTCAGACAATGTTCATACCAATTATGAAAATATAGATACTTATTGTCTAAACAATTCAGCTTCAAATGAGATGTTTTATAGTAGTATTTTAAGGAGAGTGAGAAATACAGAAATTAATACCAGATATAAGATGTTGATTATTGTTAAAGATAAAGAACCCCATTTAGGAAGCTAAAAAAATAATAACTTATAATATGTAGAGATGCAACTTTTGATAAAATGGTCATTTCACTAATGGTAAGATTTTACAAATTTATCTAATAAATTTCTGGGTTTTTTTTATCAAGTAAGTTTACAGGCAGAATGTTAATACTGTGAGGTACAGTGGATAAGTCACATCAAGTACAGAAGTAGCAAGACAATGAGCTCAGAAAAGAACTAGCCCATTTGCAAATACAATGAAAGAGAAGAGAAAAATTCAAGATTCTAAACTGATAGTAAGATTGCTTCTAAGTAAATCAAAGGTGTGACCATTAAAAAGCAGCTTCTAGAAGAAGAGCAAATCTGACATGCTGCCACAAGACATTTCATTCTGACAAAGACGAAATCAATGACCTGTAAGAAGATTCAGTAGCACAGGTAGGCAAACTATGTTGAGACTATATATTATCTAAAGAACCTATAGTCAAGACTGGAAGAAGGGAAGGATGGAGGGAAAGAGAGGGAGGGAGAGGGGAAGTCAAAGAGAACATACCATCTTCAAGTGTGTGGTTGTGCCCTTGGAACATGGAACTGACAGAAATCATACATTAAAAAAAGTGTAACTTAGACAGCTAATGACAGCACTCACACCTGGATTAAAAGGAACTGAGACTATTGGATGGAAAAGCAAAATGCATGGGCCACCAATAGCATAATGATAATAACTGGGCTGAACAATTTCTCCATGGCTAGCACACCATCTGAAGCCAAGAAAGAGGGAAGTGGAGCATTTGTGCAGTGATATTTCTGAGTAGCTCCAGACCCCTGAATTCTATGTGACTCAGATTCTTTTTTTCTTTATTTATTTTTTTTAATTTTTACAGACTGTATTTTGATTCATTGTACACAAATGGGGCACAAAATTTCATTTCTATGGTTGTACATGTTGTACATCATGCCATTCCTGTAATTATATATGCACATAAGGTAATGATGTTTGTCTCATTCCACCATTTTTCATACACACTCCCCCTCCCCCTCTCATTTCCCTCTTTGTAATCTAACGTTTCTCCATTTTTCTCTCACCTCCAACACTCCCAACACGATTATATATCATCATCCACCTATCAGATTCTTTTCACTTTCAAATATTGCAATTCCAACCTTTGTTCCACTCATCTCTTTTACACCATTGTATCTTTACCTACTTTTTAGCTGATAGGACAAGGAAGAGTCAAATTTGTACATAACACAACACTGGGTCTTGGAATTCCACCCTGTAACTATAAACAGAATAAACCTCAGACCTGGGCAAGGAAGGATGTGTGCATTTTGTATGCAGGAGGAAAGTGCATATTTGTGAACAAGAGGTTGGACTGTAATAGAGTGAGTGACTCTTCAGTAAATAGTCACTTCTTTCCTGCTTCAGGAATAATTTATTTTCCTGAAAGTGTGATTTTCCACTTAAGCAGGTAATTCTAATTGTCTAATGAAATACGTGTTGAAGTGACATGAGCCGAGATCTTAAATGAAGTTGGTAGTTTCCTTTGCTGTCTTGTGCTCCACTAGTCTGCTATAAAAAGAGCATGTTCTGTGTATCTCTGGCCCCTTAATCCTGAACGCACTTGGAAAAGGCCTGAACCCATATCCTAATGTCAGGTAACCAGTCAAGCTCAGCCAAGTCCACCTAAATCACGACCTGAGGCAGAGCTGCTCCAAGGGAACTGCACACAGTAAGAAAGAATAATAAACATTTTCAGTACCCCTGGTTCTCTGGTGGTTTGTTACACCGGATTATTATGTCAATACATGACTTAACATTAAAATTTTTTCCTCCACAATGTGATTTATTTAATGGAAAAAACTAGGACAAAACCTGAGAACCCCTGGATTAAATTCTTTATTAAGTGTTTCTTTTTTAAGCCTTTCTGTCTTCAATTAGGAATAAACAGACTCATTTTCACAGCATAAATTTCCTTTAAAGAATATATTATGATGCAAAATGTATTACTGCTATTATTTTACTGGATCAGTTTGTTTATTATTCAAAATAATTTTTATTGATTTCATCTTAAGAAGATACAGCATCATTATGATTATGTTGCAATTAATAGCTTAGATTAGTGGGAAATGGTAAAATTATATGAGAATATATGAGAATATGAACTTAACTGATTTATGATACAGAAGGGTAGATATTACCATGTAACAGACCATTATAACAGATGGAGTCTGTGATACAATTATTTTTAGAATTGGCTTAAAGTGTTCATCTTTGGAAATATTAAATACTGTTATGACTTCCATCTGTAAAAAAATAGAAATTATTTGTTCTATTATTGCAGAAATAAGTACTAATTCATTTCATGCAAGTAGTCCATTCACATCATATTTTATCCTATCAATATTTTGCACTGATGGCATTTGGACCACTTATCTAAAATGTCTTACCATCATATCTCAAATGAAGAAGTTTCCTTCTTGAATGATAAGTTGAAATGTCTCATTATGTGGTGGTCCTGAGTTGGAAGTTATCACTTTAATTATAATTGACAGAAGGACTTGAGTAGAAATGAACCTTCAAGAGGAATAACTTGTCTGTAGGTTAACTATAATGGAGTATGCCAAAAAAAAATGTAAGGCTTAAAAGGCATTATGTCCATATCACCCCTCACATCTACTATATTTTTTAAAATATGAAAAAAGATACTTTCTCATTTTTATGTGCAATGTGATCACAAATACCATAGAAAACATTGCTATTTTTGCCAATCTGAAGCCCACTCTGCAAGAAAAAGGAACGTTTCTACATTGCAAACACAGTGTAAAATCTGTAGCCTTCTGTGTATACCCCTATTGTGACCCTAAGTCCCTGTAGAGACAAGTTGTGAGAGACACAAAGGCAGGATAACAGAAGCAGCAGCTGATAGATCTGCAGTGTAGATGAGGGAGAATTAATGTTTCACAGCTTGGTTTTGGAAGGACCAAAGATCTATTCAAAATTGTATCAGTTTATTGATATGGGGAGAGGAAATTATGTTACTCTTTTATGATGAATAATATCATAAGAAGTATACACTGGAGAAATAAATATTTCTTGCGACAAGGTGAATGATATACTCATGGATAAAAACTGAATGTGAAGGGCCCAGATAAGAGATAATCCATATGCAAGAGCAACTAAAGTCATCTTAGTGGTAATGGCAGTGCAAATGAGAAATAATGTATATAATGCTATTTGTTTGAACTAGTATATTTGTTGCATCAATTAGAAGAGAGAAGCAGAAAAAATTATGATGAAGTTGGGATTTTCAGGTGACTTCATTCACAGAAACTTAAAGGAGGCCAGGATGTGGATACAAAAGAATGTTGCCAGGCAATTACTCTTTTGTATATTTCTGAAATATCTATACAACAAGTTAATTCTCTTCCTCAAAATTATGTAGCATTTTAAAAGTATCTCACTAATTATTTTTCATATTAGTATCCAGTTAATTCAAGTATCCTTTTAATTGAATTTAACCATATTGGAATATATTGTATTTTACAAAATTAAAATTTTACATACTGATTACATTAAAAATATTTTAAATTACTATAGACAAAAATTTTCAAAATTCTGATTTCAAATCTTCAATTATATATTTCTCCACAGTAAATTGTTAAATAAAAAATAACTTTTCTAAGGTTGAAGATTACGAGTTTTAAATAAGATGTGATACATTAATATTAATTACATTATTGTTGAGTTAACTTGAATACCCTGGAACTAAATTCTTTTCAAGGACTAATGCATGTGGATGGATCGCTGGTTAAGACATGTAATAATATCTTCCCTATATATGGCTTTGTGTGTGTGTGGTGGGGGGCGTGCGTGTGCATTCTGGGGATTTAACACAGGGGCACATAACCCCTGAGCCACATATTCAGGCTGTTTTAATTTTTATTTTGAGATTGGGTCTCACTAAATTATTTAGAGACTCTATAAGTTGCTGAGGCTGCCCTCTAACTTGCAAACCTCCTGCTTCAGCCTCCAGAGTTGCTGGGATTGCAGGCATGTACCACCATGCCCGGCACCATTTGTGACACTGTCAAGGCCCGTCTCACCACTGGCTGAAGACGTGCATTAAGTAATAAATAATAAACTTCATGGGCTTTGGGTTTTTTGTTTTTTTGTTTTGTTTTTGTTTTGTTTAAATTGAAATATAATTCCTAGTGACAGGTTCATGAATCTGAATGTTAATGTATTTACTTTTCATCAATCACAAAAGGAATCCTTGTAAATGAAATCACAACCCTCCAACTGAAAAGAGAGATGTTTCATTTTTAGAGGCTATGAAACATCAAACCAAAAAAAAAAAATAGTTAATTTGATGGCCTTTGCGAACACAGTTACTGTGACACTAGATAAAGTGACATCTCAAGCAATGAGGATTCTTCTATTTCTTGAATAGAGTGGGCAAATGGCTACATCCACTTTGAGAAAAGTCATGAGTATGTCCATTTATAAGCTGAACATTTTTGTGTTTTTATGTGATACTTCAATGAAAAGATTGCTGTAGCATCCACTTAAAGACATCAGGTCATTGCAAAGCCTGAAGACCACAGCCATTATGACAGAACAGCTGTGAGCACATGGACGGTGCTGCTCTGGGAACACCGCGTGACTTGATTCATTCAATTCTCAAGGCATTTCTATGAGGAAATGTCCATTAGTACTAAATTTTATGAATGAGGAAACTGATGCACAGTTTCCATAACTGGCTTGAAATCAAAGACCAAGTAAGGGCAGTTTTGAAACCAAACTTCCTAACTCTCACGACAGGGCTGTGCTCTCCTTCACTGATGACCGTGCATTCTTGGGTGAGTAAACCTTCATGTCCTGCAGTTAATAGTGATCATTGAAGCCCATCACAGCAATAATTGTAAACTATTATCATATAGAGGTATTTAAAAGTAGTTGGTCTCATACATACTGATTTCAAGAAGACTTCCTTTCTTTGGTTGATACATTCACATTTGACATGAATTATCATTCAGTTCTTTTAGCTTATGATTTTTTTTCCTTTTCTTTTTTTATTTTTTCAGTTATTAATTTGGTCTAATTAGTTATACATGACAGTAGAATACATTTTGACATATCATACATAAATGGAGTACAATTTCTCATTCTTCTGGTTGTACATGATATAGAATCACACCAGTTGTATAGTCATATATGTACATAAGGTAATAATGTCAGATTCATTCTACTACCCTTCTTATACCAATTCCCCCTCCCCTCTCTTCAATCCCCTCTGTCTAATCCAAAGTAACTCTATTCTTCCCTAGCTGCCACTCCTCTTATTGTGAATTAGCATCCACATATCAGAGAAAATATTTGGCCTTTGGAATTTGGGGAATGGCTTATTTTGTTAAGCATGATATTCTCCAGTGCCAACCATTTACCTGCAAATGCCATGATTTTATTTTTCTTTAAGACTCAGTAGCATTCCATTGTGTATATATACCACATTTTCTTTATCCATTTATCTTTTGAAGAACACCTAGGTTGGTTCCATAGCTTAGCTATTGTGAGTTGAGCTGATAAAAACATTGATGTGCACCTCAGATAGAGCATTAATCTTCAGGATATAAAAAAAAATCTTAATACCAAAAAAACAAATAACCCAATCAATAAATGGGATAAGGAAGTGAACAGACACTTCACAGAAGAAACACAATCAATACAAATATATAAAAAATGTTCAACATTTCCAGCATTAGAGAAGTGAAAATCAAAACTAAGATTACATCTCACTTCAATCAGAATGGTAATTATCAAGAATACAAGCAACAATAAAAGTTGGCAGGGATGTAGTGAAAAAATACACTCAGACATCGCTGGTGGGACTGCAAATTAGTGCAACCATTATGGAAAGTAGTATGGTTATTCCTTAGAAACTTGGAATGGAATCACAATTTGAATCAGCTATTCCACTCTTCCATTTATACCCAAATGACTTAAAATCAGTATACTACAGTGAGAGTCAAATCAATATTTACAGATTATGAATTTTAATCATATTTCAGCAATCATTTCTGAAATTACACTCTTTTGGCTGACTAAATTCCAAAATAGTCCATTAAATGGTTATGCCTATGCTGCTACTATTTCTTACTTTCCAGAATAAAAAACTATATATCCAATACCTATTAATTTCCAGACAAGTTATGAAAAACCTTTCCTCCTTGCTGATCTTTCACAACACACACTTCAGTCAATTATAACACAAAAATCTATTAAAATTTAGCATGACCCACACAAATAGGGTCCATGTGTGACCCTATATCATTATCACCATCTCACCTCAAAATATTACTTCAATGAAAAAGTGACCTTCTCCAGACACACATACTTATTATCACATTAACATGTCTATTGTCCTTTTATCAATTATCATTTTCTGAAAATTTTAATCTGTGTATACACTAACCAGTTTGTTATCTTCCCAGTCTTCTCCAATCAAAAACTCAATGTGGAGAGGACAGAATTGAATCCTTCTCTACTTTAGTCCCTCATGATTTCATCAGCTTCTGGACCAGGGCCTAGAATATGGTAAGGTGAAGACATTCTGATATCAGTTCCTATACTCTTATGCATATTTAAGACACATCTCCAAAAATGATGGAACTACAATATCTTTAATGATATCAAGAAATTGGTTGATTTAATTAATTAATTCTTTCAGGAAAAACAACTCTCTTCCCTTCTGAGAACCTAAACATTGTTTACAATATTCTTCCACAAGGCAAGAATCATCTCCCAGAGTGGAAGCTTGTAAAAAGCATTTGGGAATTCACATGTTGAGATCCTTGAGTCATGCAGTACCTTCCTGCACATTTTTGAGTTGTTTCTATTTTGAGCATCAAGAAACTGTATCTCAAAAGTATTAAATCAATAAGATGGCATATGATTGAAAATAAAGTTCTGGAGGATGAAGCAGTGAACTGAGGAATGGTTCCATTCCTTTGTAAATACAGCTTTATTAATAATTATTATTTTAAACATCTTCTATAATTAATATTGCAATTAGATGGCAAGCCATATGTTAGGATTGCTTTGAAAAAAGTCTTTCCTAAGACATACTTTACAAATTACATTGAGTAATAAAATAACTGCAAGAGCAAATCCAATAGTTATTTTAAAAAGAAATAAATTTCCATTAGAGAGTAATAAAAACAATTATTAAAAAGTTTTCAGGTTATTAGTTAAAGATTCATTATTTCATCATTATTATTAGAATAATACTTTTAAGGTAAAGAGGAAAAGTGTGCTACCTGCTTTTTACATTCTAACACATATTAAATATTTCAGAGAAGGAAATGATATGAGAAATTTCATATATGATAAACTGCAAATGACCAAAAAGTCACTGAAAATTAAGTGCTGTTCTTACTTATAATGTTTTTAATTGTACAGATCTGGAAATACATGGATTTGTGTAACTTCTACTAACATCTCAAGAGGGAGTTGGGGATAGTGAGCAGGGAACAAAATTCATGACATATACAATAGTTAAGGGCTAAATTCTGACTACAACATTTACTAATATATGAATTTGGGCAAGATCTTACTCCCCAGTTTCCCATTCTGTAATGTAGAAGTAATTATGTTGTCTGCATCATAGGGTTAGTTTGAAGATTAAATGAGTTACACATTTTAAAAAGACCCCCAAATTGAATGTAGTAGTCATGGTTGTAGTAAAATGTAGTTACTAGCACTGCCATTTGCCTGGGAAGGTTCTATGCTCTGCATATACTCACACACAGCAACAAAATCTCCATTCTTAGAGATTTGTGTTGTGGTATTGAAACATTAAGAATAAATTATACTGTAGAGGAAAACAAATGCTAAGGAGGAAAAAAAAAACAAGGAATACAGGGAACAGAGAATGCCAACAGGAGACTACATTATAGGAACTACTCAGTATTGTTTGCTTAAGATGGAAATAAGGAGATTTATATTGGAAGGGAAATGTGGCTAAAATTAGTGAATTAATATTTGTCAAAAGCATTTTGGAAAAATAATTTGCACAACAAAAAATAGTCTTTAATTATAGAACACACATAATAATTTATTCAAAACTTCACTGACTATAATTTTATGCCAAAATGTATAACACACAAACTTGCTCCCAATACTAGGTCTGCTAATTAATAGGTCTAGATAAATATAGCAATCTGAAACAAATAATCAATTAAAATATTTATCCTGCAGGGTTGTTGAAGGATATATAAATAATTGCTCCATAAATACCAGTTTTCAAAGGGTCACATAACAGAGTAGTTGTAAATGTTGATTTGTTTATAAATATATATAACTTCATGTTCACAAATATATGTATATCATGTGCTGCAAACACACACATGTTCCAATTGACAAATGTGGAATGATTAATATCACAGAAAACTTTTGACCATGAATTTTAAAACATAGATCTTTAATTGTATGTTCAAGCTCTTCATATATTCAGTATTTTTATAATAAACTCAGGATGGAGATACAGGTCAGAGGTAAAGTGTTTGCCTACCATAGATAAAGTCCTGGGTTCAATTCCCAGCACAAATAAAAATTGAAAATAAAGTCTTTCATAGTTAATATGATTAATTAATATTTTCTAATAGACACGAAATATTAGAAATTATACCTAGGTTTTTATGATTTTCCCACAAAATAACAAACACTATATCTAGAACTTTTCTGTAAAATATGAATAATTAAGTAGTAAATAGTGACCAAAACTGCATTTTTGTTATATCTAAGTCCCTGTGTTTTAATACATTTATTTTCTTAATTCTTTTAATGTTATGCACATTGAGTTGTCTGATTTTAATCCAAATGCGAAGGTTAAATTTTGATTTTATGATGTGCAAATATATTTTCAATACCATCATCCCATTATACATTTACAGCCAACAGGGAGAAATTTTTAGATAGGGCTATTGAGATCGTGAATAAACTATTTTTTTGTTGAGCTTTATCAATATTTTTATCTTTACAGCACTACACACTAAATACAATATGATGGATAAATCGGCAATCTTTATTAGTGTTTTCACTGAATTACTACATGAACAGCTTAAGAATTTATACAATTCACACATGAACTAATAAATTGATTAATAATTTATATTATTTTGTAAAAGACGTGATAAAGGATGTACAGAGATAAAGTGATAAAAACAATTTAGCATCTCCTAGTAAGTGATCAACTTGTATTTTTGCTCAAAATAAAATAATGAGTTTACTATACTATATTATTGAGTAGAAATAACCCAATAACATGAAAATAAAATTGCACAATTCTAGCAGGACACTCAAAATAGACATAAAAGCATAAAATATTCAAGAAAAACCAATTATCATCTTATTCCATTATGGACTATTAGGTCTCTGGAGTTCCATTAGATGTGCACTTATTTTACTTGCTAATTTTATTTTTGAGCTTCTAAAATCTCATTTTGAACTTCAAAATCACATTAGACAGACATCTTAGCATACTCTATTTTTCCCCCAGTGGCTAGAATTTGGAAGACTAAGAAGAACCCAAAAGAGAAAACTAATTTTACCACATCGCATTTTCATAATATTCCTGAATATTTTCGAACTTCATAATGCTATTAGAACCACAAACTCATATTTAGCCTTTGCCAAAATTTTTGCTGTTTTTCTACCAGTATAGTGTATGCTCATCCTTTTGTGCATCAATATCTAAATATTGCTCATAGTTTTATTTTTTATGTTATATTTAGTTTTATTTTTTGTTATATTTATTTCCTGCATTTTGCTTATTATCATAGCATTTTCCTTGTTCAGTTAATATTTCCTGTTTTATATTAAGTTAATATATATATTAATTCTTTCTAAATTTAGCAACTGTGTAATTCTATAATTTTTCATTAACTAAAATTTTCTTCAAAGTGTTATTTTTCTTTACTGAACCATACCTTAATAACTTTTCTAATTTATTCATTATTAACTCTATTTAAAATGTTATTTTTGATTTATATGAAGAACTTTCCCATCCCCCTTACACCCATACTCTCCATTTAGATTTTGACTTGTTTTAAACAAAATTTTCTATTCCCTAACAAAATACTAGAGGAGTAGGAAATTAAATACATATATACACATATATGTGGAATATACTATTTGTTATGAAATTCACAAAAGCTAAGAAAAATCATTAAAGATATTACAATTAAGTTGTACTCATGTAAATCCACCAAGTTCCACCTATCTTTATAGCTGCACTTCATGATGTTTTTCTACTACTTTTAATCTTTTATGTAATCATTTATTTATAAATCATTCACTCATTAAAAACTGTGCACTCACTTATTTGCTGTTACTAAGCCTTATTATATATTATTTTACTTGCTAGAATCTGTATATAAATACAGATATATAGATATTCTATACTGGTATAGTTCTCTATAGAAATATAAATTTTGACCTATAAATTGGGATAATATTCCATAATGCAATATTTATTTATTGAAATAGAATAGGACACGTTAGGTTCTGTCGTTTTTACTCTGTGATGTGAACTACACCATTTATACACCAAGACACTTTGACTCTGCAGTTTTGAATCTGAAGAAACTATGAGGAAATCATTCATGTAGAAAAATATCTTATTTCTGGGTTCCAGGATCAAAGCAAGGTAAGGAGGAGAGTAGCTACATATTGGGCCAATCTGGCCTGGGTACCAGGGCCAGGATGAGTGCAACTGAGGGCAGACAAAAAAATAGAGAAAGGTCTGGTGACAGTGAGAGGCCTCAAGCAGGTTTAGGAAGAAGTCCACCCAGAGGGCCAGTTGACAGGAGATGTGGTAGTCTGAACAGTAAAGATAATGCCCAGGTCAGAGGTCTTTTCTATCAGAGTCATTGTAAGGAGGGTGATACACATAGAGGCAGCCTAGTGTGTAGTAGCCTGTCAGAGCAGAAAGACCTGAGAAGAGCTGGACATTGGACATGGGATGATAGAGTCAAACTGGGATTCAGAGGGTCACCATTGGAGGGGGGACCCATCATGGATATCAGAGAAGCAAAACATGAAACAGAATAGAGAACTAGAAATTGGCATATGTGAGCATAATAGAATGGGCACTGAGTTCAATGGGAAAAAAAGAATTATTATGAAATAATTTGAGAGAAACAAGACTTTCCTATGCAAATAAAATGAAATTGAATTTCATCACATACCCTACTCAAATTAAAGAAATTTGAGTAAAATAACAGGTTAGTTAACATATTTAGTGAAAACGATTTGATAAATAATAGGCAATATCATACAGAGTCTGGAGCATCTTTTAGAATATAAATTAATGAATACTATAAATTATCTTATAGATTTTGCTGGTTCTATGTAGGGAACAGATTTTTTAATAACACTAAAAATGAGTTGCCTTAAGAGAAAGAAATAATAGAACTTTATTAAATTTAAGACGTTTGCTATTAAAAACACATGAAATGTATGAGAGAAAAAAAGGGAAGGGAAACTATTTTAGCAGAGTTATTTTCTGAAGGATTATAATGTAAAATATTTAAGGAATTCTTATAAAAGTATAAACAAAAAGAGAAACAGTATAAACATAAGCCAACCTTACCATTTTACAGAAAATGCCAATGTGCTATGCATATAGAAAAAAATGTTAAATTTAAGAATAGGTAGGGACATGTTGATAAATGATACTATTACATATTCGACAGATAGAAGAAAAAAGCTAAAGTGTGCAACATCAAATGATCCCAACACTATGATTAAAAAATCCTGTTGGGTACCATAGTACAGCTCCATATTGTTGGTAAAACCACCCTCGAATAGAATTTCATTTTAGTCGATTCGAAGCTGGAAGCCCCCACCCTAGGCAATGTCCCCAAAACATATTTATACCCAGGAGACATGTACAATAGTGCTAGGAGCATAACAGTGGAGTAAGTTAAGCATTGAATATATCCACAGAACAAAGTTTATATGTTTTGTTTCATATTCATGCAATGCATAACTCTGCATCAAAAACCCAATCATTACAGACACAGAGTCTTCAAAAATGAATAATTCTTTACCTTATAGTATTGAGCATGAGAAACATATTTCCAGATAGATATATTATTTATATATACATATATATATATAAAATAACATTCATATGAACCATAATAATTAGCAAAATTAAACAATATTATGGTTAGGTATATGTGTGTAGAAAGGAAAATCATTAAGTATTAAACATTAAATTCAAAAGTTTTTGACTGTGGTAAGGAGAAAGTGGTCTTGTTGAGGAGAAGATATTTGTGTTTTTCTAGATTGGGTGGTGGGTTCAATATTTTTACTAACATATATTCTACACATGCAATATTTTATTGACTATTTTGTTTACTGATTTAACTATTCTACTTAGCTTTTTTGTTGTGGCAAATATCAGAAAAGAACAACTGAGAGAAGGGAAGTTTTATTTTAGTCCATGGTGCGCTGGTTCCAATTAGAAAAGTGTAGTTGAGAGCAGTTGCTCAGTTCCTGGCATCTGGGAATTAGAAAAAGAGGCGGTAAAAGAAAGATAGCAATGGGTCAGGGACAAGATATGGTCCCCAAGGGCACATCATCAGTGACCTGCTTTCTCCAACCATGCTCCACCTCCCTGAATTTCCATCACCTCCTAGTGGCCCATTCAGCTATCAATGGATTTAATACACTGATGAAGTCAGAGTCTTCATGACCTGATTCCTTCCCCTAACCCCTATCTTGCGGCATTGAACACCAAGCCTTCAATACATGAGATTTCAGAGGACATCCCACATTCAATCCATAAAATAACATATGTATATTAAAGAATACTAGTAAAATTAGCAAATGTGCGCGCACACACACACACACACTCATTCACATATACTGACAAATTATGCATTTTACTTAACCATGTTTAAACAATGCATGAACTTCAAAATGTCATAAACTCCTATTGAAATTCCTTGAACATTTTGAGTATTAGACAATATAGATTGATATTTACTTTTTTAGAAGGAATTTCACATGCTGTTGCAATTTACAAGTTCTAGGAAACCACACTGTCACTAGTTAAGCAAATGAAGGCTCTTGAAATACATTTTAAACTAGTTCCATAAAAGGAATGCCATTTTGGCTCAATATCACTGTATAATTTGATAAGATTAAAAAAGGCTAGTCATGCTTTAAGAATAAATTAGACTAATCCAAATTTATTAAGGATAGATGATCTGTCAGTAATCGTTTTTAGTTGAAATCCCATTTTGTTGCTTAGGAAACCTGGTTAATTTAGGAAGCATGGTTAAATAAACAATAAAGTTCATGTAATCATGTACTAGAAAACAAGAAATGGAAAAGATAACTTTCCTGACAAGTAATTCACAACAGATTATAACAAAGTTGATAAGAATAAAGCAACTTTACATTAAAAATAGGCTCTAGAAGATGCATTGAAAAGGTTATCAGAGCAGAAAAAAATTTCTAATCAGTGCATAATTTAGTCTTTTATACATTCATGAAACTCATGTATTTTGATAACTGATAGGCATAAGATAAAGCACAAAAACATTTCTATATGCTATTTCTGCTCATTCTAAAGCAGGCAATGTGAGATTATAGGATTTTATGCATATTACATTCTAATTTTCTCCTGAAAGAACTAATAAAAATGTTATAGGTTATAGAAATTAATTTATGGGCAGCTCTGAAGGCAAAAGCTCTAAATTAACCTTGCTTGAAGGAGAACTCAATGTTCTTATTCATCAAGGTTTCCAACTGTGCTCAAGCAGAGTGTGGTAGATATTCCTTTTCTTTCAATGAGAACTTAGGATGCAAACCTCTTTTTCAAAGTTCTTTTATTTATTCATTACCCTATTTCTCTAAAGGAAGGAGCTCCTGATAATATCTAACCTATACTATTCAGCAATTTCCAGCAATCAGTTTTATTTATACTACCCCTTTAACAAAGATGTAAATCAACTTAATGCATTGGGAATAAAGGCCCCAGTCCAAGACAAAATGTATATGTGGAATAATGAAATGCAGTCCCTGGTTTAAAATATTGTCTGGTCCTTGTGGTAAGAAAGCAAAAGAGCACATCCTCTTACATATGCTAATATGGTGGGAATTTACAAACTTTTCTATGGGGGACTGTAAAATGTTATCTTGTGTTCCACTTACTAATTGATTCAAATTATATTTACATAGAACATGTAGCCTTATATTCCAAGTCTTTTGCCTGACACTGAATATAACAAAGTAGACAACACATGCATGGTTCTTATCATCTTAGACAGTTTGCCACCGGAAGACATAATTTATAATTTATCTCTAAATGATAAAGTACAGAATGTATTAAAACTCTTATAAGACTACAAAAAATATGCAGTCCATAAGAAATTACCAGGGCTGATATGCAATTTCACCATGATTATAAAAAGTAAGCAAGGAAATAGTCCATTACAAATTGATCCATGGAATATGAGCAAAATTAATAAGGTAAAGTCATGGGGAAAAGCTGAAAAGGAAAAAAATACGACAGAGTAGAAATAAGGCTTAGTATTTCTAAGATGAAACATTGAAATGAATTTTTAGAGGACAGAAAATAGAAAAATCTGGGGAAAAAAACTTATAAAGAAAAGCCTTAGGACATGGTGTCAGTGGTTATGATGGAGAAAATGAATGCTGGACAGGCCAGCCAAAACTAAAGGGGCCAGAAGGGTGAAACTATGGGTGCTGAAGATAAGAAGGCACCCCAACAGAAAGGGTATTTAAATGAGTTTTAATTTTAATCAAAATATTGAAAATTATTGAGTGATACAATCTGTATTCTTTGTAGAGAATTAATTGGAAAAGGATACCAGAAGAGGGTACAAAGTTTAAAGGAAAACTGTGGTTAGGAAGACAGCATAATCTAGCTGGATGTAGTGGCACAAGGCTATAATCCCAGCTACTCAGAAGGCTGAGGCAGGAGGATTGTTTATATATATATATATATATATATATGTAAACTAAAAAGACAATATGGGCCAATTTATACCAGGTAAGTGGCAACAGAAATCTAGAGAGATACAACTGCAAATTTATGCAATTTCTCTAGGGATTAAGTATAGAGGAATGGAGAACAAAAGAGATAAGCATAACCTGAATTTTTTGGATGGGACAAACAAGTGGTTTATTTACAGAGAAAAGGACAATTGATGATGTTAAAAGGGTTTGGCCATATAAAGGCATGTGCTTGATGCTTTGAACAAGAGCAGGTTCTGTGGAGGATTTTAGCAAAGGTTAAAGGAGAAGCCAAGATTGAAAGTTTTAAATTGGTCAAGAGAAACAGAAATAACCCGGTGGCTGGAGGATTATTTCAAGCTAATACAAGTGTTTGTTTGTATCTGCAAGTTTTTCACAGGTAATGGTGGCAACATGAGAGCCATTATGATAATAATGATGGTAGAGGGAAAATAATGACTATGATTATGTTATTTGTTGGTCACATATTGAGATCGCAGATTTTCTTGCTTAAATTAAAAAACAAATTAACAATGTGCATTCTACAACAAACTCATTTTTGTTCCCTTTTGGGAGAATCTTGTCTTCTTTTTCCTCTGCCTTTACTAAACAATTACCAGCAATTGTTTAAAAATTAAACAGAATTATATTTTAAAATATTTCAGAACACTTAAGATGTTAATGAGTACAGTTTTATATAGTTCTATGGTACCATTTCATAATTGAATTGCTAGTTTCTCTGGTTCAGCAATATTCATTTAAAATTTGAAAAGTCAATGTCATTGGCATTGAAAATGTTTCATCTACAGAAGAAAATTAATCTATAAGTGACTTACAAAACTATAGGTAAAAATGTGGTCCATGAGGAATTTCCTTTGCTGATAGTAAATTTTACCATAATGAAAATTGTTTTTTCTTATTTATCTAATATCTTGCTTACTTGACAAAACAGTTGACAGAATATGTATCTTCTATAAAACAGGAAATCAAATCCTTTGTTTGAAGTACAATTTGTCTAAATGAGAGACCATCTGTTCATACTGAATGAAATACAATCTGCAAATAGGAGCGACCTTTGTATCATGTTCATTAACATAGCAATAGGTTCAAGTTCAAGTTCAAGATTTCCAAAACAGTAGGGTGCATGCAATTTTAATTATAGCTATGAGACATGAGTCTATTTTAAAGCATGTCTATTCAGTCTTTTGTGAAGTTTCCTTATCACTGTTTGTGAGTCTTGCTGAACATTAAAGAACAACACTGAATTAGCAACATGGTAGCATATTGGAATGTTCTCAAATGTTTGGCAATGTGTTTATTGTAGAACTTTTCTTTTGTGTTGTTAGTTTTAATGTTTTATTTTGTGGTGTTACTATGAGTGTGCAAGGAACATAAAACCAGAAGTATAAATATTTTGAAATCAGAGATGAACCAAGATACAGCTAATGTTCCTCCAAACTTAACAACTTTAGATGGATTCTTCCTGACTACAGACCATTGGTATCCACTCTCTTAAAGCAATTACTTTAGAACACTTCCAGTTGTAAATTCTTTCTCTGCCCCTTTGAGATGTAAATTTTCTCCTGCCCCTAGCCAGTTTTATAGCCAAATAATGTCTTTCTTATGAACCTAGAAGCCGTTCCTTTGAAATGCAATTAGCAGTGAAGATACAGCCCACGTCTCCTGTCTCTGTGAAAGGATAGAAATGGAACTTCCATCAGCACCAATCAGGGAACACAGATAACCTGGTGACACTGACCAACCTCCTCACTTTTCCACTAACCTTATCCCTTAAAAGCTCTCTCTCCTTTAGTTCAGTGGAGTTAAGTTAAATCTCTGTCCTATTGCTGTGGTCTTGACTTCTACTGCAATTGTTTTGAATAATTTTTCCTTACCTGTTAACTCCAACGCAAATTTTCTCTGACAATATAAATAAGCTATATTCTCTACAGACATGCTGTGTAGAAAATCCACAATTTAGGTGATTATACTTTCCTTCTATATCCCAGATCATCTAGAGTGTTCTTTTTTTAAAATTTATATTGTTTTTTGAGTGTGTGGGGGGGGTTAAGGTAAAAAAAAAAAAGACCTTTAAAGGTAGATAGTGTATTTACACTGCATTTATGGTATGAAAAAATAGTTCTTATTCATAACTACATGAGAGAAAATTAATTCATAACATTTAAAACCATAAAGTAATGAATGGATGGAACACTAAGTAAGTAAATAAATACATAAATAAATTTAGTCCAATGGAGTTAGGCATCCAATCTGTAGTTCTAAACTACTGTATGCAACACTTTTTAAGCACTCACTTTCTTGAACTTTCTCTCTCCCACTCCTTTCCTGTGCTTTTATTAGAAAGTACACTTCCTTAAAGTGCTTGAAGTCCAGGGTTTTGTAAATACACCAGCATTTAATAGATGTTTAATTGATGAATAATTGTTAATTTGAACTATTAGCTACTGAAATCAAAGTCATTTGTCTCATTTAGCTGTACTATATTTTTGTGATAGATTATATTCTACAGTATTGAATCACAAAGATCAGTAATACCAAGGGTTAACCCTTGAAGACACATACAGAGAAAATAATAAGAATATTTTTAATAATAATAATAATAATAGTTAACCTTAGAGACTCCAAGATGGCCAAAAGAGGTCCCTGGCCATTGTTTCCTTCTCCATAAAGAAGAATGAAAGCAACAGGAAGGCCAGCTGTATCTTGAAGAGTGTGACCAAGGAAGGATGGTGGATCAGCAAGAGAGAGACAGGAACACTGGAAGGCAGGGAGACTTGGGATGGCAGCTTAGAAAAGAACAAACCACACTAACAACTGACCCCAGGTCCTGGGACAGGGAGATTATTTTTTTGCAGAAAAATGGACCAAAAGGATAATCTCAATGGACCCTACTACTGGCAATACCAGCAATCCTAGCTACAGGAGAATTCCACAATCATTGGAGCCTTGGAGCCCAGTTAGAGGAGCTACCCCAAGTCCACACAGTAGCCTTACTTTGGAGAAGGAACTCACATTGTCTTTCCTGCCCAATCTCTAGAGCCCAGGCTGCTATAATTCAGCACTACTTTAAAATAGTCACTTTCAAAACTCACACTGCCTTAGAAGACAGAAGCCTGTGTACATTTCCATCCCTATGAACCAAAGACATTCTACAATAATAGCATAGGGGGCTGAAGTCTCATGAACCCAGCTAGACGACTGTGGTGCAACTGTGATCCCAGCACCCTTATTTGCACCAGAACCATATAGTGCAAAGGACAGGTGGCTCAGCTTAGCAAGAAAGGGAGTCAGGAGTCATGCCTAGGACCCCAAAAGACCAAGGAGCTTACTCCCAGTGCCTTGTCCCCAAATGTCTACCAACACTTGCCACTGCTATCTTCTCCCATGGATGGCTATGCATTGGCCATTTTCATCCCTGGCCTAAGGGTTGGCAGTGTTGAGGATGTACAGTTCACACCTCTGATACCAACAGGGCTGTCATTGACAGAGTCCTCACTAACAGAAGAGATTGTTCCAGTAGTGCATAAGGAAGCCTCCACTGTGCTCCACCTTCCCAGTGCTATTACTTTCATTGCTGGAGTGGCGGTAATGTGTGCACCCCACCCCAATTTTATGTGTATCACATATGCCAGATAAATAAAGTGCCTGAAAACTCATGTGGACCCTAAAGACAGATGGGCTTTCTGACCCTACTCCACATGCATGGTGTCTAAAGTCATTGATCATAACTAAAGAAACTTAGAGAGATGACACCTCATTGCCCCACTGGAATCAAAGCCATAGTAGCCTGCCAAATCAGCCTTCTAAAACAAATATTCAGAAAAAAACCTTTTACTATAAAAGTCACCTTAAACAAAAAATAGAGTCAACTGATCCATGAGATGGGAAAATATCAACGTAGGTACAGAATAAGTATGGGGAAGTAACGTTACAGGATGCCTCTAAAGAAACACAGTAACCCTAACGTCAGACCTCCCAGAACAGAATATAGATCAAATGCTTGATACAGAATTCAAAAGAATGCTTTTAAGTGCTATGGTCTTAATATAGCTAGTTTCTCCCAAAAGTCTTTGTATAAAGGGCTTGGTCCCCCAAGGTAGCAGTATGGTAAAGTGCTCTGGACCCTTTATAAGTGGGGTCTAGTGGAAAGTCCTTAGGTTTTGGGGATTTTCCCTAAAAGGATATTGCAGGACCTCAAGCTCCCAGACCCTCTCTGATTCCTGGTTCATGATGTGGACACTCCAATGACATAGGATCCTGTCATGATATGCCACCTCCACCATAAACCCAAATCAGTAAGTTTATTTGATCTTGAGCTTGAACTCTCAGAACTGAGCCAAAATAAACCTGCTTTAATTTCATAAGTAGCCTGAGTATTTCCATTACAGTGACGGGGAGCTGACTAATATATGAAGGAAACTCAATGATATTCAAGAGAATAAAGGCAGTTATTTTAGAAAAATTAGGAAAATAATTCATGATATGAATAATTTCAGCAGAAAACCATGAAAAAAGAATGAAACAAATATTGAAACTGAAGACCTCAGTATGTAAAATAATATAGTTGAGAATTTCAACAACAGATTAGATCAAGGAAAAGAAAGAATTTCTGAACTTGAAGACAGGCCTTTGAAATATTACAGTCAAACAAGAAACTAAAAACAATGAAGAAAGCCTCCAAGGCAAATGAGGCATCATTAGATAAACAACATTTAAATTGCAGGATTCCAAGAGGCAAAAAGAAGGGAAAAGGTACAGGAAACCTACTCAGTAAACTAATAGCTGAACACTTCTCTAATTTGGGGAAAGATGTGGCCATAGAAGTCTAAGGGGACAAAAGACACTAAGAATACTTAGTCAAAAAAGATTCTGTCCTCAGCATATTACAGACAAATGCTGAAGGTGAAGAATTCTGAAAATAGCATGAAAAATGCCAATTTGAATTTGAAGGAGCCTCCATCAGACTAACGATAGATTTCTCTGTAGGGACATTAAAAGCCAAGAAGGACTGGAGTGACATATTCAAAACTCTGGGTGGGGAGACAGGGACACCTGTCCACCAAGGACATAGCACCCAGCAAGTCTATCCTTTAAAGTGAAAGAGAAATAAAGCATAATACCAGCAAAAACTTAGGGAACTCTTTTCTACCTGTCCTTATGAGAAATGTTTAAAGGACCCTAGATATGGCAATGAAAGGACAATAACTTCAGTCATCAAAACATGTGAAAGAATAGGATACAGTGAAACAGATATTCAAATTAAAAAGAGAATGGAATCAACCTCCATTATTATAGAACATCTCCAAAGCACAAAAAAGGAAATAATAGGACAGATGGAAAGGAATAAAGAATATTTTTGAAAAAATCAGAAACAACAAAAAGAGGAATTTTTTTTATTTATCAATAATAGCTTTAAAAATTAATGAATTAAATTTCCAAATCCAGATACATAGAGTAGGCAACTGGACAAAACATAGTATCCCTTTATATACTGCTCACAAGATACTCACTTCATCAATAAAGACAAACATATATTAAAAGTGAAGGACTGAGAAAAGATATTCCACACAAATGGAAGCCAAAAGGGAGCAGAAATAGTTTTACCTATATCAGATAAAATAAATTTTAAGTAAAAAACTATTAAAAGAGACAAATAAGAAAACAACATAATAGAAAAGAAACCAATTCAACAAGAGGAAATAACCTCACCCAAAACTATGGGAACAGATGAAGAAATTTAATAAAGTTGCAGGATAAAAAACACGTTCTGTTTGGCCACATATTGATAACAAAACTGGACAATACCATAACTGAGAGAGAGAGGGAGAGAGAGAGGAAGAGGGATAGGGAGAGGGAGAGAGAGAGAGGGAGAGGGAGAGAGAGAGGGAGAGGGAAAGGAAGAAGAAGGAGGAGGAGGGGAGGAGGAAGAAGAAGGAAGAGGGGAAGGACAAGGAGGAGGAGAAAATAGAAGGAAGTAAAGACCAATATTCTTGATGTATAAAAATGCAAAAAAACTAACAAAATACTGGCAAATCAAATCCAACAGCACATCAAAATATTGCAGATGATGATCAAGTAGAATTTATATAGGACGCAGTAATGTTTCAAAACATATAAATCAATAAGGTAAATATAGCACATTAACAAATTGCAAGACAAAAATAATATCATCACCTCCTATATAGAGGTAGTAAAGGCACACAGTAAAATGCAACATCACTTTATGACAAAAATCCTCAAAAATGAGTAAGGAATAACACACCTGAATACAATAAAGGCTATATCAAACCCATAGCCAACATTACACTAAATAGGGAAAAACTCAACATTTTTCCTCCACAATCTGGAACAAATTACATATGTCCACTTTGACTCTTCTTATTCAACACAGTACTGAAAGGTTGTCAGATCAATTAGGCAAGTAAAAGAAATAAAGGGCATGCAAATAAGAAATCATGTTGTCCCTGTTTACAGGTGATATAATATAATACCCTAAAGACTCCAGCACAAAATTATTGGAACTGATGAACAAATTTAGTAAAATTGCAGGATACAAAATCAAGGTAAATCAGTACACCGTTCACTTATCAACAAAAAGTGGTTAAAAAATTAGTCCCATTCACAATATTTTCACACAAGAAAGTTCAAAATTTAGGAATAACTCTAACCAAAGAGTTGAAGGATTTCTATAGTGAAAATTACAAAACACCAATGAAAGAAATCTTAGAAGACACATCAAAAAGGAAAAATAGGCCATGAAGAAAATGAAACTATCATGGGACCATGGACAGGAAAAAAATTAATATTGTTAAAATGTCCAAATGATCTGCAGATTCAATGTAATCACTATCAAGAATGCCAATGACAGTCTTCAGAGTGAGAAACAGGAATCAAAAATTTCTATGGAAACACAGAAGACCCAGGATGTCCAAAGCAATTCTGAATCTGGAGGCATCATGAAACCTCACTTCAAATCATACCACAAAGCTATAGTAAATAAACAATATGGCACAGGCATAAAACACATGTTTATACCAATTAACAGAATTTTAAAAATAAAAGAAATGATCTACCTATTTACACCCAACTGATATTTGACCAAGTTTTCAAGAACATGCTTTGGAGAAAGAGCAGTTTTTTCAAAAAATGTAGCTGGTAAAACTGAAGAGATTATACAGAAGAATTAAACCATACCTCCACCTCTCACCATTTACAAAATCAATTCAAAATGGATCAAAGACGTAAATAAGCTACACAACTACTGAAATGAAATAGAAAAAAATGCTTCAAAACATTGGGAAAGGGTAAGATTTGCTCCATGAGACCTCAAAAATACATGCAATAAAAACAAAGTTGACTGCCTGTCTTATATCAAACAAAGAAACTTCTGAACAGCAAAGGAAACAATCAACAGAGGTGAGACAATCTACAGAATGGTAGGATATTCTTGCAAACTATTCATCAGACAAGGAGTTCACACTGAGAATACATAAGGAACTCGATCAAGTAGATAGCAAAATTAAATTTGATAAAAAACGGACAAATGAACAGACATTTTTCAAAGGAAGATACACAAATGGCCAAGAAACATTAAAAAAAAAAACAAACCACTCAAATTCATGAATAAAGAGAGAAAGGCAAACCCGAACCAAAATGAGGTATCATTCCATACCTGTTAGAATGCTATCATCAAGAATACAAAAACTAACAAATACTGGTGAGCATATGAAGAAATGAGAACTCTTAGACAATGTCCATGGGAATAAAAATTAACACAACCATCATGGAAATAGTATAGAGAAGGTTCCTCAAAAAACTGAAAATGGATTATCCAACTATCACATTATAATGTATACATCCAAAGGAAATGCACTCATGACATTGGAAGAGACCTGGGAATCCATATTTATTACTTTGCTATTCACAATTGACAAAGTACGGAATCCATCAAATATTCTGTCCTTTTATGTATGGATTTTTTTTTAAAAAATGATGGCATAGAGTCACAACTGAACAGTAACAAGCCATTATTGTTATAGTACGTTAAATAATCCAGAGAAATCTCATGTTCTCATTCATTTGTGGAAGGTAAAAACTTTAATCACAGAGGTGTTGGGAGCAGAATGGAGTTCACCAAAGGACAGGAAGAGAAGGGAGAAGTAAACAGAATGAGAGGGTGGAAAACAGGTAAGAAAACAGAGTTGAGAAAGTAATTAAAATGTTATGGAGCACAACAGGGAAACCAGAGTCTAACACAATTAACTGTTCATTTCAAAATAAATGGAGAAGAGCTCAAACGCCCTCAACATAGAAATTATAAGATTTGAGGAGGTCAAAATGCTAATCACTCTTATTTGATCATAAAACATTGTGTATATATATTAAATTATAACACTCTATACCATAAATAAGTTCAAATATTATATGTTCATTAAAAAGATGATAGACAACTTTAATGTAGTTTGCAATACCTGCCAGATACTCTTCTAAATTCTGTACATTAATCAACTCATTTAATCCCCATAACACACCTAAGAAATAGATCCCATTATACAGACACACAAAGTCAAGCCCACGGTTTTGCTATCACTTCTATAATTTCATAGACTTAGGAAGTGGCAGAGCCAGACTAGAACTGAGAGCCCTTGTTTACAATTGCTCATACTGAATTATAGTCCTGAATACTTACTTTTTGAAAAGTATATCTCTCAAAGCTCTTAAACAATTTTCCCCAGTCCCACAGCCAGTAAAAATAAAATAAATGAAATCTATCTTTAGGTAGGAAACCCAGGCATGTCGTTAATTCAACCAATGGCAGCACAAAGCACTTATCCCACCAGACAGAATAAAGCCCACAAGGGCCTTCAAAGCCCTCTTCTTATTAAGAAAATCACAACAGCTCCATGGGCAATGCACAGTGGACCACTTGTCCAGAGGCCCAGACCACCCAAAAGACGTTGGAGCGAGTGTGGGAAATAAACAGCCAAATGGAAGCACATAACTCAGAATCACTTTTGTTGCTGCGATTCAGAAATATTCAATTGATTTTGTCAGGAGGAAAAGCACAATCCCATCTGCACAACTGACTTCTCTCTCATACCTGGTCCATAATACCAAATTAAACCCCACAAGGTGATGTCCAAGAAGAAAGTGTCAGTCCTGGGACTGTTGCTTCACCAAGAGCAACTGGATGGGAGGGGAGAAAGACAGAAACTACCCCACAACTCCTCCAACCCCCAGAGAAACACAACCCATATACAAGTGGAATTTTCCTACTAGAAAAACATCAGAGTCCTGATCACAGAACTCTGAAAGAAAATTTACATCAAACTACAACCTAGCTTAAGATCCGAGAGGATGATTCTAACAGCAACCTGAGAGATGAGGAAATGCAAGTTGTAAGGAAGTTCTGAGCAACATCCATTCCTGTCAACAAGTTGAACAAATAGAAAGTGAACCAAAGGCACAGGATGGAAATTTCAAGAATAATGATAGAACACAGATAGATATTTTAGGATTCATAAATATATTCTTTAATTTTCAGTGAAGCTATTGTAACTTGAGGAAAATTACAGAAATATACATTTCATTGTGCTGCAAACATGCTTCATCTAATTCTGTCTGCTCTCTTTTAACATAATTTTCAACAGGTAAGAATATAAATAGCCTTCTTACCATGTGGTTTTTCTGCTTATATTCAGCTAAAAACGGGCATGTGGACTTAATTGATATAAAACCTCTCAAAGTGTGATACTTATGACATCTGTGTGGTCATATCTGAGTAAGCCAGCTATTGTAAATAGTGTTTTGCTGACTAGGTTACATTCTTTTTCAACAGAATTGTCATAGCAAGGCTCTTGGACAAAGCACCTGAGCAAGATCACTTATCTCATCCTCACTTTTCCTTGTTTCAGATTTATAAGGATCCCAATGCTGTCTGAAAGCAAACCAGTCATTTTCAATGCCACACCTTATCTGAAATACAATTTCTATTAGTTTCTACCTGCTGAGAATAATGTTTTCTCTTATCATTGGTTGCAATAATTTAAAGTTTCTTTCCATTTACTTATTTTAAGTTTTTTAATACATTGAATATTAATGAAACACATTAAATGAAAGTAATGAAACTGATTTTAAATAATTTGTGAAAAGGAATTCAAAAGCAATTCCAAAAATATAAACAACAAATTATGTAGTGCTAACTCATCAAAAGGGAAAAAAGGGATAAAGTCCAAATATGACTACTTTAAATATCAACATTATTTTGGAAACATAAATTTTCTTATGTTAGTTAAAATTTTGCATGACTTTAAAAACAGTATCTCATTTTTATTTATAATGTAAATGTTTTATTGAAATATAACAAAGGCATATATGTAAGAATATGGTTAAGTTAGTTTTTAAAAATTAACCTGTGTAACCAACACCCAAATCCAGAAGCAGAACATTACCAATATCCCAAAATTGCTCCTGTACTTCATTGCAATTATCACACCCCAATCCTGAACTCAAAACACTTTAGATCAATTCTGCCTTTATTTTATCCTAATGTAAACGTAAATGTAGTATATGTACTCTCCAGTCTGGCTTACATTGCTAGAAATTATTTCTTAAAGATTCCTCCATGTTGATTTATAGAGTTTTTATTCATTTATTCCAAATGCTTGATATTCTAGTATTATTATGCATTGTACCAATTCACAATATATAAGCATTTTGTGTGGTTTTGACTTTTTTTAATATTGTGAATAGAGTTATTTTGAACATTTTGTACACATCTTTTGTTGAATATGCGCTAGATCTATACTAAGAATTTCTGGAATTTCTGGACCAAACTGAATGTGCATGTTCAACTTCATAAGATGCTGCCAAATCATTTTTACTACAGAAGTTGTGCTAGTTTATACCGGTTGCTTCACAAGCTTAATAGTGCTTGCTATTTTCTTACTTTCTCTTTATATTCATTATGGTGAGAGAGTAATGGTACCATGTTGAGGGTTTTATATATGCATTTTCCCTGAAGAAAGAAATTGAAAGATTTCCACGTTTATTGACCATTTTGAAACCGTTTTATAAGGTTCCTGCTCAACGTTTTCAGCTATTTTACAATTAGTTTATGTGCTTCTTTCTAATAGATGATTTTCCTAAATGTCAGTGTTCCAGTGAAACTCCATGCTGTTTTTCCTTTTGTTTTCAACATCTATCAAAGCTATTTTCAAATACACATCAGTTAATTCCCAAAGTGGATCATTGTTTATTTGAGTTAAGTGAGTTTTTCTCCTCAGTTTGACTATATAGTTTGGGTGTGCTTAGTGATTTGCTTTAATGGTAGACACTGTCTTGTTAGAAGACTCCACACAAAGTTATCTTCTTTGAAAGATGTTGTGACTTTGCTCTGTGAAGAGTGAACACTGATTGCTTTAACCCAAGAAGGGGCAGTGTTCAGTCCACATGGATTGAAGACCTAGGAAAGTTGTCCAGGTAGGATTTTCACTTGTTCACACAGGTATTTTAAACCTTGAGCATAGTGTCTAGGCGGGGCATGTCCTTTAACTGGCCCCTAATTCTAAAATAGTGACCAGATTGAGAGAATTCTGCTAGAGTTTAGATTTCTGCCCCATTAAACCTAAGATTGACACATGTCCTGAATACTGGAGAGAAAGTTCCCATCAAAACACTCTCTCCTTGTTGTTCCGCGCTGAACAACAAAGGTTGAGTGCCCACCCTTGGACCAGCCAGAGGGGGCACGGGGGTCAAACAGGATGGTAAGTGTCGACGGCTGAAAAACGCACACCAGCCAGGAGTCTGTTAAGCAGGATCTCAGTTTAATGGAGGAGTGAAACAGGTATATGAAAAGGGAGCGAGGGGAGGAGATACAGGCGGGGGCCAATCATCTTAAAGGTCAACAGCACATGCAGTATACAGCAAGGCCTGCAGGGCAGAGGTCTGCTAAGATGTAAAGCTGCTCAGGTTCATGGAAGTTGAATGAGCCAATCCTGGGCCGCCACCTTGGTGGTACCACGAGTGGGGGAGGCTTTTACCCTGAGGGTGTTGTTAATGTGGTCGCCATCTTAAGGTGTGTCCCTACATCTCCTCATCTCCACTAGCTTTCAGCACAAAGGCTTAGGTCTCAAACTCCTATTCATGCTCAGTATTAGCGAAGTTCTCCAGAATAAAAGTGAATGTATCCTGGCACAGTAGTGCACACCTGTAATGCCAGCAGCTCAGGAGGCTGACAGGATTGCAAGTTCAAAGCCAGTCTCAGCAACTTCACAAGGCTGTATGCAACCTAGTGAGACCCTATCTCAAAATAAAAAGAAAAAGGAAAAAAAAAAAAAAAAAAGGAGCTGGGGGATGTTGCTCAGTGGTTAAGGGACAGATACCAGACATGAACTTATTTTTATTTCTGAAGTTTCAGATCCTACAGCTGTCATTGCCGTTACTGGTCTCTTATTTCTTCAAAGAGATGATATTTCTATTTCATCTGTTTTTTTTCCAATTTTCTTTGTTTAGAACGCTGACTTAATACCAACTACTCCTTCCCATTGAGAAGAGAAGCAGAAACTCTTAATAGTGTATGAAGAAACTAGTTAGACAGGCGTGGTGACTCATGCCTATGGTCCCAGCAGCTCAGGAGGCTGAGGCAGGAGGACTGTAAGTTCAAAGCCAACCTCAGCAACTTAGCAAGACCCTATCTAACAAAAAAAAAAACAAATAAAAAGAGCTGGGGATATGACTCAGTGTTTAAGCGTGCCTGGGTTTAATCTCTGGTACAAAACAAAAAGGAACTAGTGTTATTTATATCTCTATCCATCTATCTATTGCATTGATAATGCATGTATTTATACATGTGTACCAATAAATATGGATTACAATATCTTGAGCTAATTAAAATTTCACTTAAATCTAACATTTGATTTTTACAAAATTAACTGTAAGAAAATAAATGTACACATGTCAAATGCAGAGGCTCTATTTAAAGTTCTTCCATGTGCAAGTCTGCAGTAGCCTATAATCTGCATTTAATGAATTATATAATGTGGCACACTGTCACATATTCTACTTGGCTTCTGCAAAAGAAAAATAGATATTCTGCCCTATTCTACTCTTCCATGATGTTGTCAGGCAACTGCTATTTCTTGGAAGAAATCTAAAATTGGCAGGGGGCAGGAGGAAGAAAATTAGTTGGTTTATCCCACCTAAGGGAGGAAAAGGAAAAGAATGAAACAGAATCAAAGTTTAAATCCTACAGACTCACTGAAATAGGATATTTATGTATGTTTGGAAAAAGGAGAGAGGGAGAGAAAAGCAAATAAGTCTATGGGATTAGAAAAGAGATTTAGCTAAACATAAAAAGGAAAGAGAAAAAAATGAGCCATATTCAATTAATTAGTCAATTAATTATTCTGTGCTGTAAAACAAGATCCATGAAATTATAAGAATTGCTTTTCATGTTGAACACGAACAAATACTATAATCTTTTTTCACTTTAGCTTTTTAAGTTGAAGTTTAATTCATACTGGCTCATATATTGTGCATCTTTTAGTTTTCATCATATTTCTTTGGCTTTCCTAGTTTTTCTCTTAAGAATAATAATGTTCTCAGGTTTCATGTACTACTTATCTCTTATGTCTGATCATTAGTAAAGATATCATGGAACACTGTCTCAAATCATTTTGTACTTCAGGGCAAGTTAAGAAAGTATGTGCTACTTTATCTTATAAATTGCAATCTATACCTTCTCACCATGACTTCCCACAACATTCACATTAAATTTTGTTAGTTTCCCTAAATGAGCACTGCCTGCATATTTATGCTTAAGGGTGTAAAAGTTTGGGAGAAAATGTCTTGTTCTCCCTAATCAAATGCTCATAGGTAAACGTTAAAGCATACTGCACTTGCTTTACAATCTGTCAATTGTTTCTCTCTTATTTAAACATAAAAGAGTAAACTTAACCTGAAGTCATGCATGTGGAAAAGGTCTACTCAGCATTTTATGTTTCAATTCACATAATTAACCTATGTACTAAAATTCTTAATGAGTATCTGCACAAATTTAATGTACTTAAATTGAAATTAGAACATAATGTTATATTCTGAAGTTACATGTTAGAAACATAACCACTGTAAATATGCCTGATTATAGTACTCTTCTTTTTATTTAACCTAAACCTTCTTAATGTTAATTATTTACTATTGTTATCATTATTATATAATATTTGGTGTTGATAGTAACAGAAATAAGCCTTTATTTTTTCAGACTGCTGTAACAAAACATTTCAGACTAGGTAATCACAAAGAACAGAAATATTTTGCTCCATTGTGGATGCTAGAATTCCAAGATCAAGGTGTCAGTAGCTCTACTGTCTGATGGTGATTCATCCTCTCCTTCAACCAGTGCCTTCTTGTGCATTCTTACATGGCAAAGCCAACAAACAAGCTCACTCAGGTTTCTTTGCAAGGGCACTATTCCTACTCTCTCTAGATGTCCCACCTCCCAAGAGCACTGCACCAAGGAATAAGTTTCAACCAATGAGTTTTGGGAAACAGACATTCAGATCATCAAATAACATGTAACAGATAATCACATTATATTTTACAGTCAAAGCACCCATATTTGTACATAAGAAAGTAACCACTGAATTGTATTAAACTTTTCATGATAATATAAATTATAAAAAAGTATGTCACCTTTCAGCACTGATGTCATCATTTTTGGTTTCCAAACCAAAAAAAAATAATTTACAGGTACAAGTAGTCCAAATGTGAGTGATGTCAGCAAAAAGTGGTATAGGAAAATCTGAATCCTCTTTCTCAACAAATATATTGACTCAAAAACAATTATAGCAAAATTCCTTTGTGAGAAATCTTAATACCTGTTTAAAGGCTCTTGCACTCCAGTTAAATGTGAGACCAGGCTCACTGAAGGTGGTAGGGAGATTTGGGACACCCTTTCAATGGATGACTTCCCCAGCATAGCACCACATAATCAGAAAAACAGCCCTCAAATCCCAGGTTCTCCCAGGGGAGAAAAAGAGTTGGTCCACACATGCAGTGCCATAATTTTTCTGGATAATATTTTAGTACCTAGAGGACTGGTTTTTGTTTCATAAATTATGAAACACAGATGGGACTGACATAATCAAGCCACCAGGGAACACAGACCATGGTTTGAATTTGTAATCACCAGTTCTCCTCCAAAAAATTCAGCATAGTGTAAGTGGAGGAAAAATTTGAGCTCTCAGTTTTTCCCAGGAGAGGAAGAGTTGGTCCATGGGGCCTGTGCCCCAATTTTTGCAGAGCTACCTAAAGAATTGCCTTCTTTCATGCTTATCCAAAGTACTGATAAGTCTAACACTAAATAGAAGCCTGGGGGCGGGGAACACAGAAGGGATTGGACCATCATTCACCATAGGCTCTCCCTGAAGGCTCAGACAGAAAGAATATGTGAACAACCCCTCCCTACTCCTACCTTCTTCCTGGATGGTGAATTCAATGATCTGACATTATGGAGTGGTTTTCAAGGAACTTTCTTCTATCTCAACATCCCAACGTACTAATGTAACAGAGCTTAACCTAGACACCCTAGTCCTTCAAAGAATTAAAAAAAGGTTGGATTAGTCCAGGGTTTGAGAAGTACCCAGAATCTCTCACTGGGTTGATGGGCAGGGATCTTCTATATAAGGGCAGTCTATGAAGACTGGAGCAGGTGGCTGCTTTGTTTAACGCATACACACCAATGGGGAAAACCAATGGAAATGAAAAAAGAAAACAAGCAAATTGGTTCCAATGAAAAGAACTAGGTAAATTTCCAGAACCTGACCTTAATGAGTACACAATTATAATAAATATATGATTTACCTAGTGGAGAATTTAAAATAACAGTCCTAAAGATACTCACTGAAGTTAGAGAAACGATGCATGAACAAAGAAACGAAAGAGTAAACCAAGTCAAATCAGCTCAAAAACAGGCCATTCAAATTTATTTGTTCAGAAAGTCAAAAATCAAAAATAACCCAAAAAACTTCAGTGATTTTTGGGGCATGATCAAGTTGGTCAATATATGAGCAACTACAGTCCAAAAAATGGAATATCAAAAGAATGGACAGTTTCTGAGAAACATAAAGTTTATTTAGTGCAACTAAGAAAGAATCAGCAAAACTATAACCTGTATAGATATAGAATCAGCAATCAAAAATCTCCCAAGGGAAAGTCTGGAATCAAAAGCTTTCACTGGTGAATTTAATTAAGCATTTTAAGAAAAATTTACTTGATTCTTCTCAAATTCTTCCAATATATGGAAGAGAAACATTTTGTGAAACCACTTATTCTATGAGGTCAGCACTACCCTGACACCAAAGTTAGATAAAGACACCAAAAGAAAAGTAGAGAAAAATATACTTAATAAATACAGATGCAAAAATCCTCAAAAAAAAAAAAAACAAGAAAACAAAACAAACAAACAAAAAAAACAAATTGAACTGGTTGTGGTGGCACATGCCTGTAATCCCAGTGGTTTTGGAGACTAAGGCAAGAGGATCGCAGGTTCAAAGCCGGTCTCAGCAAAAGTGAGGTATTGAGCAACTCAGTGAGACCTGTTGCTAAATAAAATACAAAATAGGACTGGGGATGTGACTCAGTGGTTGAGTGCCCCTGAGTTCAATCTCTAGTACCCACCAAAAGAAACAATTGAATACAAAATCACATTAAAAAGATGATACATCATGATCAAGTGGATTTATTCTTTGGACACAAGGATGGTTCAGATTAAAAAATATCAGTTAATATAATAACCACATTAACAATAGGAATAAAAATCACACAATAATTTCAACAGATTGCAGAAATGTAATGACTTAATTTAGTATACTTTCATGATAAAAATCAACAAACTAAATTAGAAGTTAAGAACTTTCATTTACAGTTCACATATAAAATGTCCATATATCATGTTCAATAGCAAAAGTCTGAGATTTTTTCTTCTAAGGTTAGAAAAAGGCAAAGACATAAACTATGGATACTTTTATTCACTGTAGTACTAAGTCCTACCTGAAGAAATTAGATAAAAGTATGAGCATCCAGTTTGGAAGAGAAGAATCTAAAATGTCTCTCTTTGCAGACAAGATAATCATACATATAGAAAACTCTGAAAAATCATAAAATGCTATAATTAGTAATAAACAATTTACTAAAATTGCAGTATACAAATCAACAAAAAATACTTTGTGATTCTAACACCAACAGTGTAAACTCTGAAAAGGAAATTAGAAAAAAAATGCCATTTGTTGTATCATTAAAAAGAACCAAACACTTTATTTTTTCAGTACAGGGGATTGAAGTCAGGACACTTAACCACTGAGCCACATCCCCAACCCTCTGTATTTTACTCAAAGTTCTCACTGAGTTGCTTAGTGCCTTATTTTTGCCGAGGCTGGCTTTGAACTGGTGAACCTGCCTCAGCCTCCTTAGCAGCTGAAATTATAGGAGTGCACCACTATGTCTGTCAAATACTTTGGAATAAATTTAACTAAGAGTTGGGAAACTTGTGCACTAAAACTAAAAACATTGATGGAAGGAATTAAAGAAGAGTTAAACAGATGTGAAGATATTGGGTGTTCAGAGATTGTAAGAATGAATATTGTTAAATGTCTATAACATTCAAACTTATATAAAAACTCAAAGGAATTTCTATCAAAATCCAAGGCATTATTTCAAAGAAATAGCAAAAATAATACTAAAATATATGTAGAAACACAAAGACCCCCAAACAACCAAGGCAGTATTGAGAAAGAAGACCAGGATAGCAGCTTCACACCTTGTGATTTCAAATACATGACAAAGCTAGAGCACTAATTGCATCAAACCAAAAGGTTCTACACGTCAAAGAAAAGAATCAAGGATGAAAAGTCAACCCCCAAAATGGGGAAAAACATTTGAAAGAATCAGCAAATGTGTTAATCTCAAAAAAGTATCAGAGATTTCTTCCTACAACTCATTGGCAAAAAAGACAAAAAATACTAATATTCAAAACATGGGCTAATGTCTTGAGTAAACATTGATCCCAAGATGGCATACAAATGACAACAAGGTATGATACTTGATCATACCATGATCAATGTCACTCATCAGCAAAATACAAGTCAAATTCACACTGAAATAACATCTACCATTTGTCAGCTGGCTATTATGGAAAACAAAAAACAAGTACTGTTGCAGATGTGGAGAAATGGTCTCCCTTGTGCACCATTGGTAGGAATGAAAAAATGTTGCAGCTTCTGTGGCAAAAAATAGAAAACTTTCTCAAAAAATTAGACCGTGCAAATGATCCAGCAAATCTACTTCTGAATGCTTATCCAGAAGAACTGATACCAAAATAATGAAGAAATACTAGCAATCCCATGTTTGTAGCAGAACTATTCAATATAGTCAAGATATGCAAACAATTTAAACAATAATAAAGGGACCAATGGATAAGGAAAATGTGGAAAATAAATACCATGAAATACTATTTAGCAATATGACAACATCAATGTCATTTCTTAAAATAATATATATCTTCCTTTGTGTCATTTCCTTTTTGGTAAGAGGAGAATTAGGCAATATATGAGAACATAGATGAATCTGGAGAACATCATGCAATCTAAAGCAAGCCAGTGAGAAATAGACAAATACTGCATGATTTCACTATGCAAGAGATAAAAAATCAGAGGCAAGTAATGGTTTCCAGGACCTGGGGGATGGGAAAATAGGATATTGCTACACAATTGGCATTAAGTTTAAATTAAGCCAGATAAATAATTCTAATGATATTCTGGACAATATCATATATTTAGTGAATAATACTGCATTTTTACTAAAATTTTCTTAGGAGAGTAGACTGCATGTTAGTGGTTATAACTATAATCAAATAATTTTGAAAAAGAATTCACAAAGTCTGTATTCACACACACACACAGAGAGTAATGTATGATCAATTACAGAGCACATATTTTTTTCATTTTCATTATTTCTAATTCAATAATTTATATTACAAGATCAGAGAATGAATCCTTGTATATTAGTATGTATAATTTAATTTTCTACTTCTATCACATATACTATGTTGTAGAATTCTTAATGTTTAAGTGTACAATGTTCACCAATGTAAGTAACATAATCTACAAAATTAAAAAATCCTGAAATTTTGGGTTCAGAATCTGTCTTAAAAACCATTCGTACAGGAATATATTTTTTTCTCCTCACAGTAAAAATGACTTACTGACTTTTATAATTAAAGTTGTAATTATGAGTCTTTAGCATAAATGTAGAATTTGCTTAATGAAGTTCTCATATACAGAAATAAAATTTACATCTGCACATGTAATTTCAACAAATTATTCTAATTTCTCCCTGAAACAAATTTTAGAAATATTGATGCAAATTAATTGCATGATTTCCCATTTTTATTAACTGTTGAAATATAATATATTTAATTTATAACTTAAAGTAGAAACTCTGTTTGCTCTGCAAAGCTGACACATTGGGTAATTGCTATGGGAGTAAATAAACCAACCACGATCCTTTGATAGAGTTAATTTCTTTATTTGTTCTTTGGTGTAGTAAGCTGAAGAGTAAACTCTCAAAATTCATGTCCACATAAAACCTTGGAAAATGACTGTATTTGAAATATGGATCTTACATAAATTAATTAAAAATCTCAAAATAAATCATCTTGAAATTGAAGTGAACCTTAGAGCCAATAACAGATGCAGAGATACCAGAATGAAGAAGGCCATGAGAGGTGGAGCTGAGAGTGAACTTGCCTTAGACCAAATAATGCAGAGAGACGGTGGAGGCTGGAAGAGACAAGAATTCTTCTCTAGAGCCTGCAGAGGAACATGGCCTTACTGCCACCTTGATCTCACACTCCTAGCCTTCTATACGGTGAGACAATGAATTTCTGTCCTGTTAAAGCACATTGTTTGCAGTACTTTGTTGTAGTTATTATAAAAACATGCCCACCTGTTATATAATAGAAAGATGGACCTGTCATAAAACTAAACTATACTGAAAGAGAAAGCAAACATCTTACCAATAGATGTCAGCACTACTCTGCTCTATTTAGTAATATCCAAACTGAATAGCAATTGAAATCCAAATGTTTTAGTAGACATGTGTTTGTGTCTCATCATTTCTTTAAGAACCAGAAGTTCTGTAGGCATCAGCTCTCCTCTGAATTGCTCTGTATCTTCCTAACTGATCTCCCTGCTTTCCTGCCCATCTGCAATTTATTCTCAACAGAGTTGTCAAAGTGGTCCTTTGAAAATACAAATGAGATTACATCATACCTCTGCATAAAACTTTCTATACTCTATATTTACTCAGAAATCAGAATCAAAAGAAATTCACACTCTCTCACCTCATCTCCCTACTCTCCAATTATAACTGTGCTAGACTTCATGACAGCTCTCCAACCCTTCAGTGAGTTCCTGTCTTAGCCCTGGAAGGAACGCTGCTCTTCCAGATATCTGCATGACTGACTAATTCCATGCTCTACGCAGGGTTTGCTTCAGCATCTGCTTCTCTGTAAAGTGGTAACCCCCTATGTCCCAAATCCTATCCTCACAAGCTCTCCTATTCCTCTCTACTCCTTATCATATTTTACAAAGTACATATCCCCTTCTAAAAGGTTACGTGGTGGATTTTTCGTTTATTATTTGTATTTTTGATCTCCTAACTGGAATATGAGCTTAACAGAAGAGAATTCTCTTTCCTTTCTGCTGATGTGCCTGTAGCAGAGCATCTGGCTCACTGCTGATGTCCATTAAATGTCACTTGCATGTTTTCTTGGAAGTGTCAGTGGATATATTTTGCACCTACTGTTTCTACCACTCTCCAGTGATAAAGTAAGAGAGAACTGGGTTATCTAAAGAAAACAGCCCAGGCAGTTATTTTTCCTTAATTAATAATTCATGTGATAGTACTTGGCACTTTTGTTGTTTTCAATTTTAGCCTTCAGTTGTTCTGAATCATAAAGACAGGACTTGATTCTGAAAGAAGATACACATTCCCACTGTGTGGAGAGAGCGTCCTAGAAAACGAAGGTGGAACAAAGGCAGGAGCTAGCTGAGGACCTGAGTCAAGAAAGGGGCCTACAGGTCCTTAGTAACATCTTTCTAATGTCTAGATAGAACTGGACCAGTTCAGCCCCTTTCAAACTGCTTATATGGACCAATTTTTATTCACAGCAACTTAATTCAGGTTTATGGCAATTATAGTCCAAAATTTCTGAGTCACACTAGAGAATATAAAAATTTTACTGCTTGGTTGCTTCCATTTTATCACAGTAGTTCTGACCATTAGTTTTAATTTGTCTAACAAATTTATTTTTTGCTGAATTACCTATATTAATTATAACAAATCATATTTAATAGATTCTGCATTATGAATAATTTTTGTAGGAAAGCCCAAATGGCTTATTAAAATAATTTTATATTTAGATATTTCAAAATCAGAATTTCTTCTTGACCTGGGACATTTGCAAACTTGGGTTTCTAACCTCATTTATTTCTCTTTGATAATCCATCAACTGTTCTTGATCATTTTTCTCTTAGAAATGCTCATCTCCACTCATTTTATATCCATAAACATGCCCAGTCACTTTTTTCCAGTACTATAAAATATATGTCTTTTTTCTCTATTGGGTCTCCCTTTAAATTCACATTTCTGCTTGCTCTGAAGTAACATGAACAGGCCTGAACTTTCTGTTTTCTAAATTGTGCAGGTGCTTTTTGTAGGATGTCATGCTACCTTAAATCTCATGCTTGCCTTCTTATCTATCTCAGATTTCCTTTTATCTTTGAATCCATTTCATGATCCAGTTTAAAATGCCTATTTCTCTGAAATGTATATTAGATACGCGATACTCTTTAATTCCACAAATCATTCATCTGCACTTTTGCAGAATGTTACAACTATCTGTCTTACACAATACCATTTTCTGCCACTTCTTATGATTATTTTGGCTTCTTGTGTTTAATCAGCATTGTGTGTCTCTTAAAACTCAGTGTAAAACAGTTTTTAATGTATCTCAGTCTATATAATGCCTCTACACAATAGTTTTACAGTTTGCTTTATAAATTTAAAACTCTACAGAATTTAAATGGCCTACAATTTAACGCAAATTTTGAAATTTTGTCTATTTGATAGTATACTTTAAATGAAAATTTCCACAATTCACTGTCACTGCTCTCCAAATTAAGGAAAGAGAAGACATTACAATTAAGAGAAGTAATTTTTTTCAGTTTAGTTACAATTATTTTTGTTCTTTTTGTCTTAGAGTCCTTGGTAGTTCTAATTGCAACAAGTCAAAAGGGAATCATCATATCTCAACATTGCTACAACATTATTTATTGCTACAACATAAAAATGCACTTTATATATTCATTTTTAATGAAATGTGTTCAGATTTAACAGTGCTCTAAAGCTGAAAGAGATAAAATTAAGCAGAATACTTGTGGAAATATCACAAACCTAAATATATATGCCTATTTATAAGTTTATTTCAACTAACCAATTATATATTTTCTATCAAATATATACTCTAAAAGGACCTGTTATTTATTACTATTAATAGTAACAAATTTGATAATATGACACGTAATTTCAATAAGGGATACAACAAAATCTAGCTTTACCTCATGGTGAAGGAATATCACTAAAATAAGAAGCAATGGATAAGAAAGAGTATGGTAAGCATTTATATACCTGCTCCTATCAGTCTACTTCAGTGCTACTGGGAAGGATGAATGAAATTGTTTTGAGTCAGAAAGATTCCTGGAATAACTAAAGATGCAAGAATGATTAAAATGGGGAAAAATAAGTGTTGAATATTGAAACCTCACACTGCTTCTATTTTTCTGTTCTTTGAAAATGCTGGAAGATTAGACTCAACTCTGGAAACTACACTTGACTCTAAACAAAAGTTTGAAGCACTCTTCTATGCAATGGTTAAATTGTCAGGAAGAAAATCCAAGCATGCTGGAATGAGAAATTACCAACTTAACATCACACTCAGCTCAGACTAATTGAATCCCAAGGTCATCATGTTCAATCTTATGTTCAAAATTTGATATCAAGATATATATTTACATACAAGTAGACAGTAAATAATTATAATCATCAGATAGCCAGGTGTGGTGGTGCATGCCTATAAACCCAGTGACTCAGGAGGCTGAGGCAGGAGGATCACAAATTCGAGTCAAACTTGGCAACTTAGGGGGACTTGTCTCAAAAAAAATTGCAAAGGCAGGGCATGTAGCTCAGTGGTAAAGCACACCTAAGTTAAATTGCTGGTACCACCAAAAAAACAAATACTTATGATGAAATATCTGAAAAACGTCTAGCCTGAAAACGAATAAAGCAAAAACAAAGAAGCTACTTGATGGAAACAGAAATTATGGAGAAAAATTATAACCTATTGCTAATATCCTCAAAAATATAAGAAAAATATTGCTGAACAGATGTCATAATAATAAGAACTTTACAAAAATTAGAAAGAACTCTTAGAATTTAAACACGACAGTAAAAAGTTCAATAAATAGTAGTGGTAGAGTGCTTGCCTAGCCTGTACAAGACCCTGGGTTGTATTCCCAACAACACATACACAAACACACACCAAAAATAAAAAAAATAAAAAAGAGGGAGAAGAAGAAGGAAAAGAAAAGAAGAGGAAAGAAATTTTTAAAAAAGAATTAAATACAAAGATTAATGAAGTCAAAATTCAAGAAAATTGAGTAAAACAATAAAATAATATGGGCTGAGTATTCATGAAATTATGAATTATGGGATCAGATTAGAAAATCATGCATAAATAGGATTGAGCACTTTAAAAAGGATATTACAGAAAAAGGAGATTACAAAGGAAATAAATAAAACAGAGAAAATTATCAGCCAATTTTCCAGAATCCTAGAACTGCTAGTATCAGGTGAAAATGTACCACCAAAGTGATTATATGAATTGATATAAATAAACCCCTACCAAGTTACATTCCAAAAGGCATACGTAAGTGGAATATCAGAACACTATGCATAATGAGAAGACTCAAGAAGCTTCTAGAGAAAAATTTAAGCCACATCAGATATCCAAGTATCCTGAGATTTCTCAATAGTGTCAGTGGAAGAAAAAAGACAATGGAACAAAACCTAAAATACTCTAACAGAAAATTATTTCCTATCAAAGCATTTTACACTTAGGAAATTAGGCATAAAGGTAGAATAAGAATATCCTCAGATATTGAATATCATTCATACATTTTTCTCCAAAAATAATTTGAAATCAGTTATCAGAATTTATATTCTTTAAGTAAGAGAACATGTCAAGAAAAAGAAAGCAACAGCATAAAAGAAAACAAGAACAATAGCCACAACAAAAAAAGTAAAATTCCCAGTGCACTGAAAAATAGACTTAGACCTCTGCACCAGATACGGTGGACAATAGGCCATACTTGGACTCACTCAAGAGATAAGTAATTTGAAGACTAAGAACTGCATATATCCAGTATTAGAAACTAAGAAACACATGTCATATGTTTCTTCTAAGGAGCAAATAGCCAGGTGGACCAGGCCAAGATTCTTTTCTTCACCTTGTGGTGACCATGACTTAATAAAATCCTCATTGCTCCCTTTATGCTCCTCCCTAGATCACTAGAGGTCATCTGTTTTTTTACACAGGAGTGTATGGTTTTTTCCTTCCCAGACAGTTGAAGTTAGAAGGCAAAGATACAAAGGAACTCATTTCCATTGTCAATTTCCCTTCACTCATGAAAGCCATTAGAAATAGCCACTGCCCAGTGCTCTGGTCATAATAAGTCTTGTTATTTTGTTGTGTTGTTTGTTTGCTTTTGAGGTCATCAACAACAACATCAACAACAACAACAAGTTTTTGTACCTTCTGTGTGCGACCCTTTCATGGGCTGTGCAGAAGTGAAGAATGATACAGTGCTTGGTGCTAGAAGGTGAATACATCCATTACCACAGGTCTAGGAGCCACATTTGAACGACCTCTATTTGGGTGGCAAATAGAGGCAGAGGACTTTGACAATTTCTATATTTTTAAAAGTGTTTACAATACCTGGAAGAGAATCTGAAAACTAGGTACATCAAATAAATACATGTGGAAGTCAGTTGAAAAGTGAAAATAAAGAGAAAAATGCAAAGAACAAGATAATATCCAGACTTTAGGAAATTCTTTTGTAGTGGCAAAACACCACAAGAGAACACATAAGTCCCAGAATATATCAAGTGCATGTAAGAACCCTATGGATACCTCTTCAAATTATGTGAGAGGGGAATTTGTAAATGATGGAATTTCACCCAGGTTCAAAAGGCTCAAGTGTTGGTATGGGGATTGAAGGGATAATAGTAACTTTTTAAGGAAATTGATGTAAACTTTCCTGAGTTATGTATAATCAGGGAATAGCAAATTTCTTTGGGAAATATCAAAATTCACAGTATGTAGTTTCTTCCATGCTAGCCTTCCATGCTACACCTTAATGGTGTAGGAGTGGAGGAAGTTGTAGAGAATTTGAATTTTTTTCAATCACAAACTGCTACATTAGGTTTTTGTTTTATATAAAAATGTTAATAATAATATATCATGGTGTCATGTGCTAAGAAAAGACCTATAAATATATGTAAATATATATATGTATACTACATAAGCATGTGTGTATAGTCTCATCTAATATTAATAAAGCAACAACCTATGCATTAAAGACACCGATTATTCTCATTTCAGAGACAGAATGCATAAGCTTATAAAACCTTGTTTTCCTCATATTAAGCATAAAGGAGACTTATACATGGTAAGTACAAGATTTTGCTTGTAAAAGATTTTGCTTTCACATGAAAGGATATGATCAGTGGAAATGAGTTCCTTTGTATCTTTTGCCTCCAACTTCAGGATGGCCTGACTTCAGCTTTCAGGAGAAGGAAAAAACAGATACTTCTGTGTGATAAAATAAATGAGCTCGGGTGATGTAAGGAACAGAATAAAGGAAAAGATCAGGAGTTTATTAAGGTACGGTCACCACAAGGTGCAGAAAAGAATCTTGGCCTGGCCCACCTGGCTATTTGATACTCCCAAGAAACAGATGGTATAATAGCACTGAGACTTGCAGTTCTAGTCTTGAAAATAACTTTCTTCTGAGTCACACTTGTCCAAGATGAACTGATTGTCCTCTATACCAGGTGCAAAGGCCTCAGTCTGGTATCTCAATTCACTGCACTCAAAATTTTGCTCTTCTTTTTGTTAATGTCTGAATGTACCTCTTGTATTTGACTCCACATGTGCATGTCTGGATTTGCTAGTGGACTCAATTTTCAGGGTGTAAAGTACTATTTAGACTCTCAGAACTACTATTTTAACATATTTTTTGCTGAGTATAGTGGTTTTGAAGTAAGTGTAAAGCAGAATCTCATAGATAAGTATAAACATATGAATAAACTTGTGTCTTACTGAAATGCAAGTACTTAATTAGCAGAGCCAGGATGGGTCCTGAGTTTCTCAATTTTGAACTTGCTGCAAGCAATACTCATGCTGATTATCTGCAGAAACTAGCTGAAGTAGCAAAGGTTGACGGGAGAGCCTGGGGATTGAAGCAAAAAAGAAGTGATGGTGAAGAGAGTGGCGATGGTGCTCCAGATGCTTCCAAAATAAAGTCCTGTCATTGGAGAAAGAGTGCTGTAATATTCTGGGGCTGAAAACATGCATTACTAAGCCAATAAGAAAGCCCATGAAGGTGGTATTACATATTTCTTAATATCTTTAAGCAAGCATAAATATCCTATTCCATAAAAATAATCTAAATAGCCCACTTTTATTGAGCATTTGTTTTATACTTAGAGTCTTATGCACAATATTTTACACATTCATCTGCATTTGTGATTTGATTCTACTATCTAACAGAAAAGGAAACTGAGGCATTAAAATGTCAATTAACTTGCCCCAGTACCAATAAAATAATAAGAAATGAATCTGTTATTTGTACCTAGAAATTTGTCTACTATGCTGATATTCTTGGTAAAGTTCCAGAAATTAGGGGACTGGAATTCTAAAATGTGTATAGGACATATGAGAAAAAGAGTCATACCTTTCCCTGAAAAGAAATATAATGGTTGAATATTTAACTGAATCCATCCACAGTTGTTAATCAATTTTAGTTTGTATTGCTTTCAACCCTTTTTCTGATGGTCTTAACAATTTTTAAATAGGAAGTTCAAGCTGGCTATTGCAAAGACGCCAGGCATATGGCATTAAATCAGAAGTCTTATGAATTATTTGGAAGCTTCTTTTGATCTCAGATGTGAAAACAGCATGATCTCATTTTGTGTCAATCTTCTGGATTTATTTTGGAATCTTAACCCACTTAGAATACATTTTGTCTCCTTGGTTTCTAAAGTCAGCTTTAAAAGGCTCTAAAACTCTTGATCCTTGACACGTGGTAAAATTCTGGCCTTTGATTTTAGCTTTGGCAACAACCACACAATTAAAAATGGAAATATACATTTGATTGTTTGCACATTGTGATTCCTCAGGGAAGGCAACATGTTCTATTCTGCATCAATGAAAATACAGAGCTCCTAACACGGAGAGTGATACCCTATTTTATCCTCAGCTGGTGAAACTTTACCTAGAGTACTATGTTCTACTGGGAAGACACACTTTCAAAGTGTCATTTGAAAACTGAAAACTTCAAGGGGAAAGTGTCAATGATGACAAAAGGATTAAAAATCTGTCATATTATGTGTTTGAAAGCACACACAATGTTTAAAATGAAAATATAAATGAAACAGGATAACTGTGTTCAAATATTTGAAGTACAGTCTATGTGTTGTGGATTAACTAGTTGTCTCTGTGTCTGAAAGTAACAGAATAGGGACAAATGCATGAAAGTGGCAGTGGTCTCATTATTGACCATTTAAGGACACTGACTCTTACTAAATGGACAGAAAATGAATCTATTTAGTCATTAACTGACTCATTCACTTATGCATGAGTTAGGTAGTACAGACATGAGCAAGGTGGTAGGAAGGGAGAAAGAAATAGGAGCAGACCACGGAAAGGGGTCCCAAGACCCAGGGAAGGAAAAGCTATGCCCAGTTGCAGTTAGAATGAGGGTTCTTTTCTGGAAACAGCCCACTACTCAGATGAGTACCTACCCTGAGCATGCTTACTAAGCTGCAAAACATCCAAAAGCAACCTCTGGCAGATTATCAAGCAGTAGTCATATCATTTGCATTGCAGTTTTGAAACCATACCACCTCTCCCTTACCCCTGTGGCTTTTCCCAAGGAACACTGGGACAGTGTAAGAGCCCTTCCGCTGGTTACTTAACACCTCCTGTCAATCATATTTACCAATCACCTGATATAGGGACAGGGGAGGAATTCAACTCAGACTAGATGGGGTCATAAAAATACACTGAACCAAATCCTGGTACCACCCCCTTTCTTGGGCTAATCCACTCCACGTTCTGTGGTGTGTACTTTCATTTTGTTAAATAATACTGAGTGCTTGTTTACTATCTGCCCTGTGTCTCCTGACTGAAAGCCAGAGTCCTTTCTGCATGGGACTCCACACTCTCATATCTTAGAAGCAGACTTTTGCTTCTTGCTTAGAAAATCTCCTTGCTTATACAACCTACTGTTTCTGTGTCTCCAAAAACCTTACTTTGCAAACATGAGAACCAAGGGAACCTCTACCCTGTATCACATGGACCATTTCCTGAAGGATTCTCTGTGGCAGGCATTGTTCCAAAATGAACACAAAAATCCACCTCATTGATATTTGAATCTAATGTAAAGGTGAGGACTAGTAGCATAGAAGTAATGAGGGAAATAGAATTGTACAATGAAAAGAACCTGTGAGGAAGGCAACTATGATACATAGCATGGCCAGGGAAGTCCTAACATGGGGGCTGAGAGTTCAAAACTCAGGAACTACCTATGTCCTGAACAGAACTGTGTCACCCCACAAAATTAATTAAATGTTTTTGAAGTCATAGCCCCAAAATGTGATGGTATTTGGAGATGGGAACTTTGGATGGTAATTAAGTTTAGATAACATCAAGATGGGGAAGCTCTCGTGATTCCACTGTTGTTCTTTTAAAGGGAGACACCAGAGGGTTTGCCCTTGTGCTTTTTCTATTCTCTAAACACACAATGAGAGCACAGCTGTCAGCACAGCTGGAAGAAAACTCTTCCAGAACCTAGCCTCACTGGCTCTTGCAATTCCACCCTCCAGAACTATGCCAAATGAATTTCTGTTGTTTAAGCCACCAAACCTACGGTGTTTTATTATGGCAACTCAACCTGACGAAGATTCTGAGACAAGTAAGTCACCAGAGGCCTAGAAGTGGTGGCCAGCACAGAAATTCAGAGGAACAAAAATATCAAGTCTGCCTTTGAGTGAGAGAGAGGGTAATGAATGTTGGAATCTGAGACACCAGCAGCTAACTTACTCATACCTTGAAAGCAAGGTGAAGTCTTGGGATAATAACTCCAATTCACATCCAATGGATATTCAAAACTTCAGAGTTCATATTCAATTTCTTAATTGGGATAAATTGTCATACATATATATTATGTGTAATATATATGTGAATTATATAAGCCTACATAAATATTTTATTGTTCACAACAGAGAGAATAGAAGGAGATTTGGAATCCACGTGGCAGATTTTACTTCTAAAATAGCAGCAAAAAAAATCTCCTATGTTCTATGCTGTTAAAATGGGGCATTTGATCCCCAGCCACAGAAATATGAACTTTGTATATCCTCCACTTGAATCTTTGGAATACAATGGGAATGACATTATATGCATTCCTAAGCGAGGTCCTAAACAATGTTCCACCTTCTGCCTGATCTTCTTGGGGTGCTTGTTATTGAAATTAATCCACCCTGGTGTGAAGAAGCCCAAGTCATATGAAGACGTATGGGAGATAAATCCTTTGAAATCACTCCACCCCCTTGAGTGGAGACCACTCATTTGAAACCAACCAGTCCCCAAGAATATGAGGGAACAATGAAACAACTACCATGTGTTATCCACTCATTTTGTGGTGACTTCTTAGTGTGGCCTCAATTAACTGAAAAAGTCACATTAATTCCTTTTAAAATATGTAGTACTTCATAAGCCATCTCTTATTTAACTCTGTGAATATCTTTCAGATTTTTTTATATTTTTTGTTCATTATCTTTTAAACATTATCTTTCATGTTCAGAATTTCCTTTGTGTGAAGCCCATCTGCAGTGGACATTTGTTTAACCTCTTTAGTATCCCCGTGTAACTCAAGTGGATTTTCCTGCAATCATCTGCAATTGTATACTATAATCCGCCTCTATTGATTACTTTATTCAGTTTTATGTACTATACTTTTCTCTTGTATTGATTCTTGCCTTTTTATTGCTAATATGCTTGATGTGATTTAGACTTTTTCATTTCTTTCTTATTCCATGCTCTGAATTGTTACATTACATATGAGCATGCAAGAATTTCAGATCATAAGTATGAAAAAAGTAATAATATCAATGGAATGTTTCTAACTCATTAAATGTAGGTTATTAAATAATATTTTATATTGAAAATATTTCAAAACTAATTTAAAAACCTGTGTACATAGCTTTTAAAATTATATATGTATATATATATGTATATGGCTTTTAAATTAGTTTTGTATTATATAAAGCTATAAATTATGTATACATATATAACTTTTTAAATTAATTTTCAGACACTTTAAATATATGTGTATATATATTATACATGTACATATATTATGTCTATATATCTATCTATATCTATCTATCTATACATATATCTATCTTTCAAACCAAATAATAGATGTTTATTTATGGTAAAAATAGGAGTTTCTGTAGGATGACCAAAATGTGTGAGGCCAGAAACATTTAACATTTTGTGCCTTAAACAATATTTAATTCCTTGGCTATATGTTTTGAGAACTAAGAAAACAAAGATCATTGAGAACATATTGTGCTTTTTATTCCTCCTGGAAGACGTAATATTAAATCATTACATATCTGTGACTCAAAATATATTCCCTCTTCCACTTAAGAATATACCAGAGGTGGGTGTATCTTATCCATAGAATGCTGCTCACCTTGCATGAGGCCCTGGTCTCAATCCCCAAAGACAGATAAGACTCTTTAAATTGCATAGAAAATTATGAATCTTCTTTTCTACTAATGTACCCCAAGGAGAATAGAATATAAAATCTTGATAAGGCTAGACTAATGCCCCATATATAGACTTCAAGAACTACAACTCTTTCTGTAATTGGAAGACTATATTTCAATACATTTGAAGCAAAAATGTACTAAAGTTTAAAGATACAGAAATAAATACTGATTTCTAGTTGAATATGTTCAAAGGAGGAATATCTTCAATATTCCATTTCCCTCCAACAGTAGTTTGCAACCTTTTTTGTACATGCATGGATCAAGTGAAGAAAACTTAAATAGAAATGCCAAGATGCCACTCTCAAACATTCTTCCAATGGTCAAGTTGAATATGACCATCAATGTTTTTTTCAAAAACAGCCCATGTGATTTTAATATATGGCCAGGGTTGAGAATTATAATTTCATATTGTCATTGTTTCCTGAAATATTATTGATGTGTCAATAATGTCATAGTAAATTTACCAAGTTTTGAAATGATCACCTTAAAATAGTCTTACAATGTTTTCAGCACCCCACCTAGTTATCTATGTAAGAGAAAAAAAATGCGCTTATTTAAATTCTAATTCAGGGAGAACCGCCTAGTTGGGTCGAGAAAGATGACACATGTGAAATGCTCCCAGGGACAAGAAAACCCTTTACAATCACCATAAAGTTCAGATGTGTTCTTGATATTTCTCTCTAGCTGGGAGGAAAACCTAAGAAAAAGATGCCATGATTGAGCAAATTGTCTATAACAACACATAACTCAAAAAATAATAATAATAATAATGATACAAATAAAAAAAGCCCTAGTTATGTACTCCTATTAAAACTGGAAAAGCCCTACTGGAAGAAAAGCTGAGTTCCACTCCACCAAAAGGGGTCAATGGTATTGTTACTCCAAGGTTAGGTAACTGAGAGGGGGCTTTCTCCTGTATTTGCTTTTATTATTATTTCGTCTTGTGATAGTGCTCAGAATTGAATCCAGGGCTTTCCATATGCTAGCTCAGTGTTCTATCATGGAGCTTCAACCCCAAGCTTCTTATGTTTTTTAAATGTATTCTTCTATATAGAAAATATTAGAAAGATTCCAACCTCATTTTATTAGCACTAAGCAAAACGGAGTCTAAAATACAATAAAAAATGAAATTTCACTATAATAAACTCACATTTAAACTAAATCATAAAATAAAATATATGTAGTTGCATGAAACAAAATTTAATATGGATTTAAAATAAAGCATTAATACAAATTCTGTATAAACTATAAAACATTACAAAGAAAAGCTAAACACTTAAAGGGGCAAGGAAAAACACACAGATTCTAAAGAGTCACATAGTAAAATAGATGAAAAGGTGCTCAATCTCTATAGCAAGAAGCATAAGGAAAATGAAAATATAATGATCATATTGGCAAAAATTTTAAAGATTTATGTTACCCATGTAATCATGGGGGCCCGAATTGGAATGCTCACTTGATGTTGGAAGCATGTAAATTTTCTAGCTTCTCAAAATCAATTTGGTAGATCAATAAAAATTTTAAAAATAAAAACCTTTATGTACTGCATTTCTACTTTTAAAAGAAATATATCAGTGCAGTTTATAATCACCAAGTTATGGAACCAGCCTAGGTGTCCATCAACAGATAAATGGATAAAGAAATTGTGGTCTATATACAAAACAGAGTTCTATTCAGTCACAAAGAATGAAATTATGTCAGTTGATGGTAAATAAATGGAACTGAGAATATCATGGTAAGTGGAATAAAGCAGACTCAGTTAAGAATCAAATGTTTTCTCTTATATGCAGAAGCTAGAAAGAAATAAGGAATAAAAAAGGGAGATTTCATGAAAATAGAAGTGAGATCAGTAGATGAAGGAGATGGGGGAAGAATGGGAAAGGGAAGGAACTGTGGAATGAAATTGGCCAAATTATGCTACATGCACATATGAATATATCACAGGGAATTCCACATTTATGTGTAATGCACAAATTTTAAAAGCAAATAAATAAAGGGTATCAGGGGCAATATGGAAGAGAGGGAAGTGGGTAGTACTAAGAATTGAAATGGAGCAAAGCATGCTATATGCACTTATGAATATGTCAAATCGAATCCCACTATTATGTATAAGTAAAGCACACTCATAAAAACAAAAAAAAATGTATTCCACACACATTTTTCCTGTGTATACTAAAATATCTGGTATTTATCAGAAAAGTTGGTCATGTTGTTATTTGTAGAGTAGCATGGTATCTAACATAAGCAGGGCTTGGGGTTAAAGAGCAACCCATGATAAGAATTTTGAGTAATAATTGCATTATTTGGAAACTATCTCAAGGAAGATTTCACTTAAAGGCTCAATAAAACGTCTCTAAGTGCCTCAGAAATCATATTTCCCTTTAGCTTTAAACAGTTCTATATTCAGTTATGGCCAAATGAAGTAGTGCTCTAGGTTTTAGAAGTCCTGATACTGAAAACTGTCATCTACAGACACGAGAATCCTACTCATCAGAGTTGCAAGATGTGCTTAGTAGAGAAATAGGATCTGGGACACCGTGAGGAACTGCAACTAACCCGCATTCACATCAAAGCAGATGCGGATTAATTAAATGTTGGACGGCATCATCTATAATAAACTAGTTCTGCTTTGGCTATTTATTTACCCTCTTCTCTAATAAACTAGTTCTGCCTTGGCTATTTATTTAACCTCTTCTGTGCTCAATTAAATCCTCACCCCAGGAATTAACAAGTGCAATTTACATAAATAAAGGTAATGTGAAATAAATTGTGAGTATATCAATATGAAACAGTTACCTGTAAAATTACAGGAACTTATAGTGTTACTCATTTCACTTAGGGATCAAACAAATTTCAGGCCAATATATAGAGTATAAACCCATTTATGTGAATACAAATTTTAAATCCCAAATCTAAAAGTTGATAGAAAAACTTGGAAGTGATCTGGAATAGTTAGGTCTCTGAGGAGCCTGGGCTAGGATGAGTTCCTCAGGATGTGCTGTCACATTCTCCCCAACATCTCTGGATTCACCCCTTCTATATCCACTCACCCCTCATCAGCAATCTCACCTCAACTACTTAGTTTAAATAGTCAAGGATTGAGATTTTCAAATTTATGTTTCTAATCAGTTTCTACCCCAAGACCTCCTTCTCAACAGATCTCTGTTTCTAAATGTCTGACTGAGATCTGCACTTGGATGATTAATAAGCCCTTTTGACTTAATGTGTCAAAAGCCATGTTCCCCTTGAGTGCAGTGGGGCTCTCCTGTAATCCCACTGGCTTGGGAGACTAAGGCAGAAGAATCACAGGTTCAAAGCCACCTCAGCAATTTAGGGAGGCCCTAAGCAACCTAGTGAGACCTTGTCTCTAAATAAAATACAAAAAAGGACTGGGGATGTTGCTCAGTGGTTAAGGCCCCTAGGTTCAATCCCTGATACCAAAAACAAACAAAATAAAAAATAACAAAAAAAGCCACGTTCCTAGTTTTTCCCTCAAAACCTGTTACCCTGCTGTCTTTCCCATGTCAAGTAATGGTAGTACTTTCAATGCTGAAGGAGAAAAATTTCAGAAACCATGTTGGCTCTTTCTTTTTCACATTCTACATCCACTCAGTCCACAATTTTTATTGGTGACTATTTCTATTTCATGCTAGTTCTATTAGCATGACTTTAAAAGAATTGCATTTGTCTTAATCTTCCTGTCTCTCCAAGTGAAACTGTGACACTCTTTGACCTATTCTTTGCATTATGGATTTCTTTTAGTTCACAAAAATTATTTTCTTCACTCTCAGGTCTCTAATTATTCTTTTAGAACATACTGTCTTCTAGTACAACAGAATATTGTTATCCTGTGGTTCACATTCAAAAAACAGAAAATTCCACTGATATGTTTCATATCTAACATTTCCTGATATATAATAAATTCTAATAGTGAGGACACATCGATTGTATTGATGACCATGTCCATCATGTGTGATCAGATGTTAGGAAATGGTTTCTTAAACTCATCTCATTAATGTATCACAAACATAAACACTGAAAAAGAAGAAATCCATGTATTCAAACAAATACACCAGAAGGAGATGGAAGTCTAGGTATGTTTATGATTAAGTAGGCATTATCAATATAAATAGAAAAGAGAACAATTCTTCAAAAAACAGTCCGTTGTGATTTTATAGGTACTTTTGTATACAACAAGATGGTGATATTCATAATTAGAAAATACAGGGAACTGGAGACCATGAATAAGATTTCAGACAAATGAGAGAAAAGGTTTTGAACCCACCCAGAGCCAGAGCTAATGGGTTACAAAGCAATCTTCACCACAGTCAACCTACTTTGGCAAGTTAAACTTAAATCTCAAATATGTGTTGCAGATCTTAAATCAAGCAATGAATGCTTGAGCAGAGAAAATAAAGAAATGAATGAATAAGCTTTCATTCTTCATTCAAGTAAATATTATGGAGATCTATTGCCTAACCTTCACTTCCTTTCCCTGTCCCAGACTGATCCTCAGTTTCCCTCATACACAGTTGTTGAGTTTGTTTTTTTCTCTTATAGCTATACCTAGTAATTGGTTTATAAAAGTATTTTCCTTCTCTCTTTTTTTTTTCAAAAACCAACAGACTGACTATTTTCCTTAATAAGAGTTTAAATTTCACCCAATAAATCAAAAGTCTAAATTACTTAGGGGGCTCCAATGCAGGGCTAAAGTAAACTCTGGCAATCTCTGTGAAGAGAATGCTAAGTACTGAGGAACACAAGGATCACCGTGTCCTTGAGGACTTAGCTAATGTATACAGAGGTTTCTATTGGCCACTCAGCCTCCTAACCTCTCACAAAGGAAAAGGGGAATGCTTGAGTTTTCCCAATAATAGTCTATACTCTAAAAATATGTAATACAGTAACCATTACTACTAAAACAAGGAGAATACTTAAGGAGAACTACACACAAGAACTGCAACAATTACAACATGCTAATTGTTTTCTATATTCTTTTTCCATATGAAACTGAATTTTAAATAGTGAACAGAATCAATATCCAATGTTTTGTAGCTGATCTTATATTTAGATACTTAACCATAGTACGGAATTAGGATAATTTGTTCCATGAATGTTTACTGAGAATAGTATTAATTGTATAATTATTTAGGATGATTTCTTCTTATTGCATGGCTTGTTTATGTACAAAAATTATTAGCAATATTTACACTACAAGATAATAGACCTGTGAATTCTTGGAGAATATTACAGTGACAACCTGTAACCACTAGGATCATTTGTTTTAGATCCTTATGCCTAAGCTCCTTCTTAGCTGTTATGTAACTTCAGGGCACAAGACTTAGGGGAAAACAAATCAGAAATTGTACACAGGGAACTAGAGCAGACTGCAACTCCTGTGCTTCTGGATAGCTTCTTTTCTATAAAAAACATAATATAATGTTATTAAGAGCTTATTTTGAAATTCCTTACTTTGATCTCCCTGTTATGCATCATATAAAGATAGAACAAATTTGCAGGAAGCATGTCCTGAAAGGTTTTGGTGTATATGCAGATACATTGAAGTTTTTTCAAATCCAGTCCATTTACCTCATTTTGAAACCAATGAATTTATCTATGTAGAATAGTGATGCTATTTTTGAAGGCAACCAACTAAAACTGTCATTTAGGCATTCTGTATGACTTGCTACTGAAAGTATAAGAGCATTTTTATGTTTGATCAAAACTTCCAGAAGCTTTATACAACTTATATAAAAATCATTAAAGCAAAAGTTTATATAATTTTAGAATGGATATTTTAATTAATCAGTGGAGACTTTCCATCACTTTATGTAAAGGTCTACGTCTTCTGAAGGATCTAACTATTTGGAGTCCTAAAGGTAAAAATCTTTCCCATGCATCAGCTTCTTTCCCTTTCTTCATAGAAGACACGAAGTTGACCTAACATTCTATGGGAAACAACACACACCCCTCTCAACGCACTGCCACCATACCAACATTCCCTCAGAGAATGGTGTGAACAGTGGATGACAAACTAACACAAGTCAATTAGGATTTTCTCTGTGGAGTCCGGAGTGAAGATAGTGACATACTAACTTAGTTTGCTGTGCACAGTTGACCTGTGAAGCTATCCATACAGTTTCTGGGATTTAATACCCAGTTAGGGGATGCACTGATGGGCCACATGTAGACATTATGCAACCACTTTCAAGGAGGAGGTAGGGATATCCACACACAATGCAAGATAGGATTCCAAAAAATTGAGGGGAAGACTGAGTGTCTCCTCAGCTACTGATAAGGCTAGACATGCTGCTGAAATTTAAACTCAGGTGTATTCTTCACTATCCTTACCATACATGCTAATCACATTTTAAGAATGTTCCAGCTTTAAAATAAATAAATTTTACCTCTTTAAATAGGGCATAATTTTGTTCTATATTTGGATTACAAAACAAATAGGAAACAAAACACAAGGGCAATGGAATATTTTACCAAGGGGAAATAATTTCCTTGCTAAAATGGAAGATGCTTGTGCTTTAGAGACAGATTTGTTTTTCAGCTGTGACTCACAATAGTATTAGGAGTCTTGGTTTTAATCTTTGTTAGTTTACATATGGAAAGATGAGGATAAATTAATCATCCTCTACCAATAAACAACTTCCAGATATGTCTTAAGTACCAATTATGTGGAAATCATAATATCACACACATTCACAAATAAATTAAGCAGCATCATTCTCATTTTCAAAAAGTTTATATTTTATCTAAAGAGTAACTATATAGGGCTGCGGATATAGCTCAGTTGGTAGAGTGCCTGCCTCACAAGCACAAGACCCTGGGTTCAATCCCCAACACTTCAAAAAACAAAAAACAAAACAAAACAAAAAAACAAATAGTAACTATATAAAGAACAATTAGCCCTGGTGCACAGTAGCACACATCTGTAATTCCAGCCACTCTCGAGAGGCTGAGACAAGAGAATCACCAGTTCAGGGACAGTCCTAGTAACTTAGCTATTAGAACCTGTCTCAAATTTTTAAATAATGAGGTGGGGGTGTAGCTTAGTGGTACAGAAACCCTGAGTTCAATCCCTAATACTGCAAAAACATTAAAGGACAATTTGCAACATGAGAATTAAAATGAAGAATGAAGGTCACAAATAAGTGCAGCTGTCGTCTTCAGACTGCTCTGCCTTGGGATTCCTTACACTCTTAACATTACAGAGGATTCCAAAGAGCTTTGTTTTTTTCCCATGTGGGTTCTATCTACTGATAATATTGTATTAGAAATTAAAACATAAATTTGTTGAATAACTACTAATTTTGCTAATTACAAATTTTAAATAACTCACATAAGCCATGTGCATATCTCCAGTGTGGGCTCGCCACCCCACAGGACCCAGTGCCATGCTGCAGCTCCCCATCTTGGATTATCCCACCACAGCGGCCACCATCTTTAGTTGAGCAGCTTTCATCTGGGGACACATGCAGGAGACTAGAAGCTCATTATCAAGGGACCTACAGGCTAGCTGCTGCTGCTGTCAGCAATTTGAGACAAGGCCCACTTACATCCAGGAATAACAGCCAGGACCTGGAAGATCATCACTAAGGGCCCTGCAGGAATGGTTACATCTGAGGTATCCCTGCTAAGTGTGCTAATAACCACCATCTTGCTGCAGAGGCAGGAGAGAGCCTTGCAGGCAACAAAAGATCACTTCACTTAAGAGTTAAAAGAGTAAATGTAGGAAGCAAAAAATTATTTCAATAAAGAGATAGAGATACTGAAAAAACAAACAAACAAACAGAACTCCTTGAAGTGAAGGAAACAATAAACCAAATTAAAAACGCAATAGAAAGCATCACCAACAGACTGGATAACTTGGAAGACAGAACCTCACAAAATGAAGACAAAATATTTAATCTTGGAAATAAAGTTGACCCCACAGAGAAAATGGTAAAAAATCATGAACAGAACCTCAAAGAATTATGGGATAACATGAAAAGACAAAACATAAGAATTACTGGGATAGAGGAAGGTACAGAGATACAAACCTAAGGAATGAACAATCTATTCAATGAAATAATATAAAAAAAAATTCACAAACCTGAAGAATAGAATGGAAAATCAAATGCAAGAGGCTTACAGGACATCAAATAAATAAAAAAAATTACAACAGATCCACACCAATGCCCATTATAATAAAAATGCCTAGCAAACAAAATAAAGATAGAATTTCAAAGGCTGTAAGAGAAAAGTGTCAGATTACATATAGGGGGAAACCAATACAAATAGCAGATTTCTCAGCCCAGACCCTAAAAGCTAGGGGAACCTGGAACAATATATATCAAATTCTAAAAGAGAATGAATGCCAACCAAGAATTGTATATCCATCAAAACTAACCTGCAGATTTGATGATGAAATAAAAACATTCCATGATAAACAAAAGTTAAAAGAATTTACAAATAGAAGCCTGAACTATAGAACATTCTCAACAAAATATTCCATGAGGAGGAAATGAAAAACAGCAGTGAAAGGCAACAAAGGCAGGAACTACCCTAAAGGAAAAGCCAATCAAAGAAGAAACCATGTCAAGTTAAAAACCAACAATAAGCCAAAATGATCAGGAATACAAATCATATGTCAATAATAACCCTGAAAGTTAATGACTAAAACTCATTATTCAAAAGATACAGACTGGCAGATTGGATTTTTAAAAAAGACCCAACAATATGCTGCCTTCAAGGGATTCATCTCATAGGAAAAGACATCCCCAGACTGAAGGTGAAAGGATGTGATCAAACATACCACGTATATGGACTCAGTAAAAAAAGCAGGGGTTCCATCCTCATATCAGATAAAGTGGATTTCAAGCCAAAGTTAAAAGGGATGAAAAAGGACATTTAATACTGCTTAAGGGAACCATAAATCAGGAAGACTAACAATCATAAATATATACACCCCAAACAATGGCGAATCCATGTATGTCAAACAAATCCTTCTCAATTCTAGGAACAAAATAGACCACAACACAATATATGAGGTGACTTTAACACATCTCTCTCATCATTGGACAGACCTTCCAAACAAAAATTGAACAAAGAAACCATAGAACTCAATAATACAATTAATAATTTAGAAATTATATAGAGTATTCCATCCATCAACAAGCGAACACACTTTCACACTTTCTTTTCAGTATTCACATGAATCCTTCTCTAAACTACACCATACACTATGCCACAAAGCTACTCTTAGCAAATACAAAAAAATGGGAGATACTACCTTACATTCTATTAGATCTTTTTTTTTCTTTTTTTTTTTGCGGTGCTAGGGATTGAACCCAGGTCCTTGTGCTTGTGAGGCAAGCACTCTACTGAGCTATAATCCCAGCCCCTCTATTAGCTCTTAATGTAATGAAATTAGAAATCAATAACAAAATAAAAAACAGAAATTACTCCAATACCTGCAAACTAAGTAATATGCCATTGAATGCAGCCTGGATTATAGAAAACATCAGGGAGTTGTTAAAAAAATTCTTAGAGATAAATGAAAAAGACTATACAACATATCAAAATCTCTGATACTCTGAAAGCAATACTAAGAGGAAAATTCAATGCATGAAGCACATTCAAGAAAAGAATAAAAAGTCAACAACAAAACAACCTAACACTACATTCAAAGCCCTAGAAAAAGAAGAACAGATCAACACCAAATGTAGTAGAAGACAGGAAATAATAAAAATCAGAGCAGAAATCAATGAAATTGAAACAAAAGAAACAGTTCAAAAAAATTGACAAAACAAAAAGTTGGTTCTTTGAAAAAATAAACAGAATTGATAAACCCTTAACCATGCTAATGAAGAGAAATAAAAAACTCAAATTACCAAAATTCGTGATGAAAAAGGAAATATCATGACAGACACTACTGAAATACAACATAATTAAAAGCTATTTTGAAAGTCTATATTCTAATAAATAGAAAATCTTAAAGACATTGACAAATTTCTAGAGACATATATGATCCACCCAAAATGAATCAGGAGGACATACACAATTTATATAGACAAATTTGAAGCAGTGAAATAGAAGATGCCATCAAAAGCTTACCAACCAAGAAAAGCCTGGGATCAGATGGATTCTCAGCTGAGTTCTAAAGACCTTCAAAGAAGAACTAACACCAATACTCCTCAAATATTCCATGAAATAGAAACAAAGAGAACCCTTCCAAACTCATTCTATGAAGCTAGTATCACCCTGATACCAAAACCAGAAAAAGACACATCAAGGAAAAAAAAACTTCAGACCAATAACCCTGATGAACATAGATGCAAAATTTTTTTTAAAAATCCTGCCAAACTGCATACAAAACATATTACAAAGATAATGCACCATGATCAAGTAGGGCTCATCACAGGAATGCAACTTGGTTCAACATCTGGAAATAAATAAATGTAATTCATCACATCAATAAACTTAAAGTTAAGAGTCATATGGTCATTTCGTTAGATACAGAAAAAGCATTTGATAAAATACAGCACCACTTCATGCTCAAAACACTAGGAAAAATAGGGATAGTAGCAACATACCTCAACTTTGTAAAGACTATGCTACACCCAAGGTCAACATCATTTCAAATAATTCTTGGAGAAAAACTAAAGCCTTCCCTCTAAAAACTGGAACAAGGCAAGGATGCCCTCTTTCACCACTTCTATTCAACACCTTCCTTGAAACTCTAGCCAGAGCAATTAAACAGACCAAAGAAATTAAGGGATACAAATAGGAAAAGAACTCAAACTATCACTATTTGTGATGACATGATCTATATTTAGAGAATTCAAAAAAATTCCACCAAAAAAGTTCTAGAACTAATAAATGAATTCAGCAAAGTGGCAGGATATAAAATCAACACTCATAAACCTAATGCATTTCTGTTCATGAGAGATGAATCCTCTGAAAGAGAATTGGGAAAACTACCCAATTCACAATAACCTCAAAAAAAATAAATATTTGGGAATCAATCTAACAAAAGAGATGAAAGAGCTCTACAATGAAAACTACAGAACACTAAAGAAAGCAATTAAAGAAAACTTTAGAAGAAGGAAAGATCTCCCATGTGCTTGGATAGTCAAAATAAACATTGTCAAAATGGCCATACTACCAAAAGTGCTATACAGATTCAATGCAATTCCAATTAAAATCCCAATGACATTCCTCATAAGAAATAGAGAAAGCAGTCATGAAATTCATTTGGAAGAATAAGAGACCCAGAATAGCCAATCCTTAGCAAGAAGAGTGAAGCAGGGGGTATCACAATACCAGACAAACTATACTACAGAGTATTAGTAACAAAAATGGTATAGTACTGGCAACAAAATAGACACGTAGACCAATGGTACAGAATAGAAGACACAGAGACAAACCCACATAAATACAGTTATCTCATATTAGACAAAGGTACCAAATCATACAGTGGAGAAAAGATGGCCTATTGAACAAATGGTGCTGGGAAAACTGTAAATCCATATGTAGCAAAATGAAATTAAACTGTTATCTCTCACTGTGCACAAAACTCAACTTAAAATGAGTCAAGGACCCTGGAGTTAGACCAGAGACCCTGCACCAAATAGAAGAAAAAGTAGGCCCAATACTTCATCATATTGCCTTAGAACTTCCTTAACAAGACTCCCAAAGTGCAAGAAATTAAAAATAAGAATCAATAAATGAGATGGATTCAAGCTAGAATGCTTTTTCTCAGCAAAGGAAGCAATTAATTATGTGAACAGAGAGCATACAGAGTGGGAGAAAATCTTTTCCACACACACACTTCAAATGGAGCTCTAACCTCCAGAATGCATAAATATCTCAAAAAACTTAACACCAAAAATACAAATCACCCAATCAATGAATGAACTAAGGAACTGAGTAGACATTTCACAGAAGAAGATATGTAATCTATCAACAAATATATCAAAAAATGTTCAACATCTCTAGTAATTAGAGAAATGCAAATGAAAACTACCCTAAGATTTCATTTCACTCCAATTAGAGTGAATATTATCAAGAACACCAGCAATAATAACTGTTGGTAAGAATGTGGAGGGGGGGTAGTTAAACTCATACATTACTGTTGGATTGCAAATTGGTGCGGCCACTCTGGAAAGCAGTATGGAGATTCCTTAGAAAACTTGGAATGGAACCACCATTTGATCCAACTATCCCATTCCTTGGCCTACACCCAAAGGATTTAAAATCAGCCTACTATGTTCATGTAGCCCCATCAATGTTTACAGCAGATCAATTCACAATAGCTGGATTGGAGAACCAACCTAGATGTCCTCCAATAGATGAATGGATAAAAAAAAAAACTGTGGTATATATAAACAATGGAAAATTATTCAGCCATAAAAAAGAATTAAATTATGGCACTTTCGGGTAAATGGATGGAGTTGGAGAATATCATGCTAAGTGAAATAAGCCAATCCCAAAAAACTAAAGGCCAAATGTTTTCTCTGATAAGTGGTTGCTGATACATAAGGGGAGGAGGGATAAGAGAAGAATGGAAGGATTGTGTAGAGTTAAATGAGGGGAAGGGAGGAGGCAGGGGGAAGGAAAGACAGTGGAATGAGACAAACATCATTACCCTATGTACATGTATGATGAGAGGAATGGTGTGACTCTACATTGTGTACATCCAGAGAAATGAAAAGTTGTACTCCAGTTGTGTACAACGAATCAAAATGCATTCTTCTGTCATGTATAACTAAATAGAATAAACAATAAAAAAGTCACATAAGTGTTAACAAAAGCAGAATATTTTGATGAGAAATAATTATTCTCCCCAAAGTAAGTTTAGTGGGAAGAGCAGCATTGCTAAATATTTTTGTGAATCTACCTAATGTGTGGCTTAATAGCAGACAGCTGAATTTTCCACTTTGTTGCATCCAATCTGTTGTAATACAATTTTTGGTTTAATTGTATGTGGAAGAATTGATCCATGTACAGATTGGTATTTGGAAAAAGATGGAGGAATTCTCAGACATGCTGAGTCTTGTGGTCTCCAAAGAGCGTCAGAAAACATTTTGACACTTGTTACTACACAGGTGTTTGTTTAATACCAAGTATAAAAAAGTAATGCAAAATAGATCAGAAAATTAAGGTTCACAAAATTTTGGGACCGGGGGGACTATCCACATTAGCCTTTCAAGTTAGACATATATTCCGAGTTAGAAAGGAAAGAACATAAGGCCTCAAGAATGGAGTAAAATGCACTGATATTAAAAGGTTGAGATCTGGTCCATTGCTTCATGTTTGTATGTTTGTTTTTTCCTAAGGAATTGTGGTGGTGAAATGGGATTGGAATTTCCCACACTGAGTTCGAATCCTTGTAAACTACCCATTCTATGATAATGGCTACTTTAATTAGGATCTTTTAAGCTCAGTTTGCATAAAAGAAATTGTGGAAATTTCAATGGAGCTCACAAAATTCATAATATGTTCAGAATATGGAAAATGACAAATGCTGCATCTGGAGGGTGTGCCAGAAAATGGCAACTGACATATTTATAAAGTCACACTCACCTTTACATGAAGTATGTTTTCCCCTATGACACTTCCTAGAAAGATGACTAGAGTTAAATAAATGGAAATGATAATCTCCATAATTTGTGTTTGTGAAGATTAAAGGACTTTTGATATAACCTGGAAACTTAACAGAGACAACTTTAGCTCAATATACTATAAAAAAACCTTAAATTTTTAATCTTGCTCATTTTAGTCAGTGTCATAATCTAATTCCTGAGATTGACAATAAATATCTTTCAACGAATGATTTTATAGACTTAATATTTCCAATATTGTACTTTTAAAATTTTGGATTGATGTTTAGATCTTTTTTGAAACTAGGAAACATAAAATGGAGGTTTTCCCATCACTTGCTTATTTTATTTGCATATTTATCTGCACAGAGTGATTACAACCCCAAAGTGAGTATACTATTTATAAATAGAAATGGAAATTGTATTTCTATTGATAAGAATAATATAGTCCATCAACTCCACATATAATCTTGGTTTCCTTTATGTTCTGTGGTTGAACAAGAGACCACAGGAGAAAAAAGTAATTTCAAATCTCATATTGTGCTGGGTCTTAAATATTAAAATTTTTAGGAGGCAAACTTCAAGAATAATTATGCATTTTAAATAAGCAAAACATATCAAATTTCAAATAAAAAGTTTTGAATTTATATTTATTAATAATATTTTGTATACTCTATACTATATACTCTATCCTATATACTCCATCCTATAAACTTTGTTACACAAATATGCATAAATAACCTTAAAAAAAGAAATCAGAGGAAAGGAAAATAGGCTTCTCAAACTAAAATGAAGGTTGAAAAGTTTTTTTTTTTAGTGACTGAAAAAGAGAGTAATCAAGTAATAAATCTGCATCTAACCTTCAGTTCTGAGACCCTAGCTAGATGGCTCACAGAGGGAATTATATACATAGGTGTATGTACATAAGTGTACAAAGAGATTGCATATACATATGTGTATGTGTATTTGATTTGAGATTCTATTGATGACCCCAACAATTCTAATCATGCTAATAGGATATCAAGCCAATGAAGTTTTCAATGCCTGATATATTCTTAGAAAAAAAATGGAAGCACAATTCCTGGAAGGCAGCCCTCATAAGGAAATGGTATTATCCCTACAAGGATAACAGCTCATTCAAGAATATTATCCACCCACTACCCAATCTGAAATTTCAACATTTAAGATAATTTGACAATTTATATCTCTGGAAGGAAAATTATATTAAATAATTTCTTAAATGACATTATTTCCAACTAGGAAATTATAAGAGTAACTATGACTGTAATAGTATTTCAAGGAACTTGTTCCTGCTCAGGAAGAATAAGACCTCTTCTCTAGACAAGGAAGCCTGATAGGGAAGAGGGAGGGGGGGAAATTTGGGGATCATGGGAATGATATCTTATAAAATTAATTTATGAATTCACAAAGGGGTTACTAAAGATATATGTTTTTCTTTACAGGTTTGTTTTTCATTCCCCTACAGTTAGTACAGAATCCTTGTTCTTATTTTTTTTTTAATTATGCTTTTTACTTTTACAGACTGCATTTTGATTCATTGTACACAAATGTAGTACATCTTTTCTTTTCAATGGTTGTGCACAATGAAGATTCATACCATTCATGTAATCATACATGTACATAGGTTAATGAAGTCTGCTGCATTCCATCATTTTTCATATCGTCCTTCCCTCTTATTTCCCTCTAGGTAATCTAAAGTTCCTCCATTCTTCTCTCACCCCCAACTCCTCCACTCCCATTATATATCATCATCCACTTATTAGGGAAAACATTCAGCCTTTGGTTTTGGGGACTTGGATTATTTCACTTAGCATGATATTCTCCAATTCCATTCCTTTATCTGCAAATGCCACAATATTATTCTTCTTTTTGGCTGAATAATATTCCATTGTGCATATATACTACAGTTTCTTTGTCCATTCATCTGTTGAAGGACATCTAAGTTGGTTCCACAATCTAGCTATTTTGAATTGAGCTGCTATAAACATTAATGTGGCTGTATTAGTGTAGTATGCTAATTTTAAGTCCTTTAGGTATAAACCAAGAGGTGGGATAAATGGGTCAAAATGTGGGTTCATTCCAAGTTTTCTGAGGATTTTCCACACTGCTTTCCAGAGTGGCTGCACCAATTTGCAACTCCACCAGCAATGTAAAAGTGTGCCTTGTTCCCCACATCCACACCAGCATCTGTTATTGTTTGTGTTCCTGATAATAGCCATTCTAATTGGAGAAGGATGAAATCTTAAGAGTTGTTTTAATTTGCATTTCTCTAATTACTAGAGATGTTGAACTTTTTCATGTATTTATTAATTGCCCGTATAACTTCTGTAAAGTGTCTGTCCAGTTCCTTGGCACATTTATTGATTGGGTTCTTTGTATTTCTGGTGAAGTTTTTTAAGTTCTTTATAAATTTTGGAGATTAGTGCTCTATCTCAAGTGCGTGTGCAAAAGATTTTCTCCCACTTTGTAGGCTCTCTTTTTACATTATTGATTGTATCCTTTGCTAAGCAAAAGCCTTTTAGTTTGAATCCATCCCATTTATTGATTCTTGCTTTGATTTCTTGTGCTTTGGGAGTCTTATTAAGGAAGTCTGATCCTAGGCCAACATGATGAAGATTCGGGCCTACTTTGTCTTTTATTTGGTGCAGGATCTCTGGTCTAATTCCTAGGTCCTTGATCCATTTTGAGCTGAGCTTCGTGCAGGGTGAGAGATAGAGGTTTAATTTCATTTTACTGCATATGGATTTCCAGTTTTCCCAGCAAATTTGTTGAACAGGCTATCTTTTCTCCATTGTATGTTTTTGGCTCCTTTGTCTAGTATGAGGTATATTTTTAATCCATTCTCTTATTAGTATCTCAGAGGCAAAAATTTTGGTTAAATGTCTTTAACCTGTTAGAGGTATGTGTTATATCCTCCTTTCACAAAACATACTTACTTATTCCTTAATGATAATTTTCTCTATTAACCACATCTTTAGATGATGAAAAGTATGTATAATCATGAATAACCACAAATTAATTAAAAATAAGGATCAAAGATTTAACAATTTAGAGCATTTGAAATAACTAATTCAAGCAATGCTACTTATATAAAATTGTTCTCAGCCCCAAGCAGAAAAAATTCCTACAGGATAAAGGTGTTCTGTTCTATTTCCTACCTTCAGCACATAGCAAATGCTTGATTCAATAAATGTTAAAAGACTAAAAAGGAGAAAGAAAAATAGTCTACCTTGTTGTCATGGCAACAAATTAAAATAATTCAAAGTAGTAAATTCATTTCTCCTTGGTTTTGTCTTCACTGGAACTAATTTCCAGAAGGGTCATAATTCCTCTTTGGTAGCAAATCATTTACCTTTTAGAGCCAGTATCATGTTTGCTATAAAGGAGCAAATGCTCTATTTCCTTTGTATGTGAGTATGTGTTTTCTTGGTTCTTACTCAGTTTGGGTGTTTTGTTTCTGTTATCAACTTCTAATATGTTTCTTGAGTGGCAAGTGCTGGGATAATAAGAGCTCATAGAAATGCATTGTATGACAGAATGACAATGCTCACAAGGACTCTCTACTCCATTCTTGCAAACAAAGTTCTAATTTAATGAATTTTCTTTCTTCCTTTATCTTGCCATTTTAAAGGGAGAGATTCATGTTAACAGTTTCTCTAGCTTGAAGAATGTGTGGAACAATTTTCACATTAAAAGAAAAATCTAGCTGGTCCCATTATCAATTTAAATTACTTGATGGTACTAATTAGATACTTGAAAATGTAAATCTTGGGATCAAGTGAAAGTATCCTTGGGTTCTAAAACCCTAAAGATAAGGGGATTTTACAAATTAAGAATAGTAAATTACAAAACCCATTAAATTAAAATTAACAATATAAATTTGAGGTAATAGGTCATGTTGTGTTAACAGTATATTTCCAACTTCAGTTTACATATGATAGGAATTCTTTGGTAAAAATTCTTCTTGAGTTTCAAACCTACTCAACCCTGAGACATGTAATGACTCAATTTCCCCTCTTTTACACTTTAAGATGCTATCCAAGTTTTATTGCTACAGTGTCATAAGCACATAATTTGAACTTCACTGGTATACACCATGTATGGTATATGTAGCTTTTTCTATTTCATTCATTCATTAAATTGCTTTAAGTGTTGTTTGGAGCCAATAAAATCATACACTCAAAGGCAATTATAAAACTGAAATAATGGACTTCATAGGAGTGATAAAGAACATGCTTTCCTATAATTATCATTATATTATTATCTAAATGGAAACAAAATTAAAATTTCAGTTAAGGACTCATGGACCCTGAAATAATATAGGCACAGACCTTTATGTGTATAATAGCAAGTGTGAGAAACACTATCTAGTAAAGATGCAGGAAAAACATGGTATTTTTCACACAAGCTGCAGGTAGGAACTATTTAAATTTTACCACAAAACATTTGGAATGTGATTGATTAAAAATTTGAATGCTTTTTTGGGTGGGAGCTGCATACCTGGGTTTGAACCCAGGGGTGCTTAACCACTGAGCCACATCCCCAGTCCTCTTTATTTTTTGTTTTGAGACAGTATCCCACTAAATTGTTTAGGACCTTGCTAAGTTGCTGAAGCTGGCTTTGAACCTGCCATCCTCCTGCCTTAACCTCTTGAGCCCCTGGGGTTACAGATGTGCACCACTGCATCCATCCTGAATGGGTTTTTGGTTATTTGTTTTTGTTTTGGGGAACAGGAATGATAAAACTGTAGCTTTGCCAGACCTATATATCACAATTGAATTTAATTTACCTTGGAATTAAGGTAAAAACCTTGTATTTTTAATAAAAAGAGTAGATACTTCACTAAATTCACTATTCTATTTTCAGTACACAAATATAAATTATGCATATTACTCCAAAGAAATTTCTCTAAAGAATCAAGTAACAGTAATTAAATAACTCAAGAGTAATATTTGAATGGATATTTTTTAATTAATTTTGAATGTAGGTGCTGGAAGAAAGCAGATTTAATTATTGAAGTAGGAATGCTAAAAGGGACTCTCCTTCGATAGCTGGGGTGTTAAAGCATTCACTTCACTAAGTCTCGATTATGACTTATTTACATAGAAAGCTAAGTGTCTCATTTTTCCTCAATGGTGATATCTCCAACAAGCCTAAAGCTTGTTATCTATTACTGAGTTAATATTTTAGCCCCCCCCCAAAAAACCAAAATAATGCATTCCACTTTTTCATTAGTCATTCGAGGAAATCATTATGGAAATTTTATTCTTTCACACATCTCAAATATTTATGGTGTTTTTTCTTTTTTCCTAATTTCAGAAAGAAAAAAATGTTTGTAATTAATACATAACAGTATAGATAGCTATGGGTATAAAATAATGGATTCCTAACATCTATGGATCCTATTGTCTCAATTCTGCTATGTGCCTCAAGGTCAAGATGGAACATTCATTCTTTTTAGTTGTTGATTTGTTTCCTTTTATCTCAATCTCAGTGTGCTTTGGACAAGGGGATTTTCTACACTACTGTAACTGATACCCCAAAGATCATACCAAACTATTTGTAAAAGTAAAATTACATCCAGAGTAAAAGTCCACTTTTTACTGGCTATTGTTTCTAGGAGCTTTGCAGGAACTCCATACCTTTGAAAATGTCCTGCTTTGTTTACTTCATTTTTGGTTTAACTTGAGAGTTTTTCTTTTTCATGTGTCATGCATATGTTCAAGAAACTACCATCTCAGACATGTACTTCATCAACATCTCAACTTCTTAGCAGTCCTGTTTCTTCTGGACCCTATCCCATTTATCTGGAAAACTCTGTATTTTTCAAGGGACAAATATAATTTTAGAGAAATGTTGCTTCTTGTAGATACTGACATCATCTTCATTGAGGATAGTTTTATTTATTTGTTATTCCAATCACTATGGCAACTCCTGACAATGAATAATTGCTCATGGAAAAGAGGGAAGGTTAAGAAATTACCCAAATCTCTTGCATTACGTGGAATGACTTACTGCAAAGAACCACCCTTTACATAACACCAAGATAATTTTTCACAGATGCCTTTCTTTATCTGTGGCAAGACAGACACAGACCCTGCAAATATCCATTCTTTGCCTCATATAAAATTCCTGTAGAGCAGCCTCCTTTCCATGGTTGATGATCTGAGAAGCTTATGTCTGATATTCACTCAAAAAGTGTCGCTTGCGCAAATAATAGGCGGTGTTTATAATGCAATTCATGTTTTAGACGTGTATCCACTATGTTTGTTTGCTTTTTAAAAGTATTTATTGACCTACTATTCTTAAGATGAAAAAAAAAGAGCACATCAATATAATTTAGTAAATAATAGTCCTTAAAAGTTCAAATAGCTATTTTGAGGGATTAGAATTCTGAAGAGAAATAGAAAACCATTTAGGAAGTAGAGAAATGGATCTTCCTGTCTTTTGTTACTGCAATAGCTTAATGTGTCCAATGGCTGACATACACTCAGTATTCAATATATATCTATTGAGTAAATTGAGAAAGTGGCTATGTAACATCATAATGTAATATGTTTCAGACAAGAAAAGGATATCAATTCCATTATAAGCTTGAAAATGCATAGTTACTGCTGATGGTCTTTCTATGTCATAAAAGAAAAGAATACTTGCATTTTTTTAGATTAAGATACTTAAGACCCAAACCTTTAATCAAATACAGTTTGTGGTCTGTGGTTGGTACCAGGAGTAAGCAAACCAGCTAGAAAGGGTACTTGTTAATGTCTGAATATATTCTAATATAGAGTCAATATTTAGTAATATTAGGAAACATCTCTCAATCTTTCCAGTTGTGATAATGGCACTGTAGTAAAATAGGGAAACTTTTATTTTATTTTTGGAGATATTTCCTTGAGATATTTAGGAAACAACAGTAAAGTCATCTATGATTTATTTCAAATATAAACAACATTGTTAGCAATGTTGCAATGAAGCAAATATAGAAAATAATTTGTGAATGCACATTTTGAGTACTTGAACACTGTACTATCCTTGTAATTTTCTGAAGATGTAATTGTGCCCATACCTATAGTAAAAGAGAGAATGAAGAGAAAATATTTACATAGAAAACAAGGAAAAGAGTAGAATGAATCAGACATAACTTTCCTGTGTCCATATATGAATATATGACTAATGAAACTCCACATCATGTGCCACCACAAGAATGGGACCCTAATTAGAATAATTATACTCCTGTATGCATTATATATCAAAATTTACTCTACTGTCATGTATACCTAAAATAAATAAATAAACAAATTAATTAATTAATTAATGTTCCAGCTCCCCCAACTCCCTTTTGTAAATAAGGGTAGCAACTTTCCCTTCTACCTGAAATTGTGGTTTAAATGCAAAATGCAATTTTACTTGAATATTTATTTCTCTAATTGTCCAGAAACCTTTTAAATATTGGAATCTTTTTTTTCTATTGGGAATAAAAGTTCCATCTAATCCTTAAAAAGTCAAAAAATAAAGCAGCTTTACACCCAACCTAAGACTATCACAAAAAGAAAAGACATTGAAGTTTCCTTAACAACTGTGAAGCTTCTGAGAATAAGGGAGACAGAAATGACATACCTAGGCATCTAGAGTTGCCTCTACACCCAAGGGTGAGGTGTGGGGCAGCTGGTCAAAAAAACCAAAACTGTCATGCTCTCCCATGTTCCCAAGGGTTATAAATTTCTTGAAATTTATTCAAAACATTTTTAACCATCAAAAAAATACCAAGTAGGCTGTCCTACTTGGACATCCATATGAACTTATAAATGTTTTGTGTAATGAGTATTGTTGATCTTCTGTTTGACCTATGAGTTAAAAAATATTGATTTGTCTGTACTCTGAATTGAAAATAATCATACATCTCTTAAATAAATAGGAGCTATTCACCCAAATCTAGATTTCAATAGAAAGTGTAAGGATGTTAACACTGAACAATCTATATAGAAATAAAATGTGGAAAAAGATGCAATTTGTTGATATAAATCAAATTCAAATTATCTGTGCTTTCAAGTCTAAAAGTTGTATAACTGGTTAACACATATATTTGCGTAGATTTTTAACATTGGTTTTAAAGTAACTTTAAGAAATATATTCAAATTATCTTAACCTCCAAGTCATTTTCTCTTTGTTTCATGGACCTGTCTTTCTGCAACAAAAATGGAAAAGACACAGATGAACAAGTTGCTGATGTATGTGGTCAATGCAATTTTTCTAAAAAGCTTTGTTATAAAACAGCCTAACCAAATGGATACCATTCACAGTTTAATGCCTTTGTTGGGGTCACTGTGTGTTTAGCTGAAGTCTACTTGTGAATTTGCCGAGGAAATGAAATGAATCAGATAAAAGAATAAATGATGATTCAATAGCTTAATTTTATTTTATATTATACTCTTATTTTTTCCAACTTGATATCTCTGATTTGCAGGCCTATAGTTTGAAAAAGGCTCAGCTTCAGTCAAGCAGTAATAAATGTTCTTAGAATATTTTACATCTTAGGCCAGGAAGCTGCATCCCACTGGACCAGTCATTCACTGGAGCCATAAATTCTTTTAGGGGCATTTGTAAGAAGGAGAGCTAGGATGAATGTCATTCTCTTCTGAAACATTATTCATATTTTGCAGAAGTGAACTTTTGCCTTGCTTCTGGTCGATTTTATTAGACTTTAGGCAAGTTGTAGAGAATTCTGTTCTTCCTACACTTGATTTGTGAAGAGAGGTATAGAGAGTTCACTTCAAGAGAGAAAAGCTCATAAATCTTGATGAAGTCTGAAAATGAAACAAAGGGCTAAAACAGTTTAAATCTACAAGAATCTGGGCTTCTTATTTTCATAATAATCTGAATGTGTATCTTTGTAAATTGTGACAAAAGTATCTAGGAGTATCCTAAAATAAAACTTCAAAAGAACACTTACTATAAGCAATTATTTCCTCAGAGAGGGGGAAAAATTAGAAAAAAAAAAAAAACAGGGCTGTAATTGACTTATGTCAAGTCAGTCTAGGAAAATATTTGAGTTTTCCTGATTGCTAATGATTAAAATGCCTACATTTTCCTGCAATATTATGCAAACTTTAAAAAGAATGGCACTTAGAGGAATTCAGTGCACTTCTGACTCAGTCTCAACCTATTACTCTTACTTCAGCGGCAGGTGGGGAAGAAGTGGTAGTTCACCTGATCCCACAAGGCTTAACCTGCCCTCTTATACCTTGCACCTTGAACATCCATCTTTCTCTCCTACTTAGCTCTAAATCCCATCTGCTGCAAATAAGTACCTCCCACAGGTCTAATTTCTCAGGGCATGCTCCTTTCTTACAAACCCAATATAACTGTGAAAAACTTGGAATAAAAAGGGAGACCCTCATATAAATGCAATCATCAGAATTACTGACCTCAAATTAAAAACACATTAATAAAATGTGGAGACTTGATATTTTTATATTACAAATGATCTGGAATCCCAATTCTTGTTCTTCTACTTGCTAGTCTGGTTAATTTGCATGTATCAGTAAAATTAGAATTAGACTCTGTCAAAAAATCAAGATGTGGAGAATAATCCTGACTCTTTAGGGTTTGGTATATCTTTCATATAGGCATGTTGTCTTCACCACTGCAAATACATTTGGTTTATAATTATAACATGTACATTTTATATATAAAAATATCAGAATCCTCTAACATCCATTTTCTAGAGCCATATAAGCAAAAAGGGAATTCAGATAGAGAATACAAACAAGTAATGCACAGATTTTATTAATAGCTATGGCTTTGGTCCAAATCCCAGTGGATTCATGAGTTGGGTTAGTCTATATAAAGCTTTCAGACCTCCTTTTGTCTAGACCACTGGCAAGCTTAAGAACACTAAAAGCTATACTAATTTGCTTCTTGGCCCCATTTCCACTGTCCTTTGCTCTATTCATGATTCTTCAAATTCTATGACTTCAATGGTGAAGAAATAGCATAGATAGCTGTGTCTAAGGAAAAATTCTCCAAAGATAAAAGAGAAAATTAATGTCTTAGTACCACATAGAATCTCAGACTGAGTCACGTGTTCTCAGTCTTCTTGGAACAGGGACCCATCTTTTCATTACACAACCACAGGGTATAGAAAAAAATTTACACAGAAGAAACTCCAAACACATACCCAGTGGTCCTCACCCAATTGTCAATGATTTCCAATTTTATTCAAAGTAAAAATTCTATACTCTATGATGTAAAACTCTAGGTAAGACCAAACATTAAGCATTCAAATTGAAAAATGTGGTTAAGTAGATGGGTGTGGTGATGCACCTCTGGAATCCCAGTGACTCAGAAAGCTGAGACAGGAGGATTGCCAATTCAAGGCCAGCCTCAGTAATCTAGTGTGACCCTCAGCAATTTAGTGAGACCCTGTCTCAAAATTATAAAATTAAAAAATTTTAAAAAAGCTTGTGAATGTAGCTCATCAGTGACACTCACACGGGTTCAATCACCAGAACTTCAAATAAATAAATAAATAAATAAATAAATAAACAAACAAATAAAGCTAAGTGCTTAAACAAGAAATAAATAGATTCTGTAAAAGACAAGAAAATGACTTTTTTAGGTTAATAGGTTTGTTTCTCCTTGAGAAAGAGATCTAAACTGAGCACTAAGTAGGCATGTAGAAACACAAAAGGGAAGAGAAATTAGTCAAGAACTTTCCAGTATCTTAAACAAATAATATGCTTGCATTCCTCACTCTAATGAGCATACCTAAACCCCTAGGACCTTAGTTTAGCAGCCTCAGTCTTCCTTTCCTCTTTGATGGTCCCAGATGGCTTCCCAGGGTCTACACCAACAGACACATTACCCTTATTTCTCACCATCAGCGTCTTCATACATGATTTCCTGGTATCTTAAGCTGCCCAAGGAAAGTTTATAGTTTTCAATATTTCTTCTTTTTAATTTATTTTTTATTTGTTCTTTTTAGATACACACAACAGTAGAATATATTTTGACATATTATACATACATGGAATATAGCTTCCATTCTTGTGGTTGTACATGAGGTGGAGTTACCCTGATTGTATATTCATGTATGAACACAGGAAAGTTAGCACCCACATATCAGAGAGAACATTAGGCCTTTGATTTTGGGGGACTCACTTATTTCACTTAATATGATATTCTCCAGTTCCATCCATTTAGTTTTCAATATATCAATCGAAAATATTTACATACTACTGATCTCAAATAAAAATTCTGTCCCTGATTTTCCCTAAGAATTCTATATCAATTTAACCAATTTTTAACTTGCCAGTTCCACTCAAAGAATCATCAGAATATTAATACCTAAGAAAATAAAAATCTCAAGTTCAATTCCATCCCTCAAGAAAGTTGTTCTCGGTCATAATACCAATGTACATTTCCATAGTCCATCCAAAAATCTACACCCAGCTTCTACTGTTACCACCCTGTTCCAAGTCAACATGAGCTGCTTCCTGGATGGATGCAATATGCTCCTAACATGGGCATCTGTTTCTACCCTTACTTAATACTCTCCAGACTAGTCTTCCAGAAGAATCAAACTTATAATTTGAAATAAGAACTGAACTATGCCACTTGTGAAGAAACTACTAGCTTTCCAACAATATCAAGTTTTATCTTCATTAATATCAAAACCACTAGACTTGTGCAAGACACATGGTTGTCCAACTGAAGACTGTGTTCCACCATTCCTGCACCTTTGTGGGACTTGACATAGTGTTGCTGAATTAGAGGGGAACTGTAATATTATGTGTCCCTTATAAGGAATGTGACATACATGCTCTTGACCTTTACACACCTTCAGAGATACAGCATCTTCTAGAGTAGCCCAGCAATGAGACCCAACTTTAGAGAATGCCTTCATCTTGGTATCAGACCAGGCCCACCTATCTGACTTGATAAAATGAGACAAAAAAAATTAAAAATTAAAAATTAATAAAACCTTCTATCTTTTTGAAAACTGTTATGTATTTGATTTCTTCTCTATATCGGTTTACTTAATTTCTGAAGCAGGTAGTATTTTTCCAAAATAACCACAACACTGTCTTATTCCATGTGCTTTTCTGATAATACAATCTTGACAATCCTCCCAATAAGAGATGGAGCCCTCTGTTGCCTTCTCATTAATCCTGGAAACCTTGCATCTATGAAACAAATGATTCCTTATACAGTCCAGGACCGGGTCTTAAAATTACACATGGTTCTATTGGGCCACTCAAACTTGGAACCCAGCGTCCATGATACAACAAAGCTGAAACTAATTCGCATGGAGATATCACACTGACGAGACCTCTGGAGCATAATGACAAAGATACAGCCAGCCCTACCCCACCTATTCCTCCAGTTCCAGCCTCATCAGATTGCCAGTGCTTGATAAATCCCAAGCTCAATTATTCATTACTGCTCCACACCAACTTCACAAGGATTTTAAGTAATAGTAAAGTTTATTATCTCAATGAGATTTGTGGTATAGCTTCTACCTGGTGGAATAAAGAGCAGTAAATATTGGAAAATGACTATAGCTTTTTTCTGGTGGTAACCCTGTCAGATTAGATTGAAAGTAACAGAGAAAGTACAAAATGAAAACGGACCTTTGATCTCTTAAACTCTCATGTTCAGGAAACAGGCTGAGAAAAACTCCCTAGAAACAAACATGAGCTACATTTTATGAAAAGCAAAGAATATTTCAGAGGCAAAAACAAAGAAGAAAAAGGGAGAAGTCACAAGCCGTAAAGAATCAGTCCTAGGAAGTAGCACTGTGATCAGTAAATAAACTAACAACATTTTTTCCAGCTGGTTTTAAGGCTATTTATGGACGGTGACTGTACTATCCCTTTTATCCACCCTGCCCACTTCAGCAATTATCCTTTGCCTAACCAAGCAATACTGGGTTCATTGGCAGCAGATAGCTTACCTCTTCATTTCCTAGGGCTTTATGTGAAAGAGAGCTACAGTTGGCAGAAATATAACCACGGAAAGTATCTATATACATGATTTAGATGATGCGATCTTAGTGTTTGACCTTGTTCCTAATACTGTGATGGAATAAAAATTATAGGATTTCTTGGGTAGGGTAATTCTATATTGCATATGGGAGAAATGTAAATAATCAGTACCCAGAAAAAAATAAAGAGGTAACAAAATTCTTTGATACTCTTCCTCCTGAGACAATGTCTCACCTTGACACCTGGATGCTATACACACACCTATTAAATGATAGAAAAGATGTGCCAGTTTCTGCAACTAATCTAAAAGAAGTTGGTATTTTCCACTTTCGGTCTCTTGGGATGCTCACCTTATGCCCAGCTACCATGTTGTGAAGAAGCCAGGGCAGCCCAGTGGGAAGCCCATCTGGAGATATTCACACTGAGAGTAACAGAGACCCTGGACCCTCAGCACCAGTTTGGTTTCCATTAGACTGCTAGCATTTACATGCACCCATATGTGAGATCCATTTTTATATTCAATCCTTCAGCTCCCAATTAGTCTGACCCAGATGATGTTAGGTAGCAAAATAAACATTCATTTCACCAGATTTCAAATTATTAAGCCAAAAAAAAGTTCTTCTTTTATGCCAAATACTTTATGTGTTCTGTTAGATAAAGAGAAATCTAATTATACATATCTTCCTTTCTTATAAGTCTCCAAAGATTTCCCAATAAATTAGAAAACAAACACAAACCCAGATTAATTGTCCAGGCCTAATTAGACCCTTTTTGACTTAATCTAGGACTACGTTTCCTGATTCATTTCCTTTTGCATTGGCAAACCGTGTTTGGGTCTCATCGTATTCAGCAGGTACATAAGGTTTATGTTTCTCATATTGATCCAAATTCCTCCTGGCTCAGCACCTTTGTTCTTGTCTAGAGTTCTCTAATCACTCCACTAAAATGTTTCCCTTTCAGTCCTTCCTTTTGTACTGCCCAGTTTTATTCCTTTACAATATTTACTAGTATTGCAATTAGCTACATTTATCCTTGTGTCCATGCTACTAGATTTTGACTTCTGTGGTCCAGACACATTGCTTACCTGCATTCCTAAAGTCACATGTTTTGTGGTAAAACATGCATGTGAAATGAAAACTGATTGAATGACGGATATAATTTATATCTTGTTTCTCGTATCCTTGTCCATTTGTCCTCTCATCTGGTGACATTTTATCTTACTCTGAAATAACAGGACGTAGGAGAATTACAGAATTTTCTATATGGCTGCATGGTTCCACACAATTATGCAAGCCAAAAATATTTGTTACTTAAAACAGTGATAAGTTGGATTTTACCATGGATGTAAACTTTAGATATAACTTAAATTGTATGAAGAGTATATGAAACACTTGCTTTTTTTCTGAATTTTTAGAAAAATTAAATGGGGAATATCTAAATCTAAAATAATCAAGAGAGTCTGGAATTGACATAAGATAGATGTTAGGTAAATGGAATAGAATACAGAGCCAAGAAATATCTGGGCTCCATAAATTTGCAGGTTCATGCATGTCACACAGTTGGAATAACTTATAACTAAAATTTACTAAGAAGTATGGAGGAATAGAATTTGGATGGGTTACATTTGGAATTTGGTTCACTTGTTGAATTACTTTCTCCCATCAGTTGAGCCCAGAACTTTGTCTTCTTACAAGCCACCTAAATTTATGATAATTTTTCTATCTCCTCCTTACAAGCTGTTGCATAACCCTTCAAGACCATCTGGCTCCAGAACAACTTCGTTAGAACAAAATTTCACCCCAGATGATATGTAAATAGAGACATCAGATTTTATTGGTTATTTTAACTAACATTCAATGACCATGTACATTTCAAGAACTATTTTAAGCACTTTAAATTATAAAATAAAACTAAAGTTTTTTTCCTCTATGATGTTGTTGAAATATGAATGAAGAAACTGAAAAATGATAAGGTTTAGCAATGCATCCTAAAAAAGACATAAATTTGAATGTGGTTAAATCAGAATATCTAAGTTTTGTTTTCATAAATCTAAACCAAAATACTATCCTACACATTGTTTTATTTAACTTTCCAGAATATGTTCAATTGTATATCCTGTAGCCAAAATAAATTAAATTGTACAAAACTGAATTGATTTCACTCAAAACAGGAACATTTTTCCCATGTATTTCTGTCCTTGTCAGAAATCTAGTACTAGTTCTTTCCGACTCCCATATTCACATTTACTGCAATTTTTTAGATTTAATCTTCTCAATAGCTCCCTAATCAATTCAGTCCAAAGAATTTCCAGATCTGTCCCAATTGAGGCCCCTATGAGTATTTGCAGGAATTACTTTAACACACTGTGAATTAGTCTTCTCTACTCTCACTTGAACTTGATGTATTTTGAATATCATGACAACATACATCTACCAAATCTGATCATGCCATCAATTCAACATACAATATTCCAATGCTTTTAAATAGTACACTGAGCTTTTAAACTTATTTTTACTCTCTTCATTAGTCTGAGTTTTTTGAAGGGAGAGCTTACCTTTAATCGCCTCAGTTTTTCATATTAATAAATAATTATTTAAAGTGAAGAGTATATGAATATAAACTTCTTATATAAACAGTATATCAATTGGAAGCATAACTTTGGCTTATATTTTCACTATATTTTTCTTCTGTTTGGGCAGTATCCAGGGGAATTTACAAATTAAAATGAAGGTTTCACATTAATTTGCAATGGATATTTTTACAGGATAAGTAGTGCTGATATTGATTTCCTTGATTAATAATATGTGCAACTAAACTGAGAGAATACCAGATGCTGAATTTACCCAAATTGAAAATCATGAAATTATTTAAATTTTGAAATCAATTAGTAACAATATTTTTTAAACATTGTTGTGATAAACATCATGACAATATTTTTTAAAGTTGTGAAAGAAAGCTGTTTGTAAAAATATGTCAGAAAATAATATGTCTGATGGATGAGAAAATTAATCCAAAATTTAAAAAATTTGTTAAAAGCATCAATTATTTCATTAAATTAAGAAAATTCAGCATCACTTATTTTGAAGAGAAAATTACTTATCTAAATTATAAAATGAATATTTAAACCAATGATTTGTTTTTTATCAACTTAGATCTGAAGAGAGACTATTTTTTTCTTTCTTTTCTAGGTTTATTTATCTGTTTATCTTTATTTTCTTTGGTTTCTTTCTTTGCTCCTTCCTTTAATAAAATGAAAGTACTCTATCCAGGCATTTTATTATTATGTGAATGAAAAATTTACATACTAAAGTATCATTTGATTGTAAGAGGAAAGATACTTCATCTGTTTTGATCATTACCACATAAATAAAAATTGTTAATTTAATTAGCATTGAAGTGACCCATGCATTTAAAAAACTTTAAATTTTCTACAAACAAAAACAGCACATTAAAAAGCAAATTTAACTACAAGATTCAAGAAAAACAAGAAAATGATAATTATAAGATACTCTAGGACTAACAAATGTTTCAGATATTGAATTAAATTTCAATTATCAACTAAAATTAATAAATCCTTAATGTAGTATTTAGTTTAAAATGCTCAATATTATGTTATGTGGTAACTCACTAATTAGAAGTGCACATTAAAATATAAACAAAATATTAAGATCTATTTATTATCGGTACTAAGTAGGTAATAATTAATTAATTTACCTAAAAAGACAAATATGCCCTTTTACAGAACTTTAATATTTTCAAATGTTATCAATATGAGTCTCTATCTCTTTACTTATCAATTTTGTGATATTGGAGGTTCACCCAATACCTTGCACATGTTAGGCAAGTGCTTTACCACTGAACTACATCCCCAGTCTGAAGTTTGCTTTTTTAAACACTGTCTGAATTCAACTAGAATCAGTCAACATACAGGGATATTTTGTTTTTGGGGTTTTTTGTTTGTTTGTTTTTTGGTACTGAGGATTGAACTCAGGGACACCTGACCACTGAGTCACATCCCCAGCCCTATTTTGTGTTTTATTTAGAGACAGGGTCTCACTGAATTGCTTAGTGCCT